>SJXQ01009931.1:0-173990 GCA_006408695.1 Aepyceros melampus
TGAGATGGCTGGATGGCATCACGGACTCAATGGACGTGAGTCTGAGTGAACTCCGGGAGTTGGTGATGGACAGGGAGGCCTGGCGTGCTGCGATTCATGGGGTCGCAAAGAGTCGGACACGACTGCGCGACTGAACTGAACTGAACTGAAGATCATGGCATCCGGTCCCATCACTTTATGGCAAATAGATGGGGAAACAGTGGAAACAGCCAGAGAGTTTATTTATGGGGGCTCCAAAATCCCTGTAGATGGCGATTGCAGCCATGAAATTAAAAGATGCTTACTCCTTGGAAAAAAAGTTATGACCAACCTAGACAGCATATTAAAAAGCAGAGACATTATTTTGCCAACAAACGTCCATCTAGTCAAAGCCAGTAGTCATGTATGGATGTGAGACTTGGACTATAAAGAAAGCTGAGCGCCAAAGAATTGATGCTTTTGAACTGTGGTGTTCAAGAAGACTCCTCAGAGTCCCTTGGACTGCAAGGAGATCCAACCAATCCATCCTAAAGGAAATCAGTCCTGAATATTCATTGGAAGGACTGACGCTGAAGCT
This sequence comes from Aepyceros melampus, assembly GCA_006408695.1. NCBI lineage: Eukaryota > Metazoa > Chordata > Mammalia > Artiodactyla > Bovidae > Aepyceros > Aepyceros melampus. The sequence goes on from SJXQ01009931.1 coordinate 557, forward strand.
GAAACTCCAATCATTTGGTCACCTGATGCAAAGAACTGATTCATTTGAAAAGACCCTGATGCTGGGAAAGATTGAAGGGAGGAGGAAAAGGAGACGACAGAGGATGAGATGGCTGGATGGCATCACCAACTCAATGGACACGAGTTTGAGTAAACTCTGGGAGTTGGTGATGGACAGGGAGGTCTGGCGTGCTGCAGTCCATGGGGCCACAAAGAGTCAGACACGACTGAGCAACTGAACTGAACTGTACAGTACTTGACACAGGAGATTAAATTAAAAGCCCTGCTCTCTGGCACCTCCTCGATTATCCTATGGATGTTCGTGACACCTAAGCACACATGTAATTTATTACCACCTTCACACACCTGGCTGCAAACTAAATAACCCAAAGAACACATGACCATTCTTCAAAAGGAAAACTTGTTCACCAGATTTGGAGAGCAAAACCAGTCAGACATATACAATAAGGAGGGGAAAATGAGGACAAATTTGTTGATTCTTAATTCCTGCTTTCTCTTGGTTTCAGGGTTTTTTAAATATTTTCTCTAAGAGATACTGTTATTATAACCAGAGTCAAAATCCATCACCAAGATAGGGAAAGCAATGTCAAAGAGGCATTGAAAAATAAGAATGTATAGGTCCCTATGTTTACCTCTCCCTGACTTTTTATTTGTTGGGAGCTTGTTTAAATAATTTAAACTGCTGAGTTGTATTCTTGAATCTCAGTCATGGAAAAATGTGTGAAAAACAGGCAGCTGGAGCATCTTCTTAGAGGACCTTCTAAGGGAGAGAAAAGGGCACCAAGTGTCCTTTCAGCAAACAGTAACTGTAACTGTAGACTTCTTTAAAAACCCAGAGGAACATACCTAAAAAGTAGAGCTTCAAAAATAGAAATGTCTTGGAAATGAGAAAGAAAACTAGGCACTGTAACTACCCACAGTTAATAGCAAAGCAGTCTTAACGGCTAAACAAGGTGATCAGTATGTGGTGTTACTTCCAAAAACTGCCCTCCATCCCAAACAATATTGTGAATGTTAGTTCTACCTCCACCACAATAGTCCTTGAGAGGTTTAAGTTCACCAAAATCGTTTTGTGGAACTGTAATCTGTGGGAGACAATACTTTAATATTCTCCTTCACTAGTCACAAAGGCTTTATTTGATGCCATCTCTAGGCACATGGAAAGGAAGAGAAGGTACTCTATGTCTATAAGGTGTCCAGCAAAGATGGTGAGAACTTTTGCCATCATGAACCGAGACAAACATGAAAGAGTGCATAACTGAAAACCTTGGTAGGATGTAACGTTTGCAAGGTTTCAGAGCATTAGTTCATCAGGAAGTTGTTAGATGCTTCTATGAGCCCTACAAATGCTGCGAACTACAATGGATATCAAAGAAATACGAGATGAGACTCAGATGCTGTCCTCCAGAACCTTAACATATTCTTGGGGAGTGTAAGACTTTCAGTGGGAATCAATGTAAGAACCACCATATAGCACAAAATACTAAATTATGTTGTATAAAGATAAGTGATATATTGAGGGTTAAGAAAAAGGAGAAAAAAGTATTTGAAAATGCCAATCCAGTTCAGTTGACTCAATATTTTTGGAACTCTGTATTACATAATAGGCTTAGGTAGATCCTTCAAAGAAAAGAATAACAGGACAATATGAGACAAAATCACTTCCTCCCCTCAGAAGATCTATAGCTTAGCAGGGAAAATAAGACTTTTAAATAAAAACAATTAATTGCAGATGCTGTCAGCTAGACTCAGTTGGCTAGGCCCTCCACTGTCAGTCCAACCGAACACTGGTACTAAGCTACAAATCAGTTAGAAAGATGTGGGCAGCAAAAAATGAAAGCTAAAAGAAAAAGTACAAGGAGGAGGAAGATGAGAAGGAGGGAAAAGAAAAAGAAGGAAAGAAAAGACCTTGAATCAGATGGCTTAAACCATGAGAAATTTGCTATATACATAACTTCAGGTCCAGATGTAGGAGGATTCCAGGCTGAGGTTACTTGCAACTCTCTGCCCTGCTGCCCTCGTTACTGGCTTCTTTCTAAAGCTAGTGCCACTTGGACAGCAAGATGGCTGCAGCAGTGCCAGGCATCATGTCTAGATGTGACACCAAGGAGAAAACAAGGGACAGTGTGTTTAGAGGTTTCTCTTCCAGAGCCCCTACACCATCCTACATTGGCCAAAACCAGTGTGGCTGTGGAATCATTGGCCCTATGTGAGGTGCTATGAACAAGACAAAGTTCCTGTCCTCAAAAGTCTCATACATAAAGGGGGAAAACAGATAAGTACCTAATTACAGCACCATGGGCTATCAGAAAATTTAAGAGAGGCATCTGGGGGAAAGGAAGAAGAAAATTCATGAAGCTGAAAAGCTAGCTGGTGGAAGAGGAGGGAGTTATGGGCAGAGAGAGAAGTAAGTTCTGGGACTAGGAGTGGATTTCTTGAGTCTTGGTCAGATCATGTTCTAGGCTCTACCAAGTGCAGTAGTACATTTCCAGTGCCTGGCAAACCTACTGAAAAATATTGAGTCCTTAATCAAAGAATCTGCCTGCAATGCAGGAGACCTGGGTTCAATCCCTGGGTTGGGAAGATACCCTAAAGAAGGAAATGGCAACCCATTTCAGTATTCTTGCTGGAAATCCTATGGACAGAGGAGCCTGGTGGGCTACAGTCCACAGGGTCATGGAGTCAGAGATGACTGAGAAACTAACACATCCAACACCTAGTCAACAACAGTCTGATGTCTTGAATGAATGAATAAGCTTGAGTATAAAAAGTAGCAGGCTGTTTCCTGAATCTGGTGGGACAGATAGAGGTCTTTCATGCTATGCTAAGGAGTTTGAATTTTATTTTGAAGACCACGAGATGCCACAGAGTGCTTTAAGTACAGGAATGACATGACAAGAGTTTGGTTTTGTAAAAGATCATTTTTGCCCTAGCATGGGATTGTTTAGTTGCTCGCTCGTGTCCAACTCTTTGTGACCGTATGGACTGTAGCCCACCAGGCTCCTCTGTCCATGGGATTATCTAGGCAAGAATACTGGAGTGGGTTACCATTTCCTTCTCCAGAGGATCTTCCCGACCCAGAAACTGAACACACATCTCGTACTTGGCAGGCAGATTTTCTACCACTGAGTCAACTGGGGGCAGCTAAAAGGTTAGTAAGAATTTGCACAATAATAACGGCCAAAGAGAATCGGAGGCTGGTCACCACTACCTAACAGAGAGTCTGCTGCTGCTGTTGCTAAGTCGCTTTAGTCGTATGCGACTCTGTGCGACCCCACAGACGGTAGGCTCCCTCGTCCCTGGGATTCTCCAGGCAAGAACATTGGAGTGGGTTGCCATTTCCTCTCCAATGCATGAAAGTGAAAAGTAAAAGTGAAGTCGCTCAGTCATGGCCGACTGTTAGGGACGCGATGGACTGCAGCCCACCAGGCTCCTCCATCCATGGGATTTTCCAGGCAAGAGTACTGGAGTTGGGTACAGAGAGTCTACCACAGAGAAACTTCTGGGTCTCTCTTCTTGTTCCATTCATTTGGCAGAAAAATCTGGGGACAGGGAATTTTTGCCTTCATTTCCAGAGCTCAACAGGACTGAAATTTGAATACACGGTTCTCCTTGTGGCCTTTCCAATTCTTAGGTGTGGTTTTAATTCTATTCTATGTGACCTAGAAGTGTCCTCTTAGAAGGGAACCCTCCTGTGAGTTAAAACAGACAAAAAAGCCCTGTGCATTGACCAGCATCTGGGGTAAGCTATTATGTAGACCGGAGCTTTTAAATGATTGGGATCCCTTTCGTGTGTCTGTGCTGACTGAGCATGGGGTTAGCTGAGAGAATTTCTGCCTCTACAAAGGACTCTTACCAAATCAGCTCTTCCCTGCCTGCTTCCTATTACCCCAACACAACTCACTCCCAGGGAACAATTGCTCTGTGCTGTCATTTCCTCATCTATTAAAAAAAAAAAAGGCAGGGAGGGGGAAATCAAAACCTGACTTAGCCTCAGGGAGTGGTTGAGGGCGAAGAGCATCCTGTCTGCTAGGTGTTCTGAGATCTTCAAAAAGGGGAAGGCGTATTATTCACGCAAGACAGCGTTTTCCATCCACCTCACTGGGGAGTCCTCGCTGGGGACTGGCGGAGATGGAGCACAGCCTCTCCCCGGGCCCTGCCTCTAGGAGGCTCCAGGGCGGAATAAATCACCAACAGCACAGCTCTGAGACAAGAGAAGCCGAGTCGCAGGTGTGCAGTAGGCAATCCTGGAGGAAGCGCGGCCCTGGGCCAGCTGTGGTCTGGGCCAGGCTCAGGGGCCGCCTGCTCCGGGCCCAGCTCCTCTCCGGGGCGGAGACCCTCCATCAGCCACCATCTCCGCCTTCACAAGAGCCCCACCTCCACCCTGCGTGAGAACTTGGGACCCATTAATAATGAATCACTGCGACTTGAATTCAGTTCCGCCAATGCACATTCATCGGGGTAATAATCAGGGTTTTTCTGCATCCTATATATTGGCCTGTTTTTCCTTTTTGCTACAGTCACCACCTGAATAGGATTAGAGAAAGCAAAACACTGCAATTCACTGGAGATCACATTTCCCTTCCCTCCACCTTTGCCTTCACCTCCACTTGCTGCTGAAAAACAAAGGACCAGAAAGGCCATGGCTGGGGCTCAGGGCCACCAGGCTCAGCTCACCTGCTCACAGCCCCAGCACTTTGATATTTACTTAGCCAAGCGAGGGCGCTCGGCTTCCAGAAGGCCTGTGAAGAGCCTTCACAGCAGAGTCGATATATTTGCCTTGAGGCAGAGACCTCTGGTTGGAAAATGTTCTCGGAGAGAAGTTGTGTTGTGTTTTTACAGGGGTAAGCAAAAGATGGATAAGGGGACAACGATGGGTCTCAAGCACCATGCCAAGCACCTCTCTCTATCACACAAGCGCACACACACAGACACACACACATACATACACACACTACCCTCTGCCTTCCTGATCAGGGAGAAGAATTTGATGAGCTGTTTTTGTGGGCACCCCATAACGGTTTGGGGGCATTTCTCAGATTGTTTCTTCCCTGGGACAATTGTTGGATCTGCTCGGAAGGGAGCCTTGATGGGATATTCAATATCAAGCATTTGTTGCTTTAAAAATACCAGTGCCCCAGCAAGAGGAGGTCATGTACTTCTTATTGGCACGTGTTCCCAGACATGGTGTTTTCTTTGTCTTGGAAAATCGCTTAGGTTTAATGGGTGTTGCATACAAAGAATGATGGGAATTTGGTGACCGTTTCTGAAAAACAGAAAAACAAAAGCAAGAGAAATCCAGCCAAACCAGGCCACTCTCAGCGCCATGCAGACCCTGAGCAGCCACTCGGAATGTTTCTTGTCCTCCCTTAGGGAAAGCCCTTGGTGGCACCAGGGCACCTCTGGAGCATCTGGGTGTCACAGAAACCTCTCTAATGCCCAGGTCAGCCTCTTCCCTCCCTGGACTGCATAAGCAATTGCACTCTGCCTCCCTGCAGGCCTCCTCTGCCACCCCCAACCCATCTGACTCTTCTGTCCTGTGAACGCTGAGAAGTGATATGAATATGGACATTTCCTGGGTGACCCCACAGAGGTAGGAAGCTCATTCCAGGGTGTTCTCCCCTAAGGTGTTGATTTTTACACCTCAATAAGTCACATTAGATCCAAGAAATAAGGCGATGATCACTGGCTAAACTGAAAATGGAATGTTCACAGTGATCACTGTACTCCTCTCCCCGAAGCAACCTGCTCTGTGGGTGTTGCTTTCAGAGCAAATCACTGGGGGTGGGAGAGCCCTACCTGAGAAGGGCCCTACATCAGAGAAGGGACAGAATTCTGATCCATAAAGAACCCTGGGCATTCCACTACTGGCCTTAATTTGCCTGGCCTAAACAGAATTCAAATGGTAATCTTTTTTTTTTCTTTTTTTAATCAGGGAGAAGGCAATGGCACCCCACTCCAGTACTCTTGCCTGGAAAATCCCATGGATGGAGGAGCCTAGTGGGCTGCAGTCCATGGGGTCACTAAGAGTCGGACACGACTGAGCGACTTCACTTTCACTTTTCACTTTCATGTACCGGAGAAGGAAATGGCAACCCACTCCAGTGTTCTTGCCTGGAGAATCCCAGGGACGGTGGAGCCTGGTAGGCTGCCATCCATGGGGTTGCACAGAGTCAGTCACGACTGAAGCGACTTAGCAGCAGCAGCAGCAGCAGCTGGCTTTTTGAGGCAATCTTGGAACCATATGCCTCAGCAAGCTCTGCTTTATCTTCCTTAAGGGGAGGGCCTCATCTGTATTCCCAGCACTTGGCATATCCTGAATGTATGTATGTCAGTCTTAGCAGGAGCCACCGTTAGTGGGCTTCCCTGGTGGCTCAGCAGTAAAGAATCCACAAGAGACATTGGTTCGATCCCTGAGTTGGGAAGATCCCCTAGAGGAGGGCGTGGCAACCTGCTCCAGTATTCTGGCCTGGGAAATTCCGTGGGCAGAGGAGCCTGGTGGGCTACAGTCCATGGGGTTATAAAGAGTCAGACAAGACTTAGAGACTAAACAACAACAACAAGTGAATCTTCTATCTTGTACCAAGTGCTGTGTAGAGATCATTTCTCACCATTAAGTATGTTTAACTGAATTTAACTAACCCACATATTAGGAACGACATTGCTTTAAGGGGCATGGTGGCAACTCAGCTGTGGAATCAGAGAGATCTACACTCAAACCTGACATTGTCTTATATCAGTCATTTCAAATGCAAAAATAATATCTGCCCTTGGGACTTCCCTGGTAGTCTAGTGGCTAAGACCCCACACTCCCAAGCAGGGGTCCAGGTACAATCCCTGGTAATGGAACAAGAAGATCCTGCATGCTGCAACTAAGACCCAGTGCAGCCAAATAAATGATTTTTTTTAAAGAAAATAATATCTGCTCTATCTGTTTCATAGACCTATTGTGAAGGAAATGTCAATAAATATATTTGTAAGCTATTTATTTATAAGTTAAAGTTCCCTGCAAATCTAAGTTATCATAGTATCAATGGCCAGATCACACAGTGGGGCTGCCACAATATATGAAGAGATATGGTACGAAGAAAAGTCACATTTCCCAAAATATCTCCCCCATTGACCTCATATAAATGGTTCCCTCTCATCTGACTCATAATTCCCACGACTGGCATGAGTAATAGCTGGGACAGCAGAAGAGCCTGTCACCAAGTCACTGAATGAGATATCTAATGCTGCTGACCTGGTGAATGTATACTCTCTATCAGAAGAAACTTGAGCTTTTATCTGACAGGAATAATAGTACATATTCACCACCCTGGCCTCGGGACTCTGCTTTGTGCCATAATGTAGATGAGGAAAGATTGTTGATCCTCTTGTTATTCCATGGAATGTTCTACAGGACCAGTTTAGCTGACACCAGGCTAATCAACCAGGTAAGCAGACAGGAGCAGATATTTCAGTAAAGCACACATGTGTCACACGTGGGGAGATACATCCATTGGAAATTCATGGATCTCAGGGGCATTTCTAGAAGCTCATGTTTCTGTAATACTAGAATAGTTCCTCCAAGATGAAAGAAATACTGCTGTATCATACATACATCACCACTAAGAATGAGCAACACTTTTATTGGCCTTTGTTGGGTCAATACATACCACATATGGATGTCCTCCTCTGACCATGTTGCTGAGTAAGGCATACGGTTACTCAGTCTTGAGTGGAGTCCAAAGCTGGAGAACTGATTCAGGCCACAACACAAGTCATTCTGCCAGTAGGTCTTCTGACTAATGAATCTAATGGAGTTTGAAGTGGTTAGGATGCTCCTTGGAATCCATGTCAATCCCTGAAAGATGATTCACAATGAAGAGTTCAAGTTCTGATAGAATCACAAGGTGATCATATCCAATGTCATATAAGTACACACTTTTTACAAAAAAAACCAAGTTTCCTGAGGTATAAGTTGTTCAGTTGCTAAGTTGAATCTAACTCTTTGCAACCTAATTTACTGTAGCACTCTAGGCTCCCCTGTCCTTCATTAACTCCCAGATTAATGTCCATTGAGTCAGTGATGCTATCTAACCATCACATTTTCTGACACCCCCTTCTCCTTTTGCCTTCAATCTTTCCCAACATCAGAGGCTTTTCCAGTGGCTCATCGGGTGGCCAAACTATCGGAGCTTTAGCTTCAGCATCAGATGTCTTTCCAGTGAATATTCAGGATTGAATTCCTTTATATTGACTGGTTTGATCTCCTTGCAGTCCAAGGGACTCTCAAGAGCCTTCTCCAGCAACCACAATTCAAAAGCATCAATTCTTCAGCACTCAGCCTTCTTTATGATCCAGTTCTCACATTCGTACATGACTATGGGAAGAACTAGAGTTTCAACTATCCACACTTGTGTTGGCAAAGTGATGTCTCTGCTTTTTAATACACTGTCTAGGTTTATCACAGCTTTCCGTCAAAGGAGCAAGTGTCTTTTAATTTCATGGCTGCACTCACCATTTGCAGTGATTTTGGAGCCCAAGAAAATAAAATCTATAACTGCTTCCACTTTTCTCCCCTCTATTTGCCATGAAGTGATGGGACCGGATGCCATGATCTTAGTTTTTTTTTAATGTTGAGTTTTAAGCCAGCTTTTTCACTCTCCTCTTCCACCATCATCAAGAGACTCTTTAGTTTCTCTTTACTTTCTGCCATTAGAATGGTATCATCTACATATCTGAGAGGTTTTTTTTGATGTTTCTCCAGTCAGTCTTGATCCAGCTTGTGACTCATACAGCCCTGGATTTTCCATGATGTACTGTGCATATAAGTTAAATACACAGGGTGACAATATACAGGCTTGTTGTTCTCCTTTCCCAATTTTGAACCAGTCAGTTATTCCATGTCCAGTTCCAACTGTTGCTTCTTGACTTGCATACAGGTTTCTCAGGAGACAGGTAAGGTGGTCTGGTATTCCCATCTCTTGAAGAATTTTCCACAGTTTGTTGTGATCCACATAGTCAAAGGCTTTACCATAGTCAATGAAGGGAAAGTAGATGTTTTTCTGGAATTCTTTTGCCTTTTCAATTCCAACAAATGTTGGCAATTTGATCTCTGGTTCCTCTGCCTTTTCTAAACCCAGCTTGTACATTTGGAAGTTCTCGGTTCAGGTATTGCTGAAGCCTAGCTTGAAAGATTTTGAGCATAACCTTACTAGCATGCGAAATGAATGCGATTGTGTGGTAGTTTGAGCATTCTTTGGCATTTCCTTTCTTTGGACTTGGAATGAAAATTGACCCTTTCCAGTCCTTTGCTCACTGCTGAGTTTTTCAAATTTGCTAAAATACTGAGTGCAGCACTTTAACAGCATCACCTTTGGGAATTTAATTAGCTCAGCTGGAATTCCATCACCTCCACTAGCTTTGTTTATAGTAATTCTTCTTCAGGCCCACTTGACCATACTCCAGGATGTCTAGTTCTAGGTGAGTGACCATACCATCATGGTTATCAAGGTAATTAAGACATTTCTTGTATCAGTTCAATTCAGTTCAGTTGCTCAGTCATGTCCGACTCTTTGCGACCCCATGAACCACAGCACACCAACTCCCAGAGTCCACCCAAACCCATGTCCATCAAGTTGGTGATGCCATCTAACCATCTCATCCTCTGTTGTCCCCTTCTCCTGCCCTCAATCTTTCCCAGCATCAGGGTCTTTTCAAATGAGTCAGTTCTTCACATCAGGTGGCCAAAGTATTGGAGTTTCAGCTTTAGCATCAGTCCTTCCAATGAACACCCAGAATGATCTCCTTTAGGATGGACTGGTTGGATCTCCTTGCAGTCCAAGGGACTCTCGAGAGTCTTCTCCAACACCACAGTTCAAAAGCATCAATTTTTCCATGCTCAGCTTTCTTCACAGTCCAACTCTAACATCCATACATGACTACTGGAAAAGCCATAGCCTTGACTAGACGGACTTTTGTCGGCAAAGTAATGTCTCTGCTTTTTCGTATGCTGTCTAGGTTGGTCATAACTCTCCTTCCAAGGAGTAAGCGTCTTTTAATTTCATGGCTGCAATCACCATCTGCATTTCTTGTATAGCTGTGCGTATTCTTGCCACCTCTTCTTAATCTCTTCTGCCTGTGTCATGTCCTTATCATTTCTGTCCTTTATTGTGCCCATCTTCACATGAAATGTTCCCTTGATATCTCTAATTTTCTTGAAGAGATCTCTAATCTTTCCAGTGCTACTGTTTTCTTCTATTTATTTGCATTGTTCATTTAAGACAACCTTCTTATCTCTCATTGCTATTCTCTGGAACTCTGAATTCAGATGAGTATATCTTTCCCTGTCTCCCTTGACTTTGACTTCTCTTCTTTTTTTAGCTATTTGTAAAGCCTCCTCACACTACCACTTTGCCTTCCTACATTTCTTTCTGTTTGGCATGGTTTTGTCCACTGCCTCCTGTACCATAATGTTACAAACCTCCATTCATAGTTCTTCAGGCACTCTATCTTCCAGATCTAATCCCCTAAATCTATTTGTCACCTCCACTGTATAATCATAAGGGATTTGATTAAAGTCATACCTGAATGGCCTAGTGGTTTTCCTTACTTTCTTCAATTTAAACCTAAATTTTTCAATAAGGAGCTGATGATCTGAGCCACAGTTAGCTCCAGCTCTTGTTCTTGCTAATTATATAGAGCTTCTCCATCTGTTTTATTGTTCTGAGGTAAGTACAATACAATAAAACAAGCCCATTTTAGTGCACATTTCAATGGCTTTTGATAATTTATATGCCTGATAAACCACAGCACAATCAAGCAAGGAACATTTTCTTCCAACCAGAATGCTTCCTATGCCCCTTCACACCAATCCCTATCCCAGTCCCTGAACCCAGCCCCAGGCAACCACTAATTCTGTCATTATATACTTGATTTATCTTTTCTGGAGTCTTACATAAATGGAATCAGGCAGTATTAACTCTTTTGTATTGAGATCTTTTTCATTCAGTATATTTTTGAGACTGCTCCATTCTGTCACACGTATCAGTAATATTAGCAATTTGCTCCTTTTTAATAATTGAGAAATAACACATTGTATGGACACACCACAATTTTTTTGTCCATTAATAAACATTTGGCTTGTTTCCAGGTTAGTTCTCATGAATAGAGCTGTTATAAATATTCTTGTAGAGTATTTGTTTGGACATATGTTTTTGTTTTTCTTGGGTAGATAAAGAAGGAGTAGAATTTTGAGGGCATATGGTGAGTGCATATTTAACTCTGAAAGAAACCAATAAACTGATTTTCAAAATACCATCTTTTAATCTCATCAAAATATAGAAGAGTTCCAGCTGCTGCCCATCCTCTCCAATATCTAGTACTGTCAATGTTTTAAATTTTAGCTATTCTAATAGGTGTAGTTTAGAACTATTTAATTGTAGTTTTAATTTTCATTCCTTGATGTCTAACGATACGTAGATGGGTTTATTAGATTTTTTTTTTATCTTTTGTGAAGTCTCTGTTCAAATTTTGCCCCTTGTCAATTGATTTTCTTATTGAGTTGTTAAAGTCCTCTATATATTTGTAAATAAGTCATTTTTCAGCTATATAAATATGAATACTTTCTCCTAATCTGTGACTTACCTCATTTTCTTAATAGCTTCTCAAAGAGTAGAAGATTTGAACTTTGATGAAGTTCAATGATCACACTTTATTTAATGGTTTTCTTTCTGTGTCTTGCCTAATTTTCAACCAAAAAAGTGAGGCAACAGACTGAGCTTATGGCATCCATTGTGTTACTATGTATCCCAACACCCAGAAGTAGCCAGTCTCACAGAATGGAAAACGGACTTGGACACTCAGTTTCAGCTCCAAATGGAAGATACCATATTCCAAGTCTGGACTGAGTCCTGTAGAACGCAGCATAGTGGAGGACAGGGAGGCCTGGCATGCTGTAGTCAGTGGGGTCACAGAGTCAGACACGACTGAGCGACTGAACAGCAGGACATATGCTGTGAACCAGTGACCAATATACAGTGATTCTTCCACAGCTGGAAAACATGATTCCACCAACACAAGTGCAGAAACAGGAAAGGAACACTTGGTATTTCACCCAGGGCTGGACTTTTTAAATGCTTACTTCTCATTCTTGGAACTCTGCTGGTTCCGAGGCTGTAGTGCCAAAAAATAAATTTTCCTACCAAGGAACTCAACCATATTTCCAGTGAATTGGATGTAAAAATTGTCACCTAGAATGTTAGGCTCTTCATTCCACTAGACATTGTTGTTTACTTCAGGTAAACCTGCCTCCAATCCTGCCCCTGGACTTACCCAGTTCGCAGACGTGTATTCTCTGGCTGATCAATATCTCTGGCAAAATGACTGCTGGTGTCTCCTGCAAAATGGAAGAACGTTCTCAGGTTCTCATCAGTCACTTTGTATCCTATCCTTTTTGCTGCAAATATAATTTTTTAAAGAAAGGGACTTAAAATTTCAAAAACAGTTTACCACAAGGGAGGGAAATGTTTACACTATATACACATTTAGTTATGGCATCAAGCTATATGGATAGACTCACACACTGCCTATTTTATTCATTGGTATAGATCACTTTTATGATGAACCTATTGGGTGCCCAATAGCAGACAAACGGGACTATAAGGGAGTCAGACAGAGGATGGGTATGTTTCAAAAGACAGAGAGGTCTGGCAGTCTAGTACATGCAGCACAGTGTTAGTAAGAGAGGGAAAAGCCTAGTCATGGGGAAGAAAAGAGTTCCAATATATACTCTAATTGGTTACCTTGAGGCTTAAAGAAAAGATACGCACAAGGAAATATGAAAAAGAAGTGAAATCAAACTTCATTGTCCAAAATACCTAGCCCCACCACTAAGGAACAGTGAAATCTAGTAGAAACTCCACAGATAACTGAGTTAGGATAAAAATCCTCATCCAAACTCTGCTAGATCTTCAAGGAAAGTTCACAGTGCCAAAAATAGTGCAACTAGACCCTATTTTTCTCATCTGCAAAATGGGGAAATTAAAAATAGATGAGGATACTGATTCTGTTTCTTAATCTCACGAGTTTAGTATGATATCTAATCAGACCCTTTGATCATCTCAAGTAATGGTGCATAAGGTATTTAAATTTATTCAGAACATTTCTTTCGAAGAAGTGGGAATAAAACATTTTCTCATCTAGTAATATTTAAATTTTCCAAGGAGAGCACTTAAAAAAAGAAAGTATCCTAGTGCCAAGACTAGGGGCTAAACCTGGACTTGAGTCTTAGTTCTGCCAGTAACTTGTTCTGTGACCATAACCAAGTCACCTCCATCCACAGGGCCTTAACCTTGTCTACAACATTACAAGATGAGATCTCACTCACCTGGACTCCTCCAGCTCCAGATTCAGTGATGTGGGAACTTCTGCCATAACTGGCTGCAGTCCTCACAGTGATTTGTCCCAGGATGTCTTGTCTCAGGGTTTGGAAGATGTGAATAGCTTCTCTTGTCCATTTGCTGTGGAGGACATGAAAGGCACAAAGTATGGAAACCTCAATTGTGAATACTGTGATTTCAACAAAATTAGTGTTTGATATAGTCTTACTCCATAACCATTTAACATCACAGCTTATTCTCAGCTCCCCCAACCCAAGCTTTTCCCCCCAAGTTCAGGGACTCTCAGATGATATTTGGGGTAATCTGGTGAGCAGACTGCATGGACTCAACAAGATACAAGGAAACAGTGGGATTTGGCAATCTTCAAGAAAGTCAAGAAAATCTTTAAATAGTGGTCACAGCAGCAAATACTTTTTTTTTTTCTCATTTATGCTTAGGGTTGTCAATGTTTTATTGGTAAAATTTAATTCAGCAAAATAATTTATTTTAAATAAATTAACCTAACATACATATTTTACATGTTTGGTACATCAGCTACATGTTTTGTACATCAACTACATATTTTGTGGGATGGGTATCTATTCATACCAAGTGTATTCACACCTATGATACCAAATTCTTGGAATAAGTCTTATTTGGGTCATCTTAGTCCCTGGGACTTTGCTCTACATTTTCTCATTCTAAAATCCATGAAGAATCAGTCCCCAGCATATCCTATATCACATTAAGCAATGTGCAGAAGCACAGGACACAATATATTGATATCCATTTTACAAAGAAATCAAGGCAAATGTGGGTTAGGCAACTTTTCAGTACATAGAAAATGAAAAATAAAATTCAGGATCCTCTGATACCTGCTTGTCAATGGAAGGTTGTCAATAAATCTTTATGAGTGAATGCAAAAAGACACGATAGTGTTTGAATTACTGTACTACACTGTCTCCCAAAGAGTAACACAAATGCTGAGACCAGGTGGCAAGCACCACGCTCAGACAACTCCAAGTATTTTTCTATGACACTGACATCAGGTGAACAGTTTCTTGGTTTCTATTTGCTATTTTTAAAGCAACTTCCAAAGTCTGAAATTTTTCAGTCCAATTTCTTCTAGCTTCTGAAACTACAGACTACTTTGTGATTGAAGTTTATACTGATGATCCTGAGATTTCCATTCATTTATAAATAAAAATGTTTTGCATTTTTATGTACAGCATATGATATTTTACATTATATATTTTATACTAAGAGAAAAAAATTCATCATATCTATTTAAATGTATGGAAATTATATCAAAATGCATGGCATATGCTATATTCCAATGAAATGTATTACTTTATAGTAGCTCCTTCTATATGCTAGGCCCTATCCTGGTACTCAGTCTCCAAAGATAGTAAAAAACAGATTGTAAACCCTGAGAAACTCACAGCCATATGGAAAAGATGGAAATGTCAAAAAAATTTTTTTGGTTAAAATGCAAAGACAAAGCCTTTGTTTACAAGAACACTTTCTAAATATTTAGCATCATGTCTGCAACTTACTGTTAAACAATTCAGAAAAAATATATACTGTATATATGTATAAATAAATGTGTATATTTCTATGTGTGTATATATGTGTGTGTGTGTATATATGTGTGTATATATATATGCACACATATTTAGGGGCTTCCCCAGTGGCTCAGCAGTAAAGAACCCACCTAAAATGCAGGCGACACAAACCCGCGGCTTCAATTCCTAGGTCAGGAAGATCCCCAGATAAGTAAATGGCAATCCACTTCACTAGTCTTACCTAGACACATGGACAGCCTGTGGGGTCACAAAAAAACTGGACACAATTTAGTAACTAAACAACACAACAATACATATTTAGAGAAAAAACAATAAGGCAAATATGAGAAAATACTAGCATGTGAGGAGTCTAGGTAAAACATATACAGCATACATTATCCAGGAGGCAATACTGTGCTCACAAGAATGGAAATTGTTCTTAGGGGCAACAAAACTCACTTGTTTTCCATGTAAAGCTCAGACATACAGAGAGTTCACAAACATATTTACAGCAAATCTATGATATTAAAATTCCATGGCAGAAGGTAATTAGGAAAAAAAATCTAGAAAGGGTTGCGGGAAAGGTGGCAATAATGAGAAAAAGGTTGAGAAACGTTGGTATACAGGAAATATTTATCCTCTTCTTGCAACTTTTCTATAAGTCTGAAATTATTTTGGAACAGAAAGTGTAAACATTGTGATGTGCCAGTACTAGGAGAGTTATGGGACTTGGATGAAGCTGCCCTAATTCTGCAGGGCAGGTGAGGGCAGTTCTGGGTCAGGTGACAGGGGAGGTCCCCACTAGAAAGGTGACATTTGCCCCAAGTCTTGAAGAAGAGTCATGAGTGTGCTGGGCAGATAAAGACATGGCCTAATCCCAATAAGCCTCAGAGGGAGATTAAATTCTGTATCATTTAGTTGTGTTGTTTAGCATATTTTACCATATTCTAATGACATGCAAACTAATAACCCAAGTCTTTTCTAAAGGTGACTTGCAATTAAATAACAATCCTTTGCCAGGCAGAAGAACCAACTACAAAACTTTCTAAAGAAATGGGAGTTTGAGGGAGCATCTTTCCTCTAGGATTCACTGATTTTCCAAACTTTCAGTCTCCAAGGGAGTGTTTCTCAGTTCATGATTTACAGACTTAGGAAATCCTTGGGGATTTTGGACAGGGAAGGTGCCATCCTGGGAAACTGGCCTTTAGTTCTGATGTTGCGCCAGGTCAGGAGGCTTCAGAGAGGCAGAGGGTGGCTTTCACACTGCAGGGCAGCAGACCCTGCTTTGCTGTCAGCCAGAAACCCGACACTGCGCTGTGGAAATGCACACAGTCAGAGAGCATGCTGTGAGAAGAGGCACACAGAGGGGCAAGCACTGCAAAAATTATACTTTTCTCCCCATGACAGTTGCCTTTTGTTTGGACAAATAATTTGAGGAGAGAACAAAAAAGCAGCTGTTTGCTTAATGCCAAGCCACAGAAACATGGAGCCTTCCTGGCTCAAGCTAGGAGCAAATTCCTCCTCATCCCAAGCATTCCTGATGATTCGCCTTCTGGTCCTGCGGACTGAGGTGACACAGAAAGCACCCACTGTCCCCGGAGCCCCTTTCACTGGGCAGAGGCCATCTCACGCATTCATTACGCAGTAGGACAGGGGGCCAGGGAAGCCAGAGAGCTCCATGCCAGGTCAGGCCAAGCCAGAGGGTGGCTGTGATGGGAAAGGGTGGCCTGACAACAAGTTATTCATGCACATGGATGCTCTGCCTGCTAGTTCAGTCTATAGACAGAACAGTCTGCAAAAAGCAGAGCATAAGACCTTGTGCTCAAAAGTTTTGGAGTTTGTAACATATACAGATTCACACACATATACACACATGTCCCAAAACACACAAACTGCTTGTGATACACACATTTGGTGCCAATATAAACAGGATCTTGGCCAAAAACTGTATTGGTTAGCAACTGGCCAATGAAGTGTTTAAAGTTAGAGGCCAACAGAAAAACTCAAACATGGTGTTTTTTTCCTACACTTGAAGTCATCAGTCAGTACTGCTTTTCCTTTGCAGAATGGTTTTCTAATATCTTCACACGGGAAAGATCCTGTATGCAAAGAGCCCTGTGATGAGTTTGCTATTAGGTGAATTCATTACCATAAATACATCCAAGGCGAGTTCCAATAACAATTACCAGGCCATCAAGGCATGAAACTCAAGGGCTGCTTTGAATTTGTGACCAATGCCAGGGAGAGGGAGGAGGGAGGCGTGGGGCTTCGAGAACTAACCGGTCTCCAAAGTTTATGGAAGGACTGAGGCTCCAGAGAATGAAGGAGCAGCTTGTGGGGCCCACCAGCTGACACCTGGAAGAACAGGCTGGCAAGGAGGCATGCCCTCTTTCCTCAGACCCTCAGAGTCCACCCCAGCACCGTGCAGAGCAAGCACGTCGTCCTGGGGACACATCCACATTCAAGAGGTGACTTCTTCCCACAAGCTCCCACCTTCGGGTGTCAAATGCCTTCTGTCCACTCATAAAGTCTGTTCCCAGGAAAGGACTAATGACTATTATTTGCCACTTAGACCTAGTCATTGTTTCCAGTCACAGGATGTGTTTCACTTGAAGTCAATGCCCAACAGCGCTGACTTCTGCTAGAAGAACTAGAGCCTTTGGTCTGCCAATGGGAGAGGATTTGGTAGGGGTGAGGAGTGGCAGCCTTTCTCAAGTCATGTACACTGCCTGCATGTTCTCCCCTCTGAGCCTCATTCCCTATTCCTAAGTAGCTCCTATCCTGAGGAGATGGTCTCTTGGTAACTCTATACCTCTCCTTAGCCCTTACTGAAATCAAGGCTCATGTCTATACTGGATCTCCATTTTCTCTCAAGTGCCTAGCCCAGTCCATGGCATATAGCACATATCAACAAATGTTCATTGAATGAATGATTAAATGAAGGTGTGGATGAAGGGATGGATGGATTGATGAGTAGATAGATGGATGATGGATGAATGATGGAATTCTAATACAGCTCCATCTGGGTCCTGCTATCTTCCTTCCCGGGTCCTGGATCCTGCCTCCCTGAGAAATCTCTTGCTTTTGTGCTATCTTAAAGAAGCCCAGTCAATAGGTGATGGTGTTACTGGACGCTCATCATGAATTACTGCAGTAGCAACTGAGAAAGGCCAAGAGAGCAACCAAAGAGAGGGGCCGGGAAGATAAAAGGCAGAGAGGGAGAAATAGAGAGGTTGAGAGGTGCACAGAAAAACAGACCATGGGCAGCTGGAGGAGAAAGGCAGAAGCTTTAGGGACCTGAAGGGAAAACAGAGGGAAGAGAGGCTCTGAGACTATCCATGGGGAAGGGGAGGCAGCTAAGAGGGGCGAACCATGAAAAAAGAAATAGTATTATCAGGAAAACAAAAACAATAGGGGCTTCTCTTAATAGGACTGTAGGGAGATGAAAGTTGGAGGCTTGTAAGAGAAGAGAGGAGGAATCTTAACCAGAAGAATTTAAGTAGCAGAGAAAGAGAGAAAAAAGATGAGAGAAAAAACGCTGGCCCTGAAAGCTACAGAAGGGGTGCCTGGCCTGAGAGAGCCAAAGCCACAGCCGCTCTGCCAAGGGAGGAAACCTTAGGAGACCCGCCCAACCAGAATCTTGAAGTCTCAGACTTTTTCCACCTTATGAGCTGTAAATTGATCTATTCAGTTAGAGAAACCTGGTTTTTATTGAGTAATTTCCTCTGAACGACCTCCAGTTTTGAAAATGTCCCCAAAGTTCTCTGACTCCTCCCTCCCCCGCTGGGTCCCTGCGTCAGTGCCCGTAAATCATGGGAGGCAGCACCCTCCCCCCCTGCTGTTGGTCAGGTCCCCTGGCTAATCCTGATATGGCACAGGGTCCTACTTGGTGCAGAGACCTCAGATCTGTTTGTTCTGCTGGCCAGGTCCCAGCATGCACCTCGCCGAGCTGTATCCTGGCTGTAGCTCCGGAGCCCCCAGCTGCAGCAGGGATTTCCAGCTCGTCCCGAGCAACGTCCGTCCTCCACCTGGCCTTGATAATCAAGGAAATTTCCCAGTTTTCTTCTTTGCCCTCAAGTGGAGCCTCTTGCAGATGCACACAAGGGGCTCTTTATGGGAAGCACTGCCCATCACTTGCTTTTACATTGGATCTTTTATGCCAGGATCCCTCAAAGCATTTTCACAGACAAGTGTCATTGTCTCTCCCTTCCAGATGGCACAGAGAGGAAAGCACAGAAACTTAAGTGGTTCAACGAAGGTCACTCGGAAAGTCAGAGCAGAGGTGGGAACAGAACCCAGAACTCCCCGCTCCCAAGCCTATCACCTGCCACTCCCAGGCAGAGCTGGGAACAGCCAGCCCCTCTGAGGTCCCAGGCAGAGCTGGGAACAGCCAGCCTCTCTGAAGGCCCTTCCCTACTCCCTACAGCAGCATGAAATAAACCCCTCCCCTCCCCTTCCCTCACCCCCGCCTCACCAATCTTTGCTACCACAGCTCAGAACGGTAATTCTATCTTCCCAACTAGAATTGCACAGGTCTTTGGTTGGAAGAGGCCATTTTGCAAAATCAATTGAAGGCCGATGGACTTGCCAAGATCCAGTAGGGTGGGAGGGGGGCCCTGAAAGCCCCCTCAGGAGGTAAGATGTAGGCATCAGGCTCAAAAAGCAATTGCATTACCTGTGTGGCTAAGGTTTTACTGCCTGCTCAATCTGAAAGTTAGCAAAGTAGTAATCAATGAAAAGGAAATATAATTGAGAAGATTAAAAGCTGAGGGTGGGTATGGACTGGGGAGGGAAGTGATTGCTAAAGAGGTCCATTTGTATAATTCAAAGGTCGATGACTCTCATTAAACTCACATCTCCAGACACTCTGGGGATGAAAGAGAAACTCTCCATGCCGACTGGCTGACACCTAAGAGTTTCCTCCTGGCCACTTTCAAGGGTAGTGTGAGGCCAGAGGGGCTGAGAAGAGGTTGGAAAGAAAATTTAGGGGAATCCATAAGCAAAAGAACCTTTGGATAAATGAAACACAAAACCAAGCCTCTGAGCCTTTTTAAAATGATATCCAAGTTTCTTTTATCTCTGAAGGCTTGTTTATATGATCTGAATGGTAGCTGAATTGATGCCCAAGGAAGTTCTAGACTGGCACAGTCCTCGCTTTCTTTGTTTATATTCACACCCACCCTCCAACACACACACACACTTTATCCTTACACGGAACACATGTGTTTCTATAGCTTTGGATCAGTAATGGGCTCTGGCTGACACCACACTTTTATGTGCAAATCTATTAACTGTATCTGTCTCTGAGACAAGGGACAGATTGTCTTGCACATTCCCACATTCCTCCCTGGGAGACAAGGTATATATAAGGGTGTGTGTGTGTGTGTTTACAGGTCTAAACTGAGACTTGGGGCCTATGAGGTCCATGAGGCAGGACCACCCCTGCCTGCTAGGACACAAGCACCAGAGCAGACAAAACTACGGTTTGTCTTCCTGCCTTTGCTTTTCTTCTACTGAGGTTGCTAACAAGTGGATGCCCAGTTTATCCAGGTCTGCTTTGTCCCTTCATCCATCTTCTGTTCTTACTGTCTATACCAGGAACTCCTACAAGTGTGCCTTAGAGACCATAGGATACAGATAGAGCTCTAAGATACAGCAAAAGTATGTATTTGCTATTGCTGCCTAACATATTACCACAAACTTAGCTGTTGAAAACAAAAGGTTTTTCCTCCCTTAGTTTGCAGAGGTCCAGAGTCTGGCACAACATGGATGGGTTCTCTGCTCAAGGTCTCCCATAGCAGAAATCAGGGCCGGCCAGACTGCCATCTCTCCTGAGGCCTGGGGTCCTCCTTCAAGCTTTTTCAGGGTGTCAGAATCCAGTTCACTGTGGTAAAGGACTGAGGTCCCTGTTTTCTTGTTGACTGTTAACTGGGGCTGTTTTCAGGTTCTAGAGGCTGGCTATTGTGCCCAGCTGTGAGGTTTCTCTGCAACACAAGAGTGTTCTCCTTCAAGGCCAACAGAGAATTCTCTACTGCTTTGAATCTTGGACTGTGTCTGTCTCTGGCCTCTAGATCCAGATATAAAGGGTTCATATGGGTGGTATAGTTAATCCATTTTGATTAACTCAAACACGACTTATTAGTTACCTTAATAGCATTTTGCAAATATAAAATCCCTTTTGTTATGTAATGTAAGACAATTACAGCAGTGATGGCTCATTTAGTTACTGGTATTACCCACACTTCAGAGGAGAAGATTAATCAAAAGTCAGGGTCACTGGTGGTGTGTAAGAATTCTACCTAACACAACAAATGAAAATGGTATTTTCCCATACAACACCTGGGACACACTTATATTTGAATATCATTCGTTTTTCATCTGAAGTTCAAATTTAAGCAGGCATCCTGTATTTTATCTGGCAATACTAGAGGCAGAACCTAGGGGCCTCTGCTACACGAACAGGCCAAGATCGGCCTGCAGTAGGAGAAGGCATTTCCTTTGTGAAGCAGGCAGCAGTAGAACTTTCTTCAGCTGGGGGCCCTTTGGTGATAAGAGAAGGCCTCTGTGGCCTGATTTCTACAGCATCACTGTTTCTGCTTCCCCGCCCCCAGCTCCCTCAGCCCAGGGCTGTCAACACCCTGCAGACACACGGAGAGCAATTGCCGTTCCCAGGCCATGTGCGGAAGCGGCGCCGGAGGTCAGCCACCAAGTCTCACTTGCCTCGAAGCACAGCCTGGTGGGTGGGGTAGGGAACTGGGGAGTGGAACCCGAGGTGCTGAGGGAGACAGAAGCAACCCCAGGCTCTCTCCCTTCAGCCCTGTATGGAAGATTCTTGTCCCAGAAGAAGCTCTCCTCTCGAGGTGGGCCATACAGGCTCTTTGGGCTGTGGAAAGCTCCCCTCACCAGCAGTTTTCCTTTTGAGAGAGGCTTGGCTCTCCTCACGGCTGCTCTAAATCCTTGCCAGCAACACTTCAAACTCTGGCTGGCCCAGTGTTACATTTTAACAGGCCAGGCCCTATTAGCCTGATCCTAGGATGGGTTATTCTTTCCAGTTTTCACTAACAAAAATCCCCTTTTATTTGGACACTCAAGTGGCCTCTAGGAACGAGGCTTTCATGAGTGCCAAAAATGTTCGGATGCGGCAACATTTGTGTGTGTGGCCAATTACATCGTACCTCTGGGGCTGATCCCACAGGCTTTTCTCAGGCAAGACTTCTGTGAACTTCCAGCAGACCCCCCACCCTTTCTCTTGAGCTCTATCTGCAAGAGCAGGCTCTGGGTGGCTGCCTGGGCGGCTGGAGACGAGTTTATGCATAGAGTTCTTATTTGTATGAAATCAATCTGAGTGGAGAGAATGATTTATATGTGCACTAGTCAATGCATTATTAGAATTAATATCATTATTTCTCTGCTTCCCTTTTTAGGTTTTTCCTCTCATAAATCAATTTAGTTCGATAAGATTGGGCTGAGTTTTGGCTGCACACAGACTGGAGTGTTCTGTGTGGTGGGAGCAAAGGACTGTTTGGCGAGTTTAGACAATGCCTCCATTGTTTTCTGATTTATTGAAAGCTCAGCTTTTGCTAGTATTAGATGTACTCGTTGATGTTTTGCAAAGGAGGGATTAGTGAGGATTTTTTCTGACCCAACAGATATCTCCCTACAGCATTGGTTCTTAGAGTCTCTGGTTTGTCGTAAGTTGCCTTTTCCATAGCCAAGTAATGGCCACTGAAAGGACGGGTAGGAGTTTTTATAATCATTCTCTCTTTCCATCTTCCTTTTTGGCCAAGACACACTAACTTGTCTTGTGTCTGCTCTGAGTTTCCTAACTGCCTGCAGAAGAGGATCTATTCAAGTCTTTTCCTTTATCATCACATTTATTAAATATATCGGTTGTGCAACGTCTTTCTTATTGATGCATTCTCAATGCCAAACCAGTGCAGGCTGGAGACTCGCATCAGAAATCCATGAATATGAGTATCTGGGGCATATTTAATAGGGTTCCGACACTCTCTTTCATTAACCTCTTCATGCACCTCATGCAAACATTGCCTCCACTGCATGCTTTTCAGAATCTGTCACAGAAGTCACTAGGGAATCCTATAGTATTTTTCTTATGAAAAGGACATCAGAAACGTTAAAAATTTCTTGTCTTTTTATGTTTTTTAATGTCTTTTTAAATGTCTTTATTTTTTAAAAATGTTTAAAAATTTCCTGTCTGCAACAGGAAATCAGGAAGAGCTGATGTGGCTTCAAATGCAGCCATGGTTACTTTAACCTTAGTCTCTTTCACCCACCATATCTTCACCCTGACATTATTACTCACCTGCTCACCAGCCTTCCAGGAGCTCCGTGCAACAGCTTTTACTATCTATATTTCTTGCTGGGAATTCCTGTGCCTCTTTTCCTCTTTGCTCTGAAAAGGAAATGGAAGAATAAACTTAGGAGAACAGGCTACAGTCCCACAGGCACGTGCAGCTGCCCCTAAGAGGCATTTGGGTGTTAACCCCTCTGAAAGGTAAAAGTTGAAAGTGTTAATCGCTCAGTTGTTTTTGATTCTTTGCGACCCCACAGACTATAGCCTGCCAGTCTCCTCCATCCATGTGATTTTCTAGGCAAGAATACTGGAGTGGGTTGCTATTTCCTTCTCCAGGAAGGCGATCCTGACCAGGAGATCATCCCGACCCAGGGATCGAACCCGGGTCTCCTGCCCTACTGGCAAATTCTTTACTATTTGAGCCACTAGGGAAGCGGGGTAGCCAAGATCCTGGTAGTGCTTTGTTTGATTAATCCTAGTAAAAACTGATGCTTAAATAAGCCTTAAAGAGGTGGAGCTTCCAAACCTAGGGTCCTGCGTATAACAGTCACTCGCCACACAGCTGTGGAACCAACTAGATTTTATACTGATTAGTTCTTTCCTGTTTTAAGAAAAATTATTAAAAAACAAAACAAACCTTCCACAAGGGGTTATCATTATATCCTTAGTGACAATCTCCTGTCAGAGTTACAACATGAGTCACCCTGCCCTAGCACGTGGTGTTGGGAATTCACAGAGCAGCCTCAGTTTTCCTGGAAACGTAACATGAGCACAGCACAGCATACCATTCTAGCGATAGGAGTGTGTCAGTCGCCTAGTCATGTCCAACGCTTTGTGACCCCATGGACTTTAGCGTGCCAGACTCCTCTGTCCAAGGAGTTCTCCGGGTAAAAACACTGGAGTGGGTAGCCGTTCCCTTCTCCAGGGCATCGTCCCAATCCAGGGATAGAACCTGGGTCTGCCGCATTGCAAGCAGCTTCTTCACCATCTGAGCCACCACACCATTGCCACTCCCCAATCCCAGTTCACGTACCATCTCTGGCTAACACACACACATCTATTTCTCACAGGAGGGGAACATTAGAAAGGAAAACGAATCGAGAAATTGCCTCTGGAAACTGAATGCAAACCAGAGCAATGTAGAGTCATGTCTCAAATGTGCGTGGATTTGAGAATGTTCATGGATCACTCTGGATAAGGATTCATTGTTTTTGAGAGAGCATGATTCCTCTGTGAAATCAGAAAGACTGTGGTCAGGTCTCACATCTGAAACACACAAGCTGTGTAGCTCAGGCCTGTTAGTTGATTTCACTGAAGGTACTTCTTCACCTATGAAATGAGAGCAACACTATTCTCCTTTCAGTTGCTATGAGGATTATAAAAAACCTGTTTTGGCAAGGACTAGACTCTCAACAAATATGGATTTCCCTTTCGAATGTATGGAATATAATGCAGATTTATCTCAAGATGCTAGATTACATACATTTTAACCATCAGCTACTAGACTATGTCTTCACACAGTGAAGTAACTCAGAGGTTACTGCCTTATGTGTGACTCAATTTACTCTTGCGCCAAGCATTCCAGCCCACCTGCGTGGAGCACTCTGAGTGGCTTTACTTTGACACCTGAGAGGTTCTCAAGGGCTGGTGAGGCCAAGTGTGAGAGGTAGTCCTTGACTCTAGGCTGGTGGTGTGTCTGCCCCACACACCACTTTTCTGCTCCACTGGTGTGATCCTAGTTTATTTCCTGCCTTCTCTATCCCTCTGTCCTCCAGCGATACTTTCCATGGCTGTCATAGCCTCCCTTCTTTCTAATTTTCTGTTCTCTCATTTTGCTTCCTTTCTTCCAGTCTTCTCAGCCTTTAGTACCACGTGACTTGGCTGGTATCAACTATTAACTGCCCATCAAGAAACAGATGGCACGCTCAAATCCAAAGAATTCTAGAAAGGTTTAAAGAAAGGACTATTTGCAAAGTGTAGGCAGAGTATATCACATGAGAGATGGTCCAGTCCCCTGGGTCTAAAGACATGGGAGCTGTCACCACCTCCAGGCACATAGTGGTAGGGGGAGGGAACCTGGAACTTAACTTCCAGAACCTAGAGAATGTCAGAGAAAAGGACTCAGTAGAGAGAATCAGGGCAGAAATACATCAGACCTCTCTTCTCCCTCATTCCCACATCCTACAAGGATTTCCCATTGGACAGACCTGGTGAAAAGCCAGAGAGCAAGGCTTCCAGGGCCCAGAGTAGGGTGAAGAAGGGTAGAGGGTCTGGAGGAACACAGACACCAGAGAGAGCTTGTCTCACTCTGGCCCATGAACCAGAGAGCCAGAGTTCTGAGTGCAAGGGATGCGGGATAATTGGGGTGTGGCTACCATTTTGTGCAAACTTGCAGGCTCAGTTGTGTTTTTCATCTTCGTGCCATTTCTCCCTTCCTTTAATTTACTACAGCTTGATCTACATTTTATGGAGTTATTTTAAGCACACGCAGGAGATCTTCTTGCCATACACAGGGAACAATCAATGTTCTCAGTTAATAATTCATTCTTTCATTAAATGCCCTAAGTAATTAAATAAAACATGAATAAATTCCACACTGATATTTGCTAAAGTTTTGTTTCTAGAGAATTGTACCTGTTGGCAGATATGCTGGGACCATTTACGATAATGAACAGTGAAACAAGAAAATCTCAGAGTGTAGAGTCACAATCATTCTCCTAGTTACCAAATGCTTACTAAATACTGAATATTTTTTAGACATCACCTCAAATACTGAAATAGTCTAATGAAGTTTTAAAGAAACTGAGGCCCAGAGAAGCTCAGTGTCTTGCTCAAGGTCACATCAGGTAGAATCTGACAACAGGTTTTTCTGGCACCAAAACCAGGCTTTTTCTTGATTTCCCCCACTCCATCTTTCTAACATTTCTACAGGGAAGCAGGTGATAACAGAAAAAATACCCTAGTAAGTCAGTTATCCATATTTCAAAACACAGGTGCACGTGTTATGCATTAAAAAGAGAGAGAGCCAAGTGTGAATTTCAGAAGAAGATGGTGGGAGACCACATCTGAGGAATGTTCTAGAACACTGGGAGTAAGACGGAGAGAAAACTGGCAGAAAATAAAATTTTCTGCTCTACTCATTCCCTGAGATCCTTTCTCCAAAGAAGTCCAGTCATGGGCCCAAATGTTTATCTCAGTTCTCCAAAGAAGCCCACGCTCATTGAAGGTGGCTGTGTCCTAGCCCTGCTATGAATCTCTAAGAGGCCCACTGCTCCTGAAAAGGGCTTTCATATTAGTATTGGGGCCACACTCTTTCCTAATAATTCATTTCCTTCGTGACCTCCCTGTTAGCACATTCTGATTGTTTCATATTATCGTGAAATATACTCCTCTGTTTTCATGTTAGTTTTGTAGGTGGCGTGGATTGATTCCAAACCTCTGGATAGTTCTCTAATGTTAGGATTCTCTCATCGGTCAGGGAGGAAACACATTTCGACATATATCCTGATCACCCCCCTCCACTCCATCCCAAAGAGCTCCTCCTCCTACATGTCCCCTTTCAGAATAGTGCCTTGTCAGTCCCTTTGTGGGCTTCCCACTAGTGGTAAAGAACCCACCTGCCAATGCAGGAGACATAAAAGACGTGGGTTCAGTCCCAGAGTTGGGAAGATGGTCTGGATGAGGGCACGGCAACCACTCCAGTATTCTTGCCTGGACAAATCTACGGACAGAGGAGCCTGATGGGCTACCGTCCATAGGGTCACAAAGAATCGGACACGGCTGAAGCAACTTGGCATGTGTGCACGCACAGTCCCTTCGTGGTCTCGGTTACCTCGAGTCCCGCTTCTCCCTCACAGGCACAGCAAATCAGTTGCCAAGCCTTGTTGGACCTGGGTTGTGAATTCCTTTCTCATTTTTTTCACAGGTATCACCACAGTTAAAGCTCTTATCTACTCTCCTTTGACACCCAATGAGCACTATAGGCTTTTTTCCTGAACAACTAAACAAATAAGCCATTTAAGATAGATTTTCCTAACCACCTCTTCACTCCCTACCCATGTTCCACTGAGCCACTAG
This sequence comes from Aepyceros melampus, assembly GCA_006408695.1. Taxonomy (NCBI): domain Eukaryota; kingdom Metazoa; phylum Chordata; class Mammalia; order Artiodactyla; family Bovidae; genus Aepyceros; species Aepyceros melampus. Next base: position 27,897 of record SJXQ01009931.1, read on the forward strand.
AGTTAACTTTGTCATACTTAGATTTGATCATTTCACTTCCTTATTTAATGTACCTTCCGCTGCTGCTAAGTCGCTTCAGTCGTGTCCGACTCTGTGCGACCCCATAGACGGCAGCCCACCGGGCTCCCCCGTCCCTGGGATTCTCCAGGCAAGAACACTGGAGTGGGCTTCCATTTCCTTCTCCAATGCATGAAAGTGAAAAGTGAAAGTGAAGTCGCTCAGTTGTGTCCGATTCTTGGCGAACCCATGGACTACAGCCTACCAGGCTCCTCTGTCCATGGCATTTTCCAGGCAAGAGTACTGGAGTGGGGTGCCATTGTGTCTGCCAATTACCTAAGAGAGTATTCCAAATACTTTACCCTGATATAACAGGGGCTCTGCCCTTCTTTCCCAGTGCTCCCTACAGCCTACTCTGAACTCTTTATTCATTTGATCCTCCCTACTTTGCTCATAGTATCCTGTCTACCCACAGCACTTATGGCCCTACTTCTTATAGCACCTCTTGCATGAGCATATCCCTATATGCTATAACCTAACCACTATACAATGAAGAGAAGGAATTCATTGGTCCAGATGGGCTTAGCTAGCTATGGCTAGGGGAACAAAGCCACTTTATATACATGCAGCCAGGGGAGAGGACCACCCCAAGTTGTCTGCTACATTTCCTATGTTGCTGTGAGAACACAGAGAAGACAGGCTTCCTGACATGATCTCATGTGGCAGACAGGACCCAGGCATCCCAGAGATCCATCTGCCAACGGGGAGAGGCTGAAGCAGGGGAATCACTTATTACATTGGCTGGCTAACATGGTTTTCATTCACAATCTGCGGAGACAAAGTTCTTTATGGTTCTTGGTAATTAACCTTAAATTACCACGCACACCCTAAAGGAAGGGACAGAGGGTGAAAGAGGGGAATGGGAACAAGGCAACATCAGAGAGAAGCGGGCCACAGAAATCAACCCGCTTCTCGTGACATAGTTCTTTTCTCCTCCTTTCTTCACTGGACTCATCATTAAAATGGAGGTGAGGTCAGAGTAGATTGGAATATGGTGAATGTCCTTTACCTGCAGAGTCTTTTCTTCAGAAGAGGTTTTAGTGGCACTCCAGGGAGCACATCTGGCAGACATAGACTGGTGTGTACTGTGTGGCCCTTCCTCAGTGACCTAGGGATCATCAGAGCTGGAGCAAACTCGGAAGCCCTGGAAAAGACCAGTATCAGATGGGGCTGAGCACCAAAGAGGACTGAATCTCAGGCTGATCAGAAAGAGGGGTGATGAGGGAGGGTGCAGGGGGGGTTTCAGGCCAAGCCCTGGGGGAGTTTTCTGTACCCACTCTTCATCAAAGAATTCTAACAGAGCAGTTTTTCTTTCACCTTTGCAGGTCCCTGACTTGAGAGGAGAAAATGGCTGTATCATTTGTGGCCTGCGAGTGTTGTGTCTGGTTCCTGTGGTTTGTTTTCCTGCTTTGAAAGCGAAACCATGCACAGCTCCGAGATGGAAAGCAGACCAGGATTTGTCAGCGCGGCCATTCGTCATGTCCCCCAGAGGGGGCTGTGAACTCCTGCAGCCTTGAGCTCTGCCAGTTCGCAGACCACCCACCTTGCAGGGCTACGAAGGCCACCAGGCAGCGTGGGCATGGGGCTCTTCTACCCAGCTGGTCTGAGGCCTCAGCCAGCTCCCACCCACCCTTGGGGATGCAGGCCTGAAATTAACCACAATGATGGACCTTGGACCCGGCAGTCCAGGTCCCTCACAGGGCGATTCTGAAGTGGGCCAGGGTCAACTTGCAAAAACGTTCAGCACGGACAGAGCCGCTCAGATCTGCTTCACAGCAGAGCCAGGGAGGAAATCACTTTACTGCTCTGCGAAAAGTCATTTGGCTTATTTAAGTTGAACTCCTTTGTTTTTATTGTTCTGCAGAAAGCTAGTTGTAAAATGCTCTGATGTACAGCAAACAGCAAATGTCTGCACCTGTCTGGTTGGGGGAGGGTGGGGGGACTAGGGAGGCACTTGGAGGCATCGCTGTAAGAAGTTTCTAATGCAGCTGTCCCAGACAGGTCACCGATGATCAGCAAGTCCATCAGACCCACCTGGGAACTCTGGAAAGATGCCCTGGTCTGTAGCAGTCCACTCAAATCTTTGGGGCTGGCAGCCTGGAATCCATATCTATAACAAGTCTCCCTGGTGAATGTTCTGAACTAATTTAAGAACCAGAGCATGGGTCCATGTTGATTGTACAACTCCAAATCTGGGGAACATTTCTATGTGTGAGCCCAGGAGGATGCTCTGGTCTCCAGGGAATCAGAGGCAGCTGGGGCTGTTCCCAGAGCTGATCAGCAGGGCCAAAAAGGAGGATCTGATTTGCTTTGCCAGGCTGTGTCAAGTCTGGAGCAAATGAGCATAGCACTGAAGCCTTCTGAATCCATTGAAGTCTAGTATAAATATGCCAGCTCGACCTGGAACAAGAGCCTATGGCAGACTGGGAGTTGAGTGTATCTGGGCTCAAGGAGGAGCAGGCTGAGCCTAGAGCTTGTATTTTAAGACTTGGTTCACTCTTGTGTTTGTGTTCATTTTTTGTAGGACTGTCTCACTGTAATTTTAATAAAGGTAAACCTGGAACAGCAAAACATAGAAGAATGTGCTTTCTTACTTTCTCACATTTAAACCTATTGGACATCTCATCTCATTTGCTGTGGGAGTATGCATCCAAGACCCTGTACCGGGACCCAGGGTTAGACTCCAGGTACTCAGCATCCATCAACAGTGTGGATGGGATTCCTCTTGCAACTGCAGGGACACCAAGCCCACAGTTTATCCTGACCTTCCAGGGTTTCCCAGAAAGTGCTGAAGTAATCCGCAGTCTCCTGGCTCCCTCCCACTGACCCCGGCCCAAGAACGCACTCAAAGAGGACTGGGCTCCGGGGATGGGCTCAGTTTCCAGCCGTCCTGGACCATGCGGTGCTTTGTCAGCCCCCACACTGGAACGGCGACTCCTGAGTCAGGTTTCCTGACTTCATGACTTCAGCATGTGTGGCCGAAGGGACCCAGCGGCCATGCTTTCCACAACATCTGGCATGCTGTCTCTGGGGCTTCGTCTTGCAAATTTTCTAAGGAAAAAAAAAAGAATTGTCTCATTTCTTTCCCATTGGGTATCAGGGTGAGTTTTGGTGGGAGGAAGGTATGCTGGGGGAAGAAAAACGGCTGTTACTTCTTCTCATGCATTATCTGTCTTTGAAATCCAGTGATGAAAATGTCTGTGGGAGGGAGGAGGGGCTTTGGCAGGAGAACACATTCCAAGACCTGCTGGCCTGGGCTGTCGGCTATCGTATGTTCTCCACAAATGATTTATATTAGCACAGTCAGTGTTCCTGAGGTGGGGGATGACCATCCCTGGCCATGACCAAGTTTCCTTTGAAAAACAAAGAGAAGGAAGAGCTAATGGTACAACTGGTGTGAGGAGAGAAAGAGGAATTAGAGAAAAAGCACATGATGAAACAGGGATTAAAAAAAAAAGAAATAGCTGGAGAGGAAGAGCTAAGAGAAGATTTTCTACTTTATAAGAATTATTTCTATTTTCCTGATCATCCTCTCTTTTACTTGTAAAAGAAAGGTATTTTTCGTCATTGTGTTAATATTCCAGAAGTACTTCACTGTATCAGACATTTGAGAACTGTTGATTTAGGAGTTTCTCTTTATGGTAGAATAGATAAACTCTTAGCCAATATTTGAAATTCATTCAGATTTAGTAAAGATTCAGGGAGGTGGTGGTGGTTTAGCCACTAAGCCATGTCCGACTCTTTTGCGAGCCCATGAACTGTAGCCCACCAGGCTCCTCTGTCCGTGGGATTCTCCCTAGGTCTAACCTAGGTCTCCTGCATTGGCAGGCAGATTCTTTACCAACTGAGCCACCAGGAAAGCCCCAATTGAATGATTCATATGAAAGTTTTTAAACTTACTGTCACTGGTTAGTGAAGTTGTTTGCTTTGTGGACAGACACAAAGGTCAAAGTGAGGCTATCGTTGGGTTTTTTCTTTCTTCTTTTTTATTTCCCTACTTTTTTGCTAAAAGAACAATTTTTAAGAGGATAAAGGCTACCAAATTCATTCATATTTGTGATCATCATGGAGCCTCAGACTTGCACATTCTCATATAGTAACTGTTTTTCACGTGGTAAGGACTGAAAAAAATGGTCTTTAAAATGGATACAGGCAATGTCCTTGGTTGTCAGCTGAGAACTCAGCATTGGCACCACCTTCTGCTACATTCTCCTCTGCATCACAGGGCGGGGGAGAGCCTGGAAACACATTTCTTAGAAGTTTTCCCCTCTGTGGTTGTGGCTTAGGGTCTCTTCTCAGAGGCCCTTGCACAAAGTTTGGAAGCCAGAGTTTTCCAGAGATATCCAGGCAGACACATCAGCAGATACGGGGGTTTCCAGGAGAGCTCTGGAGAGTCACCTGCTCCTGGAGACTTGAAGTTCACAGCAACCTCCAGGGAAACTTTCCAGAGTGATCCACTCCAGTGCTGCCACCTGAGATCAGTTTCCCTGACCTTAGCTCCACAGCCCTTCCAACAGTTTTGCTTGCCTCTAATTCTCTGAACTGAAGTCATTACTGCTTATAATACTTAGACTGGCTTTTTTTTTTTTTTTGACCACTCTGCAAGGCATACAGGGTCTTAGTTCCTCAGCTTAGACTCCAACCCAAGCCCTGCTGCATTGGAAGCAGAGAGTCCTAACCACTGAGCATCCAGGGAATTCCCTAGAATGGCTTCTATCTCTCTGAACAAGCTTGGAAAAATGCAGCAAGCCATTGGGATAGGATGAAATCACTTTGGGAGGGAGTGTAGATCAAGAAGAGGACAAAGAAGCATATAAGCTATGTCCTTCCTTCCTCTGCCTTGCTCCAACAGGTTGCCTTCCAGCTCAGCAGGCTCATTCCCAGTCTCAAAGCCCCTTCTGATGCTCATCGGAGTTAAGAAAAAATGATGCCCAGCCTCCAAAAATATTCCTTCCCTGTTTGAAAGAAACAGCCTTTACTTTAAGTATCCTGTTATACAGATTGCAGATGTTAATAGCACAACTTCTAGAACATATTGATTCAGGTTTAAAAGGAACCACCTGTGTCCAACATTAACTCAATGGAATAGTCTGTAAGAGCAGAGTAACTGGAGAGAAAAACAATGTTTTGGTCTCTTTAGTTTATCACTATTTCAGCAAAATCAACTGTTTGCTTCGGAATACAGTCTCTGTAAACCAGAAAACTAAGATCACTAAAAAGGAGGCATTGAGCACTGCTAGCATACACGAACACTCAAAAAATTCACTGAATGAGTTTTTGAAATCACAGAGAGAACTCCAGGAGATGTGACTACCTCTTACATGTAGAAAGAGCACTAAAAATGTTAAACTCTTCCATGGGGGAGCTAACAATTCAAATCCTTTCAATACCTGAAATCAACACAATATTGTAAAGCAATTAGCCTTCAATTAAAAATAAATAAATAAAGTGTGAAAGTGTTAGTCGTTCAGACATGTCCAGCTCTTTGTGACCCCATGTACTGTAGCAAACCAGGCTCCTCAGTCCATAGAATTTTCCAGGCAAGAATACTGGAGTGGGTTGCCATTAAAATAAATAAATTTGATTACTAAAAAACCCTGAAGCTAAAGAGGTTCCATCCCCAGGGAATCTGAATTTCTGGATCTCTAAGAAAGAAAGGAATGTGAAGCTCTATCTTTCTAGAACCATTTCTAAGAAGTACTTAACAACACAGAAATTATTTAACTGGCACACCAGCCAGAGCACCCAAATAAACAACTCTATTTTCCAACTAAGGAAGTTATTTAAAATCTCCTTGGGATATCTCAGAAAATTAATGTCGAGAACAACACAGGCAGCTCTTACCTTCTGAGATGGTATATACACACACACACATACACACACACAAGAACAACACAGATAATAATTTGAAATGCCTCAGAGTACTATTTCAACCTTTGTTTCTTCCTGTGGCAAAACCGTGCTGGAATTTAGAAGCTCTGAGTTTGAATCTCAGGACTGGCCAGTTTTTAACTGAGTGGCTCTGGGAAAAATCACTTTGCTCTGATTTGATTTTCTTTAACTATAAAACAGTGATGATGGCATGTACGCACGTACCTTTCAGACCCCCATGATTACTGTGAGGATAAAATGATGAGTGTGAAACGTCTTAGAAAACAGAAATATTCTCAGTGTACAACCCACAAGTAAAATCTTGTATTCTTGTTTATGGTAATATTATTCAATTGCTCAGATTTTAAGTGAAAACTCTTTTAATGACAAAAAACCTTGCTAACTGATTCCTAAGACATAGGAGTAGATAGTGATTTTATTCTACTAACAAACAGCAAATCTGCAACCACACAGTACTGCCATTATACACACATACTTACAAATAGGGAAGTCCAGAGCAAAGTTGTTATGGCAACAGCTGGACTGTGAGTATGAGATTGGAGTGGACCATGTCCTCACTAATAAATGTCAGTTTGATTGGAATTACTTACTAAAGTAGAGCTTAGACAAAGCCAAAAAGGAAAACCAAAGCTTTCTTGATAAAATGGAATCCCAAAGCATAAATAAAAGATTCCACCTGAGAAGAATGATTTATTATCTCTCAGTCAAGAAAAGGACACTCAGTCCATTCTATATGACCACATCTCTTAAGTTGTTTGCTACTGGTTTATAAAAAGCTCAGGCATGTGTGTCCATAAGGAGACATACAAAAGCACGTGTTTGCACACACACACACACACACACACACACACACACACACTACACAAATATATAAGTTCAACTAAAAGAAAAACTAGAGGTTATTGGTTACTTGAAATGAAACTAGGTATATCTTTGCCCTAAAAAAAGCAAATTATCCCACCTTTAGGTCAGAACCAGTAATAAAAGTTTACATCAGCCAAAGAGAGTTTGGTATTCAGGAAACCTGAGACATTAAAGTGAGGCGTCACAAAAGAAAGAGATTGAATGTCTAAAACTTAAAAACCCATCATACCTAGCATGAAGACGTGAGTGAATTTACTCTGCCTCAAACCAATTTGGACCGTATATAATTCATTTCCTTATAAGCTATTTGATTAGAAATGCTGGAAATCATCCTGTTACCACATAAAATCCTTCTTTCTTCAAGTTCTCCAAGCTACCAGAGATATGACACACTGGAAAGAGTATGTACATTTTTGTTAGGAAGATACCAAGTACCTTTCCTAAGAGCAGGCATCTTGGAATGGACGGTCACAATGAACTTTTTCTGTTCTTTAAGTCATGCATGAACTAAATGTCTCTCTTCTTCAACATAATTTATACAGCTTTATAAAATGAACATCCAATTTTTTAAGGTTTTTAAGGTTCTTATACTTATGTTTCATTTATAAGGCATGATCAGACATGATCATCACCACCCTATACATGCTACGCACTAAATCGCTTCAGTCGTGTCCAACTCTTTGTGAACCTATGGACTGTAGCCCACCAGGCTTCTCTATCCATGGGATTCTCTAAGCAAGAATACTGGAGTGGGTTGCCATGCCCTCCTCCAGGGGATCTTCCTGACCCAGGGATCGAACCTGTGTCTCTTATGTTTCCTGCACTGGAAGACAGGTTATTTACCACTAGCACCACCTGGGAAGCTTAGAATAATTGGGATAAGACACTGGATCAATGGAGACAAATTTATTTGAGGGTCTAGTGAGCATCTCTGTCATGTTAAAAAAGCTAATCCATAAGAAACAAATATTTCAATTGCACTATACAAACAAAGCTGAAAGCTGGGTTTCCCCTGGATGCAAGCCCACCTCAGGAATTCTACCAAACCTGCAAGAACTTAAGACTCCCATTTCCTTAAGATCCTGCATTAATTTGAACATGTTTGACTAGAACGGGTATAAACAATGAAAGAAGTATTACCCCACATATCAGGAAGACAGGGCACATCATAGCCCAGACTCTGAACCTCTGAAGTTCCCTTATCTGTTCTTCTGGCACTTGTTGGCTTTGTCTTCAAGCTGACTTCCTTCAAGATTACAAATAGTTAGCTCTCAGCAGCATAGAGGGTTACATTTTTCCTTATTCATGTTCAGTGAGCAAAAGACAAACACTCTTCCCTAACTGTGAACTAAAAATTCTTCCCTTCAGTCTTACTTGGTCAACATGAGTCCCAGGGCTACCCAATGGACCAGTAGTTGCCAGGGAACCATCAGGTATGAACCGTCCTATCCCTGGCTCCAGGGGTAATCACTGGCAAAGGAGATGGGGTGGTAAGGACTGGCTTAGACCAATCAAGACCCATCCTTGAAATGAAAGACTGAACAAACCTCCCTTGAGTTACAAGGCTGAGTTGGGTACAGACATCGAATACCAAGAAGAAAATAAGGATTTTGTTAGGAAAGAAGAAAGAGAATGGATGTTAGTAAACAATTGACAATGTCCACCTTAGAACCCAATGAGCTTACCTTACCAGAAGTGGTAAGAATTTGACCTCTGATGGTGTGTCTGGAATTTATGTGGAACAGTGGTCCACTGTCAGTAAGAAGGGGTATTTCTAATTAAAAACCCATGTGCTTCCACCTAGCCTCAGAAAAAGATTCTGCATTCCTTAAGAGAGAGGGCTGCAAAGAAACTTAAATACACTGATGAAACTTTATCAGAGCCTAGTATAAGAGCCATAAAATCAGTAGAAACAAAGACATTCCCCATATCAGCAGAACAGAAATAGGAGCTACTGGTTTAGGACAGCACGCAGCAGAATGGATAAACATAGCAAAGTAGCAGGAGAAAAGCCCCACAAAAGTCACCTACCATGAAAAAGAAGGAGGCTGGTATGGCTTTGGGAATCAGTATGTCTTTTAGATGTGGGCTTGAAGCTGAAAATGTGAAGATAATTCCAGAGTGCTTGGTGAACTGCTAAGAATACTTGCTTAGCCCTCCTTTCTCTCTCGAGGTGGAAAATAATGTTTCTTTTATAAAAGAGGATCTTCCAAGAACTCCCTAAGGTGAGCAGACTGGATTTCCAGATTGGATTGCATGACCATAGGGAGGCTACAGAATAGTGCTCCTCTGGGGCAGATCAAGCCTAGAACAAGGCATGGCTTCTTCATCTAAACATGCTTCAATATTTCTATTTTAAACTTAGGGAGCTTAAAAAAATCAAAGAAAATTATGAGCAAACCAAATTTTTTAAAACTGTAATACAGTACATACCAACATAAATATACACACACATTTGCCTGAAATTGTCATTTCATTCAGACCAAAGTAACTGCTTGGCTATGTCATCTTGAATTAAGTAGAAAGGATAGAATGTTCCAGAAGACTAGCTGCCCATAACATATTCCAACAAAGAAATCTACTATAAAATTATAAGTAGCCATGAATTATAGAATCAAGATTCAAATAATTTTGACAGTGCAAATGTTGGGAAAAAAAGATCAGGGACAAATGCAAAGTCCATTACTTTGGTTGAAAGAATCAACTGTACAGATAGGATAATACCAGCTTAAGAGCTATGAGTTTTGACCAGGTCTGTCAGCTGACCATGATTTAATATGTGATCATTAGGGTAATACAACTACTAAAAAATCAATATAATATTTAGATCATGGCAAGTGATAACTCTACCATTTTCCAACTGGATCAGACCACATTTGGGATCCTGGATAACTGAGGTAAATGAATGACCATGTTGACAAAGTAGAGGATATTGAGAGGAGAAGGCAAGGGGGAAAGTTTGGGAAACTATATCATAAATGTAGCAGAAAAGGCATCATTTGGAGTTGGAAATAAAGTTGTTCTGTTACTCTAGAGAGCAAAGACTGAGGCAGCAGATTTGGGATCTCTGCGCAAACAAATGGACACCATTAAATGTCCCATCTCACATTCCTGGAAAGCAAAAGGACAAGCTCTGGAGCCAGTCAGCCTGGGTTCATACCTGGTTCTGCCACATACTGACTCTTAACTCTAAGCAGGTTACTAAAACACCTGGTTGCCTCAGTTTCCTCATCAGCAAAATGAGGAACTAGGAGTCTCTACCTCAGAGAATTCTGATGAGGAATACATAAGTTATTAGTAAAGTACTTAGAACCTTGCCTGGTAAATCGTAAGCACCGTAGACATCTTTGCTACCAATACAAAGAACCACAGCTTTTTCACAAATAGAAATTCTATGTGCATTGTTTTGCTAAGGCTACTCTAAAAAAATAGCACAAACTGGGTGACCTGAAACACAGAAATTCATTGTCTTACAGTTCTGCAGGCTATAGGTCTGAATCAAGGTGCTGGCAAGGTTGACTCCTTCTGAAGGCTGTGAGAATCTGTTCCATGCCTCTTTCTTAGCTTCCAGTAGACCACTGGTAATTTTTGGTGTTCCCTGACTTTTAGAAGAATTACCCTGGCCTCTACCTTCATCTTCACATGGAGCTCTCCCTGTGTGAATGTCTGATTCCATATTTTCTTTTTCTATGGAGATACCTGTCATACTAAACTAGGGTTCACAGTAATGACTTCATTTTAACTTGTTTATCTTTGTGCTGTCTTTATTTGCTCAGTTGTGTCCGACTCTTTGCCACCCCCTGGGCTGTATCCCACCCAGGCTTCTCTGTCTGAGGGATTCTCCAGGCAAGAATACTGGAGTAGGTTGCCATTTCCTTCTCCAGGGGATCTTTCCAACTCAGGGATCGAACCCAAGTCTCCTGCACTGCAGGCAAACTCTTTACCGTCTGAGCCACCAGGGAAGTCACACCAAAGATAACTATTAATACTTTGGTTTATTTCTTCCTGGAAACATGTATTTATATAATTAGGATCTTCTACTATATATACCTTAGAAAACTGATTTTTTACTTGTCATTTTTATCACTCCCATATCACTAAGAATGAATCAGGGTTGAACATTATGGTACAATATCTGATGATACAACACTGTACCTTATCAGTGCACTGTATGTCAAACACCGATCTGTTTATTAACAAACACATCACTGAGTGGCTACTCTGTGCCAGGCCCTGTTCTAGGTGCACAAAATAAAGCAGTTACCTGACCAGTTCCTGCCCTCATGGAGTCTGCAGTCCAGTACAGGGATTTAGGCAATATATAATCAACAAGCTAAAGCATGCAGATACAGGTGTTAAGAGTAAAGTGGGAAAGGGAAATAGGAAACACATGTGTGGTGAGGGTGCTTCTATTTTAAGTTAGGTGGTCACAGAAGGCTATTTTGTTTATTTGCAATTTATCTCTGTAAAGACCCTATATCCAAACACGGTCACTTTAAGAGATACTGGGTATTAGGACTTTACCATATGAATTTGGAGGGACGCAGTTCAAACCATACCTATGTCACTTGTTGTTGTTCAGTCACTCAGTCATGTCTGACTCTTTGCAACCCCATGGACTGCAGCACACCAGGCTTCCCTGTCCTTCACTATCTCCTGGAGTTTGCTCAAACTCATGCCTATCAGGTCTATGATGCCATCCAACCAACTCATCCTGTCACCACCATCTCCTCCTGCCCTCAATCTTTCCCAGCATCAGGGTCTTTTCCAACGAGTCAGTTCTTCACATCAGGTGGCCTAAGTATTAGAGCTTCTGCATCAGTCTTTCCAATGAATATTCAGGGTTGATTTCCTTTAGGATTGGTGGGTTTGATCTCCTTGCTGTCCAAGGGACTCTTGTCAAGAGTCTTCTCCAGCACAACAATTTGAAAGCATCAATTCTTCGGTGCTCAGCCTTCTTTATGGTCCAACTCTCACATCTGTACATGACTACCTATGTCACCAGGGAGCTTTAAAAAGAGGTCAGAGGGCCTATGAACAGAGATGCTGCTAGTTTAATCCTCCAATGTAGCTGATTGAGGAAATGTTTTTACAAAACAATTATAGGTCAAATCAGGGCACACATCATGCAATTTAAGGTGCAATAAAAAGCTTGATTTCTCAACCCGGAGACCTGACTTGGCCCCACAAATTACAGTAGTAAAAGGACTGGGAAATATTATTGTTACTTCCTTTATTCATTTTCCTGTAGAGACAGCAGAGGGAAATAGCACCTTGTGACCCTTTCAAGCTGCACTCTTGCTTCAGCCTCCTTTTTGCTCAACAAGTTATACAGCAGTGCCTATGGGAGAATAATAGTCTATCACTTATGGAGCACTGCAGACTTTTTCAATCTTCATGTCATTTTATCCTCCCAACTATCATCATGGAGACTATGGACATCAAATAGCCTCATACTCATTTCCACATGAGGGAACTTAGAGGTTAAGCTTTTAGTCTGGGGTCATGTAATTAAGTAATGGCAGTGCTGTGATTAGGTTTAAGTTTCCTGATAATCTATCAGTTATAAGTCAATTGATTGAGCATCTCCTATTTGTTTAGTACTATGTTAAGTATTGAAGATTGAGACCAAGTACCGGTCAAATCAAACCTTTGAAACTTCCAGCACTGAATTAGAAGCTACACTTGTCAAGATAACACAGATTCCCACTCACTCTTAATGAAGTCATGACCATAAAACCTCTCAGCACACTATTTTTTTGTCTTGGCACAAACTCCATGCAGATCACCCAAAGGACTTCAGCCTCCCATTTGAAGCAACATTTTGAAATGCTGTACTCCTGCTCCTTTACCGAACTGCTCTCTCAATTCTTCCTCTGTCTCAGGAAGTTCTGGAGACTGTATCTCTGCTCTCCTTTCCAGATCTATGCTGTGGAGAAAATGGCACTGCCATCTGCATGGGTCATCTTGCCACAGAAAGCCACAGCTTAGACTTTTCCAGGGTTCTAAAACCACCTCCACTTCTTATACCAGCTCAGTGAAGAGCAGAGTGTGGCTCCCCACTGAGTCCCAGGGCAGCCCTGCTGAGTACATCCGTGAGATGTGCTTCATAACAAACAACCACAAAAATCTCGGCGGCAATCAGCAAAAAGCTCTTATTTTTTACTCGCACATCTATGAGTTGACAGGAATTTGGCTAGCGATGGAGACTGAGTGGGGCTGGGCTTGGTTCCAACCTGTGGGTTGGGTTTTGAGCTCCCCCACATCTCTCGTCTTCACTGGAAGAGCACTTTGTTGAGGTGTGTCCTTTCCTGGCGAAAGTAGGAGCACAAGATGGCAGGTCCCATCTCACGTGTGTATTTCAAACCTGGGCTCACAATTCATCCGCAAACCTCCCATTGGCCAAGGCAAATCACTTGGCCCACTCTAGAGTCAAAGGGCAGGAAAGTACACCTCCCTACCAGGAAGTCATGTAAAAGGTATGCAGGTACCACTGCTCCAAGGGAATGTGGGTCAGATCAGTCGTTTGCTCGTCCTGATAAGGCAGAGGTCCAGCTCTTCAGGATGCCCGTGATGGCTCACCCCTAGGTACCCACTTTTCCAACAGCACGGAGTCTTGTCTTTGACCACGGAACTCTCCTGCCTGATCCCTTCCTCCCCAGATTCCATGACACCACCTCAAAAGCAGCTCTTCCCTTCTCATGCTGCTTTATTAAAAGCTTTCTGCCAGGCTGGGAAGTTGAGGAATCCCACCTGCATCTAATAGACGATAATTTACTAATGTAACCCAGCACTGTTTGCTTTTTCCCTCAGTCTGCTGCCTGCCTGTTGCATTGTTGTTGGCCAAGCTCCAAAAATCATAATAGGAAAGGGAAAAAAGAAACTATTTAGAAGATGATTATCCAAATATCCAAGGTATTCTCTAGGTAATGAATCCATATTGAGTGAGACTACCATTTGGAACACTAATGTAAGGGGAAGAGACAATGAACAATTCCCTTTAAAGTAAGTCAGTCCTACAAGTCTATCTTTGTAGGCCCGCAACATGGAGCCTCATAGACTTAGCTGTTCACACCTCTCCCATATTTTCAAAGCCATTAACCAGGGTAGACTTGTCAGGGTTTCAACAGTGTAATTGTTTAGCTATAAATTTCCCTGCTGGCTGGGGCCTGAGGTTTCCAATAATCACAGGCAAAGGCAGAAGTCAAAATAGACAGTGCATGGGGGAAGGAAGAGAATGAAGCAGGAGGATTTACGAGGTGGGAGGGCCTTGGGTGGTGTGGAAGGAGGATGAAGGCCCCTAAAGGTAAAGATACGGAGGAGCAGGGTATGGGCCATTAGTGGCTCTAGGTCAGATTGTAAATAAAGTTTCTGCTTTCTGACAGCATGCAAAACAGCCTGAGATGCTGGCTCCCTCCCGCACAACCAACCTGGAAGAACCACAGAAAGAAGCAGCAAGACTGGATTTGGAGAGCTAACATAAAACTGTGGGGAAGCCCTTGGTAGACTGAATGCGGCTGGGGACAGCAGGTATGAGCTAAGTGATGAGAGAAGCTCCCAAGTTCTGCCCTTGCCATAACCTTCAGGAGATAATCTCCTGCCCTACTGTGGGAAAGAAGACAATGACATTAGCCAGATGGTAGGTGGGACAAGGGTAAAACCGGAACAGTGCAACACCCAGTGGAGTGACAAACTGATGGGCTGGTCAGCCGGTCTTGAGCACTCTCTCCTCTGCTGGTGGCTCAGTCGGTAAAGAATCCTCCTGCAATGCAGGAGACCTGAGTTCAATTCCTGGGTAGGGAAGATTCCTTAGAAAAGGAAATGGCAACCCTCTCCAGCACTATTGCCTGGGAAATTCCATGAACAGAGGAGCCTGGTGGGCTACCATCCATGATGTTACAATGTTTGGACACGATCGAGTGAGTACACCACCAAACCACTGCCTCCATGCCCCCTCACCTCAAGGTTGGTGGGTCACATCAAGAGCTATGTTCTTCAAATGTGACTCCCACTCACAATGAGAGAACACATTTCATGTGGTGACTCAGTACACATATAGCCCTGAATAAATGAAAGAAAATTTCACGGAAGAATGTGCTCCTATTGGGATGCCCTCCACTTTTTCTCAGCCTATTTTGTTCTATTCCACTCTATTTTTTCTCCCTCCCCGCCCCTTCTCCTTCCTCCTCCAGCTGCTCCTCCTCCTCCTCATTTTCCTTCTTGTCATTCATGTTCTGTTCTTCTTGTTCTTCCTCCTCCCTCTTCCCTCCTCCTCCCCATACCTACACTGGCTGACTCACTAAACTGTTCATGACCCATTAATGGGTTGCCACCCAGAGTTTGAAAAGCTTATCCAAGTGTTCACTTCCTTCCAAGGGTACTTTCTCAGAACATTTAAAAGAGGATTCTGGCCAGAGTGGTGGCCTGTGAAGGGGCAAAAAAATTGGGGTAAGATGCTGTAGTTCTGGGGGACTTGGATACTCTGCCTTGGAGCTCATCTCTGACCCTTTCTCAGAGCTCCATCAATCTAAAGCCCCTCCTAGTAACCAGACACCTGTTACTAAAGGGGAAAAAAAAGAGTTTTATAGTAGAATGTTATATTCAGGCAAATTATCACTTAAATTTGGGAGCTCAATAGATATATTCCCAAGCATACAAGGCTTTAGCAGGCTTGCTACACAACAAACTATTTAGACAACTCGGGTAAGAAATAAATCCAGGAGATTACTAAAAGAAATGTGGAAAATAAAGAAATTCAAATAATGACTAGAATTTTTGCTATCTAAAAAATTAAGAAACAAATAAAAATAAATCAGTGTGTTGATAAGAACTCAGAAGTTTCAAATAATATCAACAAGGGAATGGGAGAAAGGAATGGACAGCAAAAAGAATGAGGATATGTTACATTCAACTTGTTCAGGGTAAGATTATACACAGATGATAGATGATCAATAATAGATGATAGGTGGATGAAACAGAGATAGATCTGAGATAGTTGTGGGGATAAGTAGATTTAAGTATAGGAGAGACAGAGACTCTCAGATTAGCTAAATTTTTTTGCATATAGTTCAACGATATGTGGTTTGTGAGAAAAATTAAAAGAAAACAGAAAGATGAAAGGATGAAAAAATATTCAGTGAAAATATAAATCAAAGAAAGTCATAGCATCACTTTCAATATCTGAAAACGGAATTTAAGACAAAACAGGGAATATGAAGAACAGGAAAGAAGAACTATACATAACCATCATTGCGATATATGAACTTCACAATATAGATTCAATATGTATAAAGTAACAATGATAAAAATTGGAGAAAGAGAAAACAAGGCAACACCCTCCCCCCATAAAAAAAAAGCATAAACCAAGTAGTCACATTTTACTTAGAGCAACTGATGCTTCCCTACTGTCCTCAGAATAAAGTTCAATATCAGGGCTTGTGAGGCCCTCCATGATGTGGTCCCTTTTACCTCTCTAGCTCCATTCTTTGTGCCGCACTCTCTTCAATACTTTCTGTAAAGGATAAAGACAAGATAAGGAGAAGGGGATGGAGAGGGCTAAGATAAAGGTGAGAGTGACCACTGTGCTGTAGGTGCACTGAACGCTTCTTGAAGTCTGGATGGCAAAGATCAGAAGTCACAGGAGGGATGAGACTGAAGCCAGGCAGGGGCCAGCTCAGCCGAGAGCCAGCAAGCCATGCCAAGGAATCCGGGCTTCATCCCACAGCCAGATAATAGGGAGCCTTGTCAGGGTTTTGATCAGGCTAGTGACTCCTGGCCAGTACATAATCCATTTATCAATCTGGATTGCCAAAGGCTACAAGGGTATGAGAAGGGAGAACTGTTGTGAGCTGGTGATTAAGACTGAAAGAGGCAGATGATTTAGGTTGATGAAAAAGAAAGGGGAAATCACTGGGGAAAGGAGACAGTGACAAGAAACGAAGTTGGGAATGAGTACAGAGTTCAAAGAACAACTAGGAAAGCCGTCTACCTCCAAAAAATGATGAGCAACAAGGAGGAGGGTAGGAAAGACAGGGGCAGTTGAGGTAGACACCAGACTGAGGACGTGAGACCTGATTCAACATGTTACTGCTTCACTTAACTTTCTTCCCAATGGCATAGGAAAGGAACCCCAGAACTCTTGGGTGGTGGCTGGAAGTAGATTTCTACAATCTCAGAACTTCTTTGAAATCAATATTTAATCTTTAAAATTCATATGCATTTTGTGTTCTTCTTTATATGAGATCAATCTGTATGTATATGCTAAGTCGCTTTAGTTATGTTTGACTCTCTGCAACCCTATGGACTGCAGACTGCCAGGCTCCCCTTTCCATGGGATTCTCCAGGAAAGAATACTGAAGTGGGTTGCCATGCCCCCTTCTTGACCCAGGGATCAAACCTGCTTTCTTATGTCTCAGGCCTTGGCTGGCGAGTTCTTTACCACTAGCACCACCTGGGAAACCCAAGATCAATCTGTTTTAATATAAAAACATTTTTTAATTGCTTTCTCATGAAAACCCTTAACTTTCCACACCCCAAGAAAGATTTCAGATTAAATCAGTATTCCAGAAAGATGTGTCTGTGACTTCTCACATCTCATGAATGCCAACATCTAAGGGACACCGAGATGCCCAACAGTGAGGAATCCAACATTCCCAGGTAAGCTGTGAAGTGAGAGAGGTATTTGAGGAAGTTAAAAATATGCTGGAGGGTGCTACATAGATGGGACAGTTTGAAAGCCAGGTAAGAGGCTTTTGAGATCATCGCGATGAGATCTTAGACCAGAGGATGGCAGTAGATGAAGGAAAACAACATACGCGAGAGAAATTCTTGAGGCTTGATGGATAATGCAATACAGGGCAGAAAAGAGGAAAAGAAGGAATCAAAAATAATCCTGACTTTGAACTAGAGGAAGCAGATGCCCATTCTGAAGAGGAGAAACGTGGAAAGGGGGGCCCTTATCCTTCCCAAGGATCAAGAGTAACATACTGACTTCAGCTAGCTGTGCGTGACCACGTGAATGACGCCCATGTGGAAATGTGTTATACAAGGAATAAGATCTAAGGTAAAAACACAAATGTGGCAGTCAGGATCATTCTCATGGGGGTCACACGCAGTTGATACCACAGAGTGCATGGAAAGCCTGAGTGAGTCAGGAAAAAGAGCAAGCTAAGCACTCAACTTTGGGACATAGTCATAGCTGAGGAGTAGAAAGGGAGACAGGGGGTTCCATGCACGAAAGAGAGAAAAGTATATCCACCTAACATACAGACATAACATTTTCAATTGTAAGTAGCAGGAAAAACTTGAACAAGAGAGGGAAAAGGGGAGGAAACGTATTGGCTGGTCAAACTGAAGAGTCCTAGGTGTAGACCCAGCCTTCCAGTAAGATCAGATCCTAGTGCTCAAAGGATGCCATTAGAAATCATCTCTATCCACCTCTTCACTCTTCTTCCCTTTGCAGTGGCTTCACTTTCACACAGATTTTCCAATCCTGATGGGCCTCCCTGGAAGCCAGGCTTTTATCCTCTCATCAACCAAGTTGAAAGAAAACTTCTCCATCCCCAAAGTTCCAACAAAAGTTTCCAACAGAAGTTTCAGGTTTGCTTCTGATTGGACCATCCTGGCTTACCAGATCACCTGGCCAGACCTGTGTCAGGTGCCCCAAAGTCTCTGCACCCATACCTATATGAAGGAAGCCTGGGTGAAAGGGGCTGCCCTCAATGAAAGATGGTTATGCAACTTCCATAAAAAGGGAGAAGCAGAGAGAAGGTCCAGTGAGAGAGGGGAAGGTTTTAAGAAGCTAGGGGGGACAGAGGGTGGCCAAACATAGGGGGTGTCAAACAAAGCCTAAGGTGGGGGCAATGGAGGTTGCTCTGCCCTTGGCTAGCCGGAAAGCAGGCAGCCCCTCTCTCCGCTGAGTCTCCCTCCTGCCTTAGGAGAGTGAGTCTGAGAACAGTGATGCCCCCTCCTCAGCTTCTGCCCCCCTCATTCCCAACCTGGCATCCAGAGCCCTGGCTCGCAGCCCCTCATCACCATGCCCTCCCAGAGACTTGCCACAGCCACTTTAGCTGGAGCCTGCAGGCCTCTCAGGCAATAAAAAGTCCCTCTGGCTTCACCAAGTGGCCTTGTAATGCAACAGCCAGGTCCTTCCTGACTGGACTTCTCACCGCACACATCATACGATTCCTTCTTTCCCAGCAGGTAATTTTTCCAGTGAAAGAATCACCCCTCCCCTGGACTTTGCCTCTGACCCTCCAATTGTTTGCCAGAAGAGCACCAGCAATGCTCCTTGGCTGGACTTCAGAGTTCCAGTTCAGCTGGGGTCAGGGGTAGGGTGCTAGGCTGGGATTTAACCAAGGGCCCCAAGGGGCTCATGTTATATGAACCATCTCCCCAGCACCCCAAGGCATCGAACCACACTTCACCTCTCACTCTTTCTTTCCTGCCGCTTCGCTCATTGGCATTTAAAGGAAAGCATCTGAAACACCCTAGCAGGCCCCCCATTTCATGAGAGTGAGCGAGGAAGAGAGAGAAAGACAGACACACAGATGGATGGAGAGAAGGGAATCCTGTGGACAGTGAGGATGAATATGGATTGCAAACTTCTGCAGTGGGATGGGGAGCAGGGGCCATCATATCCAGTGCTGCACTTCAGACCCGGATGGACTGACAGCAGCTCCCCTGAGGAATCTGAGTGGGCTCTTTCTTATGTGATGTTGTGAGGTATGTCGGCATTCCTGGGTACCATCAGCCTCCTCCAAATGACCTGAGTGGGGGTGTGAATAGCAAGCTCTCACCGCCTTGGGCTGTGCAGAGGGAGAGGCTGGGAATTCTGTTCCAGAGGTTTCCTCTCGCTGTGAAAATCAAGGCAGACATGCTTCATCCTCAGCTCCCCGAATACCCTTGAAGATCAAGGGGCAGATAAACTAATCTATTATAAATTCTAATGCAGCTCAGTTCCCTGACCAGAGCCTCTTCTCTTTCGGTGCCCCAAGCGTTAGCCAATATTTCATCAAAACCAGCTCCCTTCTGCAGGCCCATGTCCGCTCCTCCCACTCACCCCAAGAGGCTTGCACACTGGCGCCTTCTCTGTGCATGTGTTACACACACACACACACACACACACACACAGCTGGACCCTGATCATCCTTTCTGATTTATGATCCTATCTTGTCCAGTCTGGCTTAAAATGATCATTTTTCGCTCTCAGAATCTTTGAATCCCAGGAAACGAGGCTTTAAAACACCAAAAAGATGATACAAATGTGCACACACACAAACACACATCAATGAGACTCTCAGAGCTTTTCCATGAGATATTCGTTTACAAGAACTTGTCTTTTTGTGATTTCAGCCTTCCTCCTTGTACCATCTAAGCCTCATCTCCAGTGTAATAAAGGCAAATCCAAGCCCAAAACCCAACCACTCCTATGGGTGGCCCTGTTCATTTCTTGGCAACCAGGACATCACCTCATCTGCTTGGAGACCTCATACAGACACTTCAATGCCTGCTCCATCTTAGTTTTCCCTCCTATAAAGTGGGTCTAATACCCCACCAGGAGTCAAGTTGTGAGAATTTGTGCGTTAACCGTTTGGGAAGATGAACACATTATTATCAACATTCAGCTGGGGAAGGGCGGGGTCAGTCTGACCCTGAGACCTTGTCTGGATGAGCAGTTTAAGAAAGCATCAGAGTTGAGCAACTGGGGGTGAGCAAAGAAGAAATGGCCCCCATAAGAGCCGTATTTCCAGCAGATTATATGGTAATCCCAGATTTACACTGAATAACAGTCCTCCTAAGGAAAGCCTCGGCAGGGCTTCCTGTGTGTGCTCCATGCTGTGTGTCAGGTGGATGAGCTCATTTACTTCTCTAATCCACCCTCTGAGGAAGCCCTAGTTTATGGACGAGGAAACAATAGTGGAAAAGTTAAATGATTTGCCTGTGGAGCCAGACTGCACTTTTAATGCCTAAAATATACTGCAGCGAGCAAGGGCCCAAACAAGCTAGCATGTGTGTGGGCACGGAAAGGAGCCTGAAAGGAAACACGGCAGCAGCCTAGGGTTACAGGTGGTGGGATTACAGGTGAGCTTTTTTCTTTCACTACAGTTTCTATAGTTTACCTAGATTTTCTCATTTCCACAGTAAACATGTATTGCTTTTATGACAATGATTTTTAAATGTTCTTTTGAAAGAGCACCTTCCATTTCTTTTCTGAGACCACTGAGCTTTTTCAGCTAGAGCAGCAGAGACAAGCAGGGCCTGGGCTGACATGGTTAGGCAGGCTCAAGCCATTTCCACCAAGACAAGCAGAAGGACTGAGAAGCAGTTTAGTCTACTATTAAGAAATACCATCATTAGGGAAGTGGCATGTGGCCTCTTGCACCCCCAATCCAACCAAGTTCCTGATGTCTGTGGACAGCATTGGGTAGACAATGGGAAGGATGGAAAGACACTTAGATGAGTGTCTGGAGACCAGATTTCTAGATTTTCTCTTTTATTTTTTCATCTTGTGGTAGCTGGCTAATTTCTTTACCATATGAACCAGATTTCTCACCTTCTAACCTCTGAGATTCTAAGATAACCCTAAGACACACTGTGTGAGTGCCAGCCACACTCCACACTCACGTCATCACCACAAAAAGCCTATGGAGTTGACCTTGATATTCCCATTTCACAGATGGAATCCTGAAGCTCCAAGACTAAACATGATCAAGGTCACAGGGCAGGTAAGCCAATGAATGAGGTTGGATGCAAACACAAGTACACCCAAACCCCAGCATTAGGAGTTCTTTTTTGAGTTAATCATGTTGTCAGAATTCTAATGCCAACCTTCCAAAGATCCTGGCCCAATCCACTGCCTCCAGCTATGTGTCAAAGTGGTGTCAACATTATCATTACTGCTTTGGAGGTTGCTTTTTAAGCAAAGTGCTTTGTAATTATCATTCTGTTTCAGCCCATTCTTCTCCCCTTCTTGTCACGAAGGCTCCACCAAGTCCTTCAGGGCCTCTCAAGCTTTCCCAGGCTCATCAGAAAGAGAGCTCAGCTCTCTGGCACCCACAGAGAGACAATCACACATTAGCCTCTAGGTGCTGGCCCATAAGCTTTTCCCAGAACGGACCAGAAGTGGGAGGGAGGAGGGAGCTTGCACTGCACCCAGCCCGTTAGCTCTTCAGGCAGCCAGCAATAATGGAGAACGTGATAAGCTGTCACTAGAAGCCAGCTCAGTTCTCCGAGACTTAATGGTACAATAACACAATAGGGTCAGACTAAAAAGGTTCCCTTATGAAAATTTTATCAGCAACTTTGGTAAATGGCTATGGGAAAGGTGCTTTGCTCCCAGGCAGACCTGGGACCCGATTTTACAAGGTATAGGCGGCCCGCATTGCATCACCCCCACAAGATATTAAGGGCACTCAAATTGAATTAACACCAAATCAAGCCAGTGCACTTAACAATACAAATGCACTTAAGGGATGCCTCAGGATGATTTGTGACTAAAGAAAGCAAAGAGAAAACGGCCTGCAGGCCACAAGGGTGGTGTTGTGTGTCATATACAGGAAAGGCCATAAGTAGAACTTAGAATACCGGAAAACCATGAACTTCAGGGGCTCTCAAATACCTTAGACACAACTGTAAAGTAGAAGGCCGCTTTTGTGGTATGCAGAAACAATTGATAAATGAATTACAGCCAATTTTCTTAGTGGCATGGTCTCCATTACCTCTGACAGCGGTGTAACTACTCTACTAAGATGATAAGAGGCAAATAATGGCATATCAGGTAGCGCCCCAGGAAATTCTTTGCCAGTTGCCAGGTCTCTTCATGACAGTGATGACACAAAGATTCTCAGTGAGAGCCAAGTGATGAGAAGTGACAGTGTGCCAGGCAGACCGTGACAGGTTCTAAAAAGAATCAGCTGCAAATGTCCCTGGCAGATGGGACCCCGGAGTCGGGGCTGGCCCCTTGGTCTCCTTCCTTTCCCTGTCAGCATTGGTCCACACACATTTTCTCCTTGCATGTCCTACTCCTTCGTTCTCTGCCTCCCTCACCCTCTTCCCCCACCCCTATTCTCACCCCCTCACCTTCTTTCTCTTGAACAGACCTTGTCTACTGAGCTGGAAGACAGTTTGGCCATCTTCATAGATGAATGGCTCTTCTGAGATTATCTTGGAAACTTGGACACATTCTGGACTTGGGAGAATTCAGGGGGAAAAAATGTCCTCACTGGGGATTCCTTTCCATCAAGTGAAATACACACACAAGCATGCTTTTGTTATCCTTCCAGGAAAGAGCTGTCTCCACGCAGGGTCTTACTCTGAAAACGGGCTCCATTTAGGCTGGAGGTGGCCTAATTTTGTCAGAGTTAAAGCAATTGCTTTTCGAATCATGAGGTGGCTTGGAAACTGGGGCAGGCAGGTTCCATTTTTCACTATAGAGAAAAAAGTTCTCGAATATCAAGACAGACCATTCCTGGACACTGCTGGGTCCCAGCTCACTCCAGGAGGCAGGCATTATCATAAGAGAAACCAGAAGGCATGGAGGTCTCTGTGTCTGGAAGGACGGATCCTGGGCCCTTGCTCTACTAGAACTCAGTTCTGTGATTCTGAGTTATTTGACTTCTTTAGTAACATAGAGCCACTCACATCTTTTCTAATGTCCTCATGGGACTGTCTTGAAGAGGCATCAAAAGTAATTACTGGAAAAATCTTTGCAGCTAGGAACCATCCACACGTATAAGGCATTGTTACGACGAAAATAATCTACAAATTACACATTTGTAGCAGACCCATTTCTTATAAAACCAGTCCTGTCCTAAGAATGAATATTCAAACTACCTGGTTTTCCATAACAGCAGCCTCCTCTCAGATAATCAGAGGAAGAGAAGAACAAACAAATGTGAAGGAAATCCACTAAAATCCTCAAACTTCATCGCACCCATGACTTGTCAGCTTCTCCCATATGGAGGGCTTCCCTGGGGGCTCAGATGGTAAAGAATCTGCCTGCAATGCAGGAGACCTGGGTTTGATCCCTGGGTTGGGAAGATCCCCTGGAGAAGGGAATGGCAATCTACTCCAATATTCTTGCCTGGAGAATTCCATGGACAGAGGAGCCTGGTGGGCTACCGTCCATGGGGTTTCAAAGAATCATGCATGACGGAGTAACCAACACTTCCCATATTGAACTTTGAAGTCAAATGATGAATGCTATCATTCCTGGCATTCTCCAGCTCACCAAATACATCTGCAGGCATGTGACAGGACATCTTGCTTCTCAGAGGAAGCCAGAGATCTGCCTCATCCTCTGATCATCCTCAGAGAGGTCAGCCAGCACAACAGGTGATAGCATCACATGACACACAACTTTCTGGGCCCTTTTCCTCCACCCCGGACACCTGGAGTCCCTGCCCATATACTGCCCCCCACTTACTCTGTTCTTCTGTGTGATCCTCCATATACTTACATTGCTGGCTGTGCAACCTGTGCAACCCTGTGGACTACAGCCTGCCAGTCTCCTCTGTCCATGGGATTCTCCAAGCAAGAATACTGAAGCGGGTTGCATTCCCTCCTCCAGGGGATCTTCCCGACCCAGGGATCGAAACTGGGTCTCCTGCATCTCCTTCAGTGGCAGGTGGATTCTTTACCACTAGAGCCACCAGGGAAGGCCACTTATATTGCTTACTTCTTACCTATTATTAGTCCTCTTTCCTCAAGCAAAATTCTTTGAAGCTCATAAATCATTATTCAACAGTGGTTCATCCAGGCAACAAATATTTACTGGGGGCTTACTACATTCTCTGCATGGTGCTAGGTCTCAGGAATGTAGGGGTAAAGCAGACAACACCCCTAACTTAAAGAGCTTACTTTCTATATCATCGTCCCTTTCTTAATCCCACCTTTGGTTTCTCTATAATCAGAAACGCAGAATTCTAAGCTGAGCACACCTCTCTAGTGAGGCAAAACTCTTTACAAATAAGAAAGGAAGAACAATGTGTGTTACCTAGGAGCCCCCATGTGTATGTCGCTAACTGCATCCCTCAGACAGAATTGATTCCTCCCTCTGCTGGGCTCCCGTAGACTCATACATACTTCTATCACATATTGTGTTCAATTATTTGTTTGAGTGTTGCTCTCTCCCCCAAACACTCTGGACTTTTTGGCTTAGGCACCCTGCTTATCTTACTCTTGCCCAGATCCAAAGTACGTATCACAATGCTTGGTCCTTAGCCAGCATTCAGTAAGCCTATGTGGAATGAATGAATGAATCTGTCATCTCTCTACTTTCTGTTTATGACCATCTTCCCTTTCTTCTTTCTTTTCTATTATCCCCAACCTCAGCCTATGATCCAGGGAGGCCGTATATCTCAGTGGTGATGACTTAGGCTTTTTCTGGAGTGTTTTGGGGTTGGCTCCTGTTGGCTTGCAAGAGCAGATTGTTAAATATTTGGGATTTTTTTTTTAGCTGATTTAACTGTTAGAAACTTGAAATTGGTCATGGTGGAAGTATTTACATGATGGAAATTAGTAAATAATCTGTATCAGGCATTTAGAGTTTTGTTTTGATTTCGGTTTTTTGGAAGCTGTTTGTCAGCCCACCACTGCCCTGATTTAGCCAGACTTGGAGTTGCGACTCAGCTTTGACACTCATTAACTGTGTGACCTTGAACAACCTGCTTGGTATCGCAAAGACTCAATTTCCTCATCTATAAAATGGGGATGATAATTATAACTTCAAGGGGTTATTGTGAGCCTTTAAGTGACCTAATGTTTATAAAGTGCTTAGTACGGTTCCTCATACATAGTATGTAGCCAATAAAAGCAGTTTATTAGTATTAGCATTATTCTCTGGCTTTCCATTAAGGCATTCTTTCATCCAGTTTGTTATACTTCTTTTCTTATACCTGAAAGGATTTATGACAACTTAATAAAGCACAAGCCATAAAATAGAAAATAAAAATCAGGATAAGGGAAAATAAAAAATCATAATACAAAGTCACAATCACAACGCTATTCTGATTGGATGGAATCGAATAGACTACAACCACAGAATGTTAGCTGGTGATTTCTTAAAATGTCACCAATAGAGTTACCTAAAAAGTGACTTAACCTCAAAGCATTAGAGTGGACAAGAGATCTTCTTGTTCAATTCCTTACCTTACAGATGGAAAATGGAAGTCAGCAGGCAGGAAAGAATCATTTCTTGAGCACTTCCAGGCATGGTGATGGATGCTTTCACTTTTATTGTCTCCAGGCCGTTCCAATTTACAGATGAAACCACTGAGGCCAGGGAAATGGCAGGCTCCTCCTAAAGCCACCAGGCTGCTAGTTGTAGAACTAAATTGGGAACCAGATTCCCATGTCCCAGTCCACTCCCTTGGTCTTCCCAGGTACCATGCTCTCTCCTCACTCCAGGAAGAGCTGTTTTGTGATAACAGCTTCCTGAAGATCAAGAATCTCCCAAGATTCAATAGAATCATAGTCAAATGGAGAAACTGCAAGCACTGTGGTAGAGGGGACTTCCCAGGGAATTTCCTAGGTCTGACTGTGGCATATGAAAGAAAGACATGCATAAGCTCACTGGCAGGAGCAGCTGCTTTTGTATAAACCCATCCTCATTTCATGTTAGCTTTTTAAAAGAGAACTGTGCTTTTAATTCAATTCATTTGTGGTCTTCTTCGAAATCCAGGTCTTCTGCTGGTCTTATAACTAGATTTTTTTCCTAACTTCTACCAATAGCTTCATTTTTCACACAACCTTCTATTGGTGTGGTTAATAGGCACAGAAATCAAATCTCTTTTCCCTTCTTCTTCATCTGAAAGAAGCAGCACAAACAAGAAAGGGGTTAAAGCAATAGATGGGAATGGAGATGGGAGGCCAAGGGAGAGCCTGCATAATTCACAAAGTGAATGAATCCTCCATTTATGGAGAGCTGACAGCAATGTCTCATTTATTAGGCCACCACCCTTCTTTGGCAGCAAGCAGGTTGGTGGCCCAGCCTGGGAGTTCTGTTTTATGGGAATAGTGTTATTGCTTTCAGAGCTGTAACTGACCTCACACCAAATAAACACGTCAACCCCTTCTCAAGTCCCCGTTCCCAGGTGTGGCACGGAGGCACCGTGCAAGGACCCTCGTGGCTTTGCTTACTTTTTTCCCTGCCTCCACTCAGAAATGGCTCTCTAGGTCCTAGTGTGGATGCTAACAGTCCCTTTGCTCTCTTTCCCTGTCCCATTCTCCAAATTATCTGTTGCATCTGCCCAAGATCTCACAACTGGACGTGTATTGTCACATTAGTGCAAGTCAAGCTGCTCACCTTCACAGAAACTTCTGGATACCAAAGAGGTTCTGGGGGGAGGAAAACCATGGCACAACTCAATACAAATTCTCTCACACATATGAAACTGGGCACTTTTTTAAATTATTTTTTTCCAATTCTTCAAAATATGTCTTTTAATGATTTGTTTCTCACACAGCAGAGTTAATTGTTCCAGATTTAACCCCAGGCAGGCTCCACCACAAGCATAATTCAAAGGCCCATCACTCTACCACCTGTTGGGTGAGCTTGGGTAACGCTAACTCACTCTTATAGTTTTAAATGAGGAAGTTCAGTTCAGTCACTCAGTCATGTTGACTCTTTGCAACTCCATGGACTACAGCATGCCAGGCTTCCCTGTCCATCATCAACTCCTGGAGCTTGTTCAAACTCATGTCCCATCAAGTTGGTGATGCCATCCAACCATCTCATCCTCTGTCGTCCCCTTCTCCTCCTGCCTTCAATCTTTCCCAGCATCAGGGTCTTAAATGGGTCAGCTCTTCGAATCAGGTGGCCAAAGTATTGAAACATCAGCTTCTCCATCAGTCCTTCCAATGAATACTCAGGACTGATTTCCTGAATTGAGCAAGATTGAGCAAGATCAAAAAGATCTGTGACCCAAAATGAAACAAAACCCCACAATCCACTGGAAAGCCATCTCCAAGGACTGTTTGCAAATCCACCGTGTGGAAGCCCTCCCCAGACTCAGTCTATGGACGAGGAAGTGCTCACCTGGGCCTGTCGAGAGTTGGGGCATGGCTCCCATAGAAGGCTGATGTGGGTTTCAACTCTATTGCTTACCTTCTCTGTGACCTTAGTCAAACTGCAATGGTCTTAGTCCTTTACGGGCAAAATGGGAAAATTATTAGTGG
The DNA here is from genome assembly GCA_006408695.1 of Aepyceros melampus. Taxonomy (NCBI): domain Eukaryota; kingdom Metazoa; phylum Chordata; class Mammalia; order Artiodactyla; family Bovidae; genus Aepyceros; species Aepyceros melampus. The sequence continues at coordinate 55,887 of SJXQ01009931.1, forward strand.
CCTGACGTCCATCAGGTAGCAAACGTGACCGTGCTTTGGAAAAAAGTGATGCGAGTTAAAAAAAAAAAAAAGGCAGCGGTTGCTATTATGATACATCAAAAGTAAGACTAGTGTTTCATAAGATAAAGCCTGAGGCGCTGGGTTCTGGAAGCACCTCTTTCAGAGCTGGTGGCGAGGCTGCTGTGGAGACGGCACGGCCGACCTGGCTCCATGTCTGCGGCGACGGCTGCGCCTCGGGATCGCAGAGCGGTGCATTGTGGGAGAGCCCCCAGCTTGCCTGTTGCTGACACAGCCAATCTGAAACCACACTCCCGTTTTATATTGCGGCAGAGCTTCCCAGGTGGCGCTAGTGGTAAAGATCTTGCCTGCCAACACAGGAGACATAAGAGATGCGGGTTCGATCCCTGGTTTGGGAAAATCCCCTGGAGGAGGGCATGGCAACCTCTCCAAGATTCTTGGATTCTGAGAATCCCAAGGACAGAGGAGCCTGGCAGGCTTCGGTTCCTAGGGTTGCAAAGAGTTGGATATGACTGTAGTGACTTAGGACTTCCTCAATAGCTTACTGGGTAAAGAATTTGTCTGCAATGCAGGTAGATGGGGGTTTGACCCCTGGGTTGGGAAGATCCTCTGGAGAAGGAAACAGCTACCCCTTCCAGTATCCTTGCCTGAAAAATCCCATGGACAGAGGAGCCTGGCAGGCTACAGTCTGTAGGGTCGCAGAGAGTCAGACAGGACTGAAGCGATTTAGCATGCAAGCAGGCAGAAGTTGATTAACCGTGTTGTGTACTTTCAGGTGTATAGCCAACTGTTATACATATACATGCAGCTATTCTTTTTCTAATTCTTTTCCCATTTAGGTTATTGCAGAATATTGAGCAGAGTTCCCCTATAGAGTAAATTCTTATTGGTTACTTATCTTTTTTAAGATTTTTTTTTAATGTGGACCATTTTTAAAGCCTTTATTGAATTTGTTACAGTATTGCTTCTGTTTTATAGTGTTTTTTTTTTTTTTTTTTTGGCCACAAGGCATGTGGGATCTCAGCTTCCCAACCAGGTATTGAACCCACGCCCGGTGCACTGGAAGGCAAAGTCTTAACCACCAGACTTCCAGGTTATCTACTTTAAATATAGCAGTGTGTACATGTCAATCCCAAACTCCAAATCTATCTATCCCAGTCTCCCCCACCCTTCCACCCTAGTAACCATAAATTTGGTCTCCAAGTCTATGAGTCTGTTTCTGGACATACTCTTTAGAAAGAGCTGCATGTACTCCCTGATGAAAAGGATTCCAACACTTGGGCTTACTTTGAGACAGTTTTCCCAGGGCCAATCCTGCCTTAGGATTTTGCTGAGGAATTTTACTTTGTTTTTTGAGAGGAAAAAGGCAGTTGAGACAATTACAACTCTATTCTGGAGGTGTAACAACAGCTCTGGTCTGGCCTGTGTTCACCCCCATCTGGCCTTCAGGCTTCACCTAAAGTCTCCTAGGGAAACAGGCCTGAGAGTTTGTATCTTTGTGCGTCTATTACAAGGTCTTTTTGTGTTCTGCTTCTCAAGTTTCTGAGTCTGTAACTTGTGAAAGAAAACTGGCAAAGCACCTCTTTAGACAGAGCTCACCTTGAAATTTGCTACCTCTTCCTCCTCTGAGGACCAGGGGGCGGGACCCTCATAGAGAAGGCCCTCACCCTCCCAAACACATCTGGGCTGTCTGAAGGTGGCTCACGCAGGCCAGCGAGGACCCCCCACAAGTCAGGCTGTCACTGCAGGGTAGCAGGCAAGGGGCTAAGCAGTGGAGGGAGGAAGAGGCCGGCGAGTGTTCTCACGGTGGCCGGTGAGGGGAGAGTGGAAGGATGTGGTCATGGGGAGAGAGGAAAGAAAGATGAATGGGGCCTGAGTCAGTCATAGGCTAAAGCAAACAGGAAGGTTTTAAAGTGAGATTTGAGGAGAGGAAGTGGTTCTGAGCAAGGGAGGGAGAGAGTTCCAGAGATCTGTCTTGGAAAAGAGCTACTCTTCATTTTTTTGGATAGTCCTACTCATGTGAATATTTCTTGGCGGTACTGACAGATGGGTGAACCAATTTTTTTTATTATTATTATTTTTTAAATCACAACTGGCTCCAACCTTTCCCCTAAAACTTGAATCAAAAGGGATTAAGACTTTCAGTTTGAAAACGTTCCGTGTATTCATTTGTGTTAAACTGTGCTGCTGTCTGCTGCCCTTAGCAAACACTCAGGGCCACCCAGATGAAGGGAGCATGGGGAGGGGGTGGCTTGTCCAACTGAGGTCATCTCTCGAATACTATGTCCACTGCGCCTCCCCTGGTCCAGGGAACATGATCCCGGGAGAGCTTAGCATCTTTCTAAATCTTTCTAAACTGCCAGATGTGGAATTATGATTGGCTAACTTTCTACCCAGAAAGAGGGGCTGTGCACTGTGGAGGGAGAGAAGAGGGATGGAGGTACAGGACTACGGAGTAAAGGCTAAAGTTTTTCACTTGGCATTCCCCTGGAAGCATAAAAACACAGATCCAACCCAATAAAGGGCAACCTTTGATAAATGCACAGTGCTCTGCCTTCTGAGAACTAATCTTGGGACAGCTTTAAAAGCCAAATCAAAAAACAAAAGGACTTCATTTAAAGGACTTAAAAATGGCAAATCTTTCCAGCTCCTTTGGTGAAGTCCCCTTCCCAAGACAGTTTATCAGAAATTGTTTTGTTCATATTGTGAAAGATAATAAAATCCTCTGGGCTTCAAGAGCTAAGAGGCATTACTTTTGCTTCTTGTTTCATGATTCTGGGAACTGAACTTTCATAAGGTTTTTTTTTTTATTTTTATTTTTTGTAAGGTTTATTCTTTATTCTTCGTAAGGTTTTTTTTTACCTTTATTTTTCTTATCTGTAAAATGGGAGTAGCAAGCTTTGCTTCCACCTCAAAAGATATTACATGTTTTGAATTTACATCTGGATGTGTACACAGAAGAATATTATTTAAAATAGCAGAACTTTTTGTAGAAAAACAATTAACGACATCCAGGTTGTCATTTGTTTCTTCCTAGTCTAAAACTGCACTTGGGCATGACCAACCCTAATGAGGGATCATTTTTTATTGAGTTAGAAAACAAACTATTTAAATAAAAGCCACAGTTTTTTCTGTGCTCTGTCTACATTCTCTATTATGAAATCCAAACTCACTCCACATGGCAATAAAATTTTTAACCTTAGTGATCATATTTTAAATGCTTATATTATTTTTAATAGCATATTGAGATAGGATACACGTGTCCTTATAGACAAGTTTCCCCACTATCCAAAAGGACAGTGTTCTTATGAAACCTTCCATAAGCCAAAACAGCATGAGGCAAAGAATCAATTACCTTAGGACACATCTTATTAACCAATGCATAAAATAAATCAGGATAAAACACAGATGCTCACAGACTCAGGTCAAAGCTATGGTGGCTTGATGTTGAGATGCCATGTGTGGTTCCCTGGAAGGAGCCCAGAGGGGCCACTCTTGTCAGCCCCTATAACACTCACTGCAAAAGCAACTCTGGACGTTATTTTCACTTTTTCTGCAAAAGTGAAATTGTTTTTGGATTTCTTTCTGGTTAACTAAATGGGTACTAATACAGGTCTTTTGTAAAAGTGAGGTGGTGAAAAGTGAACTTTCAAAAAAGCAGAAGATACCTGTATTATTTTCTTTGCACTTTTAACACTTTATTGTCAAATATAGTAGTCACTAGCCTTAAATGGCTACTAAAACTTAAATTTAACTTGGTAATAACTTGGTATGATTAAAAATCTAGTTCCTTAGTCACACTAATCACATTTCAATTCTTCAATAGCCAAATGTGGCTAGTGGCTATGGATTAGACAGCAAAAACATGGACTGTTTCCATCACTGCACAAAGTTCTATTTTAGAAACATTGTTCTAAAATCTGTCAGGGGGACTTTCTTGGTTGTCCAGTGGTTAAGAATCTGCCTGCTAATCCCCTGCTAATGCAGGGCACATGGGTTCAATCCCCGGCCTGGAAGGTCCCACACACCATGGGGCAACAAAGGCCACAGGTAACAACTATTGAGCCCATGTGCCCTGCTCAACAACTGAAGCCCATGTGCCCAGAGCCCTGTGCTCTGCAACAAAAGAAGCCACCACAAGAAACCCAGGCACCAAAACTAGCAAAGCCCATGCACTGCAATTAAGATCCAGGGCGGCCATAAATAAAGAAAATACTATTAAGCATTGGCGTTCAGTCAAAAAGTCATGTCTGACTCTCTGCGACACCACAAACTGCAGTACATCAGACATCCCTGTCCTTTAAATCTCCCGGAGCTGGCTCAAACTCGTGTCCATTGAGTCAGTGATGCCATCCAACCATCTTATCCTCTGTTGCCCCCTTCTCCTCCTGCCCTCAATCTTTCCCAGCATCAGAGTCTTCTTCAGTAAATCGGCTCTTTGCATCACGTGGCCAAAGTACTGGAGCTTCAACTTCAGCATCAGTCCTTCCAACGAATATTCAGAGTTGGTTTCTTTTAGGATTGACTGGTTTGATTCCTTGCAGTCCAAGGGACTCTCAAGAATCTTCTCCAGCACCACAGTCTAAAACCATCAAGTCTTCGATGCTCAGCCTTCTTTATGGTCCAACTTACACATCCAAACATGACTCTTGGAAAAACCATAGCCTTGACTAGATAGGCCGCTGTTAGTAAAATGACACCTCTGCTTTTTAATATGACACCTTTTTAGTAATATGACACCTCTGCTGTCTAGGTTTGTCAAAGCTTTTCTTCCAAGGAACAAGTGTCTTTTAGTTTCATGGCTGCAGTCACCATCCACAGTGAATTTGGAGCCCAATAAAATAAAATCTGTCACTGCTTTCACTTTTCCCTCATCTATTTGCCATGAAGTGATGAAATCAGATGCCATGATCTTAGTTTTTGAATGCTGAGTTTTAAGCCAGGTGTTTCACTCTCCTCTTTCACTTTCTTCAAGAGGTTCTTTAGTTCCTCTTTGCTTTCTGCCATTAAAGTGGTATCATCTGCATATCTGAGGTTGTTGATATTTCTCCCAGCAATCTTGATTCCAGCTTGTGATTCATCCAGCCCAGCGTTTCACATGATATAGGAGGGTGACAATATACCACCTTGACATACTCCTTTCCCAATTTGGAACCAGTCCATTGTTCCAGGTCCAGTACTAACTGTTGCTTCTAATTGCATACAGATTTCTCAGGAGAGAGGTAAGGTGGTCAGGTATTCCCATCTCTTTAAGAATTTTCCACAATTTGTTGTGATCCACACAGTCAAAGGCTTTAATGAAGTCAACGAAGATGAAGCAGATTTTTTTTTTTTTGGAATTCCCTTACTTTTTATGTGATCCAACAGATGTTGGTAATTTGATATTTGGTTCCTCTGTCTTTTCTAAATCCAGCTTGTACATCTGGAAGCTCTCAATTCACATACTGCTGAAGCCTAGCTAGCTTGAGGGATTTTGAGCATAATCTTGCTAGCACGTGAAATGAGTAATTTCATTTCAAATTACTGCAATTGTACAGTAATTTGAACATTCTTTGGCTTGCCTTTCTTTGGGATTGGAATAAAAACTGACCTTTTCCAGTCCTGTGGCCACTGCTAAGTTTTCCAGATTTGTTGGCATATTGAGTGCAGCACTTTCACAGCATTGTTTTCTAGGATTTTAAATAGCTCAGCTGGAATTCCATCACCTCTACTAGCTTTGCTTGTAGTAATGCTTCATAAGGCCCACACTCCAGGATGTCTGGCTCTAGGGGAGTGATCACACCATCATGGTTATCCCAGTCATTAAGAACTTTATTGTACAATTCTTCTGTGTATTCGTGCCACCTCTTCTTAATCTCTTCTGCTTCTGTTAGGTCCTTGCCATTTCTGTCTTTTATTGAGCCCATCTTTGCATGAAATGTTCCCTTGGAATCTCCAATTTTTTTTTAAGAGATTGGAGAAGACTCTTGAGAGTCCCTTGGACTGCAAGGAGATCCAACCAGTCCATTCTGAAGGAGATCAACCCTGGGATTTCTTTGGAAGGAATGATACTAAAACTGAAGCTCCAGTACTTTGGCCACCTGATGTGAAGAGTTGACTCATTGGAAAAGACCCTGATGCTGGGAGGGATTAGGGGCAGGAGGAGAAGGGGACGACTGAGGATGAGATGGCTGGATGGCATCACGGACTTAATGGATGTGAGTCTGAGTGAGCTCCAGGAGTTGGTGATGGACAGGGAGGCCTGGCGTGCTGCGATTCATGGGGTCGCAAAGAGTCGGACACGACTGAGCGACTGAACTGAATTGAACTGAGTCTTTTCTATTCTATTGTTTTCCTCCATCTCTTTGTATTGTTCACTTAAGTCTTTCTTATCTCTCCTTTGCTATTCTCTAGAACACTGCTTTCAGCTGAGTATACCTTTCTCTTTCTCCTTTCCCTTTCGCTTCTCTTCTTTTCTCAGCTATTTATAAGGCTTCCTCAGACAACCATTTTGCCTTGTTGCTTTTCTTTTTCTTGTGGATGATTCTGGTCACTGCCTCCTATACAATGTTTCAAACCTCCATCCATAGTTCTTCTGGCTTCTATCTACCAGATCTAATCCCTTAAATCTATTTGTCAGCTCCACTGTATAATCATAAGGGATTTGATTTAGGTCATATCTGAATGGCCTAGTGGTGTTTCCTACTTTCTTCGGTTTGAGCCTGAAGTTTGCATTAAGGAACTGATGGTATGAGCCACAGTCAGCTTCAGGTCTTGTTTATGCTTTCTGTATAGTGCTTCTCCATCTTTGGCAAAGATGGTAAAGAATATAATCAGATTTGATAGTGACCATCTGGTGATGTCCACGTGTAGAGTCATCTCTTGTGTTGTTGGAAGAGGGTGTTTGTTATGACCAGTGCATTCTCTTGGCAAAACTCTGTTAGCTTTTTCCCTGCTTCATTTTGTACTCCAAGGCCAAACTTGTCTGTTACTCCAGTTATCTCTTGATTTCCTACTTTTGCATTCCAGTCCCCTATGATTAAAAGGATACCTTTTTTTGATGTTAGTTCTAGAAGGTCTTGTAGGTTTTCCTAGAACCATTCAACTTCAGCTTCTTCAGCATTAGTGGTTGGGGCATAGACTTGGATTACTGTGATACTGAATGGTTTGCCTTGGAAACAAACTGAGATCATTCTGTCACTTTTGAGATTGCACCCAAGTACTGCATTTCAGACTCTTTTGTTGAGTGTGAGGGCTACTCCATTTCTTTTAAGGGCTTCCTGCCCATAGTAGCAGATATAATGGTCATCTGACTTAAATTTGCCCATTCCCATCCATTTTAGTTCACTGATTCTTAAGATGTCAACATTCACTCTTGCCTACTTCTGCTCGACCACTTCCAAATTACCTTGATTCATGAACCTACCATTCCAGGTTCCTATGCAATATTGTTCTTTACAGCATCGGAATTTACTTTCATCACCAGACACATCCACAACTGGGCGTCCTGTCTGCTTTGGCTCAGCCTCTTCATTCTTTCTGGAGCTATTTCCCCACTCTTCCCCAGTAGCATATTGGACACCTACCAACCTGGGAAGCTCGTTTTTCAGTGTCATATCTTTTGCCTTTTCATACTGTTCATGAGGTTCTCAAGTCAAGAATACTGAAATGGTTTGCCATTCCCTTCTCCAATGGACCATGTTTTGTCAGGCCCTGACTAGCAGGGACAAGCCCTGCAGCTGCTGCATGAAGCCAGAGGACATGCCCAGTGTCCTGGATGTCTCACTGCTGGTCCTCTTGAGTTTGTAAATCTTCACCAGCCACTGGGTGTTGGTCAATGTGCCACCTGGGGGCCTGGGAAAAGACCCTGGTGGTGTTGTTGGCTGGAGCTGATCGATGTTGGAGGGTGCCCAGAAGCAGAGGGCTCTCTGGTCTCTCTGCTGCCACTGGCCACCCTGGGACCAATCCAGCATACCTCAGAGATATTGTGGGTTAGGGTCCAAACCACCACAATAAAGCAAATATCACAATAAGATGAGTCAAATGAATTTTGTGTTTTCTTGGTGCACAAAAAATTTATGTTTACACTATCCTGTGGTCCATTTATTAAGTGTGCAATAAAATCCTTATGTCTAAAAAAAAAGTACATTCTTTAGTTAAAGACTTTATTGTTTAAAAAAAAAGCTAACTACCATCTGACAATGCAGCATTGCCATCAACTTTCAATTTATAAAAACCACAATGTCTGTGAAGTGCAAAAATAAGCTATGCCTGTATGTGTGTGTGTTAGTCACTCAGTCATATCCAACTCTGCGACCCCATGAACTGTAGTCTGCCAGGCTCCTCTATCCATGGAATTCTCCAGGCAAGAATACTAGAATGGGTATCCATTCCCTGCTCCAGGTTATCTTCCCAACCCAGGGATCAAACCCAGGTCTCCAGTCTGGCAAGCAAACTCTTAATCATCCAAGCCACCAGGGAAGCCCTGTGCCTGTATACTCATTACAAAATTTTGGAAAATATATAAAACCATGAAAAAGAGAAATATATTTCTTATTTTCTTACTATCCAGTGAAAACCACCATTAGATTCTTTATAATGTCTTCCTTTTTCTGCCCATCTGTATCTTTCATTTTGTTTACATGCATGGTTGTCATCTAAACAACATTATAATGTTATTGTCTGCCTTTTTAACTGTAAAATATAAACATTCTTCCATGTTATTTTCTCCTGCTCAGAAACATTGTCAGTGGCTGGAGAATACTACATTAAAGAGTGATGTCATTATCTTATTGTTAGGCATAAAGAGGGCATAGGTTTGAATTTCTTTTAAATAAAAGTAAAATTTAAAACTTAATACCATTTGCCAGCTTAAAGGGGGCAGAGAAATTGCTTCATTCTATGACAGTGTATCATCAACTGCTTTTTACTAGAAACATACACAAAATCCAGGAATAGCTAGCTGATATCCAGGAATAATCCACCTGAACCAGTAGAGGCCTTCTCCCCACCTGAGCTCCTGAAAATGCTGGGGGCTGCACACAGGCCATCAGGCCTCCGAACACCCATCTCCCATGACTTGAAGGTTGTGCTCGGCAGACACGAAGTAAGGGCAACCTGCTGCAGAATGAGGATAATCATCATGAAATTATGTTTCATTTGCCAAAAGCTAAGGCAGAAGGATTATGTGCTAGCAGAGCATTCTCTCTGTGACATCCCACGAGCCTCCCAGGGCTGAGGAGGTGATTCACCTGAAAGGGCCCCCCACAGCACCTGGCACACTCTCCAGCAAGCTTCCAGAAGCCCCCTATGCAGTTGCTTCTCCTCCTGCACTGACTGCTCCTTCTCCATCCCCTATGGAGGACCCTCTCTGCTTCCAGAACGCTGACTGTTCAGGGCTCCAGGCTCTGTCTGTGGACCTCACTCTCCATCAGGTGATGTCAGCCAGCCCCCTGGCTTTAACAATCATGAAAGTGAAAGTTGCTCAGTCATGTCTGACTCTTTTCAACCCCATGGATTATATAGTCCATGATATTCTCCAGGGCAGAATACTGGAGTGGATAGCCGTTCCCTTCTCCAGGGGATCTTCCCAACCCAGGGATTGAACCCAGGTCTCCTGCATTGCAGGTAGATTCTTTATCAGCTGAACCACAAGGGAAGCCCAATGAAAACCAGGTAAGGGGGTCGTGAGGACCCCCAAATTTCTCTCTGCCTCATGATCTATTTTGGAACTCCAGTTTCTCAGACCCCCTGAACATCTTCTATAGGCATATCTCCTACTTCAAAAGTAAAATGTAATTCTATCCCATTCTTCCCAACAAACAAAAGAACAAACCTGGGGGACAGGTTACAAATTTTTAAAAAATCTGGGGTCCTTCTTGCTCTCATATTTCTCTATCGTTAAGCTCATCATTAAATCCCACAAGTTCAATCTTCCCTATCTCTGCCACCCTGGCCGAGTGGCTCTTGTCCTAATTGGTCTCTGTTTCCCCACATGCCCCTCAGGGCACTACTTCTCCACCAGGATGGGTACCCCTGCCCTACTCTGCCTGGGGTGTTCGAAAACACACAGGAGCAGTTGGAGTTGTCACAATAACACCTGTGGCCTTTAGTGCCTAGGGATCAGTATCCTAAATGTTAGGATGGTCCCTCACAGCTAAGTATTGCTGCTGCTGCTGCTAAGTCGCTTCAGTCATGACTGACTCTGTGCGACCCCATAGATGGCAGCCCACCAGGCTCCCCCGTCCCTGGGATTCTCCAGGCAAGAACACTGGAGTAGGTTGCCATTTCCTTCTCCAATGCATGAAAGTGAAAAGTGAAAGTGAAGTCGCTCAGTCGTGTCCAACTCTTCGTGACCCCGTAGACTGCAGCCTACCAGGCTCTGCCGTCAATGGGATTTTCTAGGCAAGAGCACTGGAGTAGGTTGCCATTGCCTTCTCCACAGCTAAGTATTATCCCTCCCCAAATGCTAAGAGCTTCAGCACCGAGAAGCTGGAAACAGAGAGATCCTTTTAAAACTAAAGTCAGATTTTGTTAGACACTGTTCAAAACCTCCCAGGAATCCCCATCCCACACAGACCCAACTTCATACCATGACCTAGGAGGTCTCCCCTGACCTCCCCTCCCCTCTCAGTCCCCCTTTCCCCTGACTCCAGCTCCTCATGTGGAGTCTGGCTCTCCCCGATCTGGCCTTCACACCGGCTGCTCTGGCTCCCTGGGAGCCGCCACCCGGCCACCCACCTCCTGCACTCAATCCTCTGCTCAAATGGCACCATGAAGGCCTTTCTACCATTTCTGTCTCTCATAGACTCCATCTCAGCAGCCCCCGGGGGTTTGTCCCCTTTGCTTTCCTTCTTAGGATGGCAAGACACTAGGCTCCCAGGGTGTGGTTCCAGGACTCCTCTGTCCTTTCTGGCCATGGGCTGGCTGTTATCTATGAAGCCATATCTGACCAACCTCTGATATCAAGGCAGGACCCAGGGCTCAGAGAGTGGGTCTGGAGAAGGACCACAATCCTCCATGCACTCAAAGATGTGAAGGCCTCATGAGCACACTTAGAAAAATTGCAGGAAAAGCCAGGCAGGTTGTAGGAGGTCAGAGAGTGCAGCATCAGGCCCGGCCACAGGTGCTGGGAACTAGCTCCAACCCTCTCCCCCTTGACAAAAGCCAGCTCAGCCCCAAACTGAAATGAGAGCACTAACAGGGACAAGAAATGAATGCATCTATTAAACGAGAGGCAACCTGCTTGGGGAAAAAGATGGCCAGATTTATATTCATCTGTGGACTCAAAAATCTTCTGAAACTGTTCCTTAAAACCCCTTACCCTAAAAAGCTTGTGAAATGAAGAAGCCCGGCCACAGTGAGGCAGCCAGCATCACCAGGGCCGTGGCCAGTGTCAGATTCACATCAGGAGCTCTCTCTGCCCAGCAGTGCAGCGTTTGGGGATTTGGCCTTCATGACAAGCAGCAGCTACTGTCACCCCTGATGGTGAAGGGATGACACTCAGGAGGCAGGCTGACCGCCAGACTGCTTTTTGGAGAGGCAAAGGAGTGTGGGGGAGAGAGAAGAGAGGCAGGTTTTCCCTGACCTGTATCTGTGCCTCAATCCTGCCAAGTTATTTCCATCCTCACATCCTGAGAACAAGCATACAAGGACGGGAGACTGAAGCTTGGATGGGTGTAGCCACTCGTCCTAGGGCATGGCAGTGGCAAGCCGAGATGGGAGCCTTTACTAGTCTTCACTCCCCTGGACCCCTCCCCATCTGTCGGTTACACTCTCCCTCACCAAAAGCAATCTCATGAAGCAGGAGGTAGGAGAAGATGTGAGATGGGCAGAAAGGTGCCAGGGGCTGCCCAAGGCTCAGCAGGCCTAGACACTAGTCCAGATGGTGGGTGACTCTGGGCAGGTCCCCTGAGCTCTGGGCTTCCTTTGTAGCTCAGACAGTAAAGAATCCACCTGCAATACAGCAGACCCAGGTTCGATCCCTGGGTCAGGAAGATGCCCTGGAGAAGGGAATGGCAGCCCACTCTAGTATTTTTGCCTGGAGAATCCCATGGACAGAGGAGCCTGGTAGGCTACAGTCCATGGGGTTGCAAAGAGTCAGACATGACTGAGCGACTAACACTTCCACTTTTTGCTTTCCTGAGCTCTACAGCCTCAGATTCCTCATCTGTCTCTAGTGGACCTGTCTGGAGATCCCCAAGAGTCCTCCCAGCTCTAATATTCTTTGATCTTCATAACTCATACCCATCGATGAGAATTTATCCAGCTACAACTTTGAGAAAAATTATTCCCGCAGATACAAGACTCAGATTGTTAGGGCTTTGCAAACGTCACCATTCCAGCAACAATGGATGAATAGAATATTCTTGGCTGGGGAAGGGTATTTGGAAAGAGAGGAAGTCCGTCCGTCAGTATCGGGCTTAAATGGGCTGAACGACAAGCAGGGTGATGGGAGAAAGGACTCTGGAAAGGTTCACGGTCTGTTGGAAAAGAAAAAGCGTTTTAATGGGACGTGCTCACTGACGCTGGATTTTAATGACCTCTCAAAGTGTAACTGGGGAGAGAAGGGGAGTTAAGGAAGAGGGTTTGTGGAGTGAACAGAGAGGAAGAAAAAGTGATAAAACCAAAACATATTCAGCCCATCAAGTAGAGCACAGGCCTGTGGAGGGAGGCCACAGTTGACTCTCCATATTCTAACGCCTGAAATTAGGTTTGAAAAGCAAACACTTCTTTTAAAAATCGAAAATCTCCAATGTCTATAGTGCACGTCAGTTAGTGAACCTCTTTAGGCCTCAAGCTTCTTCATTTCTGGTGGGAAATGTTTGAACTTCATGAGGGTTTTGTGAATATGAAGCTGCACGTGTGTAATTCAGCAGTGCCTTTAACATGAAAGTGCTGTCACTCATTCGGTGACAAGAAACAGCCTCAAGGAATAGTGACCTCATGGGCAGCAGCAGGTGAGCATGGCCAGACCGTCAAGGCCAGCTTCCCCAGTGACGGCTCCAAGGCCTTATGCTAGAGAAACTGCAGCAGGATCTGGGACCAGGACGAAGGATGTTCTCCTCAGAGCTTCTCTTCCTCTGTCGCCTGGTCCCTTTGGATGAAGACAGGCAATTCAGAGGGATGGAGAGGATCCGACAGACATGGGGCTTTCCACCACCCCAGACGGAAGGAGCTCAAGTCAGGTTTAGTTGGTAGATGACAGAGATGTGACTTCACTTGTATGCTGAGATGATGAGTCGAGTATAAGTGGTTGAGAATGCTGGGCATGGATTTCAGACCTGTCATGGCACACTCAAGATGGGAAACAAGGCGCGTTTGATAAAGAGATTTTTTTTTAAACCACAGTGTGGGCTGACTTTAGGAAAAACGACAAAAGGAAGAGGTAGGTGGTACCTGAGAGGTAGACGTAGAGAGCTGTTATCAACAGGGCCCCAAAGATCAGGGGGGCAGTAGAACCCTGAGAAACAGCTCCCTAGAGATGGGAAACCAGAGCAAGGCCACCCAGGCCACTGAGAAGATAAGTTGAGAGTGGATGGCAGGGAGAGAGCACGGCCTGGGACCCTCCAGGGACAAGGTACAAACTGAGGCCTGGGGCCTGCTGCTGGCTGTAAACATACATCATCCCCAAACTACTTGTAGATAAGTAAATTGAAGTCAGAGGGGAGAGATGACAATATGGATAATCAAACACACAGATGAAACTGGAGTTCCCTCCGTGTGGGGTCGTGGCCTAAATGCCACCTTGGAGTATTGCTAATTCTCCTGTCCACCACACTTACCACATGCCAGGCACAGCTCTCAGTCTCTTACACATTTACATCCTCATAGCCACTCGATTAGGTGGATTCTATTATTATGCCCACTTTACAGATGAGGAGCCTAAACCTCTAGAGAGAGAAAGCCATTTAGCTAAGATCACAGGGGCTAGTCAGTGGCAGAACTGAGGTCTGAACCCTGAGAACTTCACCCCAAATCTAGTCTAATAGATAATCTAAGCTAATGGATTATCTGATCCAATGGATCTAATCGATAGCCTCTAATGGAGAACTATCAGAGGGGCACCCCTGAAGAAATGGAGGGGTCTTGTCACTGTTATAAGGCAGCAGGACACGAGGTCATCACTTATTTGCTGGAATGGGGCATCTTCTACCCATGCCTCCAACTCAGTCTTCAAGGTGGGCACCACCAAGAGGTCCCCCTGACCTCTCTCTCCCCGAGTCAGGTCTCCTAGAGAGTTCTGGTGGGGAGGCTGAAGCACACATGGGGCACACCAACCCAGCCCACCAGCCTGCGCCTTCTCTGGCCAGCCCAGCTGCCATGCAGGGTGCCATGTGTATACATCAGTTCAACTGGTCAGGCAGTGTGCCCTGAGCACACGCTAGGCCCCTTAATTGTGCTCCCCAGGAGGTGCACAGGACAGACTGACGAATTCTTGGACAGGAGGCAGCTCACGTTTGGCCTCCAATGTCAAAATTTGATGAGTCAGTTGGTACTTTGCCTGAATCATAAGAGCTCATCGCTGGACACAGCAGAGACTCACAACTCTGTTCCTCACCCAAGGACCCTCCATGTGTCCTTTCCTACTGGGCCCTTGCTTCCAGACTCAGTGCCAGTGCTGGCAATGTGCTGATCCTTATGCATCGGCATTCCCTCCCCAGTCCAGAGCCAAGGATTCCAAGTATCAAATGAGGAACAGGATACAGTAATGAGATGATGTATGACATGTGCAATGATGATAGAGTACATTAACTGATCTCTTAATAGGAACCAGTTCTAATAAAAAGTGTTTCTTGGATTACTTACACAGGTACTGTTGGTCCCTATTTTACCCCTGAGGAAACTGAGGCTGAGAAAGGACAGGATATTCACCTGAGATGTCAGGATTTCAATCCAGGGAGTAATGACTCTAAACCATTCTAACATTCTCCCTCCTCAGATAACAAAGGACTTGGTATGTCTACATCAACTATTCAAATTCATTTCAGAAGTGGTGGAAATGAGAGAAGGTGGTGATGGTCATATTTGCCATTATGAAGACAGGGAGGTCAGTATGGAGGCTCTCATGATGCTGGAAGGATGAATAACAAAGGTCACATGCATTAAAGCAATGATAGAAGGCAGTGACGAGAGGCAGGTCCAGGAGATACTGGAGATAATAGAAAAGACTTATAGAATAGAACAGGTGGGAGATGGATAGAGGGGTGCAGGGTGAAAGGGAGACGTTTAGGACCCTCCCAGTTTTCTGCCTTGAGAAGCTTCAAAGATAAGTGGTCACCAGGCAAAAGAGATTTCTATCCAAAACAGATTTAAGGATACCTGAAGGAAAGATTAATGGGTTTTCTTTGGGGCTTGTTGACTTTGAGCTACCCCTAACATATGCAGACAGAAATGCTTCCTGCTAGGGACTGAAGAATTCATGCTTTCAAATCGTGGTGTTGGAGAAGACTCTTGAGAGTCCCTTGGACGGCAAGGAGATCAAACTAGTCATTCCTAAAGGAAATCAACTCTGAATATTATATTCATTGGAAAGACTGATGCTAAAGCTGAAGCTTCAGTATTTGACTACTTGATGTGAGGAGCCAACTCATTGGAAAAGACCCTGATGCTGGGAAAGATTGAGGGCAGGAGGAGAAGGGGACGACAGAGGATGAGATGGTTGGATGGCATGACTGACTCAATGGACATGGGTTTGTTTGCAAAGTCTTGGAGATAGTGAAGGACAGGAAAGCCTGGCATTCTGCAGTCCATGGGGTTGCAAAGAGTCAGACACGACTTTCCAACTGAACAAGGAACGAGTGCTTGTACCCTTCCAAACTTTATGTGTTAAAACCCTACCCCACAGTATGATGGTATTAGGAGATTGGGCCTTTGGGAAATGACTGGAATTACTTGAGGCACTGAAGGTGGCCTACCTGTGAAGGCCTTAGTAGGAAAGCGCCACACCCCTTTAAACACCCAACTCCCTACACTCAGGACCCCATTTCATTACACACTTAGTTTTGTTTTTTTTTTTTTTTCCAGTATTCATTTACATGTTAGAGTCTCCTGAAAAATGTTCCTCTTCCTAAAACATACTGCCTCTTCTCACCTGCCCCCAAACCACTGAGAAAATAGGATATGAGTACACTCTAGATACAAGGAGAGCTGAGTTCAAACCTGTCCTCTGCCCTCGAGAGCTGTGTGTCAGTGGGTGGCGACCTCACCAGTAGGTGACAGGCTAATGAGACCTTTGGTGCAGGACTGATTTGAGGAAGATGTGAGAGAGTTCCCAGGAAAGTGCCTTGTTTCTCAGGCTCGAGAAACGGTGTCTTCCTTTAGGGCAAGGCTCTCAGAGAGTGTCTGCAGCCCGGGGAAGAAGTGTGGTTATATTTAATCTTTTGTCAGTGAAGAGTAATGGGAGTGGAGGCTGAGAGGACACCCAGGCGACAGGAGCTTGCGGAGTTAGGAAGGAGCTACAGAAAGCAGTGGTTTGGCTGGTTTTGTCTCAGGCCAGCCCCCTCTCTGGATCTCTCAGCAGCCAGCCAGCAACACTGAGCGGCCACAGTCCCCCTCACTCCTCAGTCTCCAAGAGAAGAACACAGCTGGCACTCCAGTACCCAGCCCTGGCATGTGCCCTGCCAAACTTCCAATAGCCATACCTCACCTTGCCTTGAGTTCCCCGTGGCACCTATAGTTCTAAACCACAAGCCTTCTGCTTGCACCCAGGGTGTGTTTGGCACTGCCTGGAGACATGTTTTATTGTCACACCAGGTAGGGTGGAGGCTTTCTACGGGCATCCAGTGGGAAGAGGCCAGGGGTGCTGCTAAACCTCCCAGAACTGCAGGACAGTCCCCACAACAAGGTATTCCTGGCTGAAAATGTCAGTAGTACTGAGGCTGAGAGACACTCAACAGGATCAGTATCCCACTGCCCATAGTGGCTAAGACTCCACGTTCCCAGTGCAGGGGGCCCAGGTTCCAGTTCTGGTTGGGGAGCTAGATCCCACATGCCACGACTAAAAGTTTTCATACTGGAACTAAGACCCGTCCCCACTCCTCAACTCCAGGGCAGCCAAACAGATAAACATATAAAAAAGAAATTACAAAAAAAGAAAGAAAATTCAAAGAAATGAGTAGGGCAATGTGGCAAGAAGGAGGAAAACAGGCTTTTTCTGAGGACAGAAAGCGGCCTGCTCTCCAGACTCTAACCCCTGGTTGCAGCCCCTTCCAAGACGGGGTTCCTGAGGTTCCCGGGGAATTGGAATTACAGGGAATGCACATGGCCCGGGACCTCTCCTCCCCGAGCACTTCCTCTTGGTAGGAGGGAACAAGATGGCTGCAGATGTATCCAACGTGAAGGGAAATCTTTGCTGGTGTCACGGCCAGGGGATTACATCTGCCTACAGTTACAGGATGTATCACTTGCAGAGAATTCCTTCCACAACATACTCAAAGAACCAAAAAAAAAAAGTATTAAATAGCTGGCTAAATTCAATCTATATTTTTCATCCTGTTTTTTTTTTTTTCCTCCTGTGGTTTTTCACCAAAGTCCACTTTGACATGCCATTAAAAGAAAACCCTTTGTGTATAAGCAATAGATTTAGAAAGAAAGAAAAAAAAAAAAACTAATATATCGAACAAACCAATGTATACGATTTGGAAGAAGTAACCAGATCCTCTACTCTGGCAGGCCGTAAACTGGGCTAGGGAGGGACATTGTTTTTCTTTTGGTCATTCTGCCAAGTTAAAAAGGAAGTTGGAGATTAGAACAAAATATTTAAATCAAAAATGAATCCTTCAGTGAAAGTGCTTGATCCCTTTTGCTACCACCCCCTGCCTCCCTTCCCCCTTATTGGAAGATATTTCTCTTTGAAAAGAAGTAGTGTATTGTTGCTGAATAGAAGGGGGACAGCACACTGGGGAGACACACTGATCTCATCATTTTAAAAGTGGGAGATAAATGACCCCTTCCCAATCAAATGCTGTTTCTGCACATTCTCAGAATAAATGGCACAGTTTTCCCTGGTGAGCAGGGAGTGCTCTCCCTGAAGCTGGGCTTGTCTATGCTAGCCGTGCATCCCAGCTCCAGGAACAAGGTAAGTGCAACTCAGATAGTCATATCTGAGTACTACCAGGGCATCGCATCATTCTTTGAAAGCAAGATCCAAGTTTCCTTCCTAATGGGAAACTTGTAGAACAGTCCTTGTATTAAGATTCAGTACTGTGATTTCTTGGAATGTCCCTCAAATAAACCATAGATCCCCTCTTTCACTGTATCTGCCAGTCTCTCCTCAAAATGATTCCACTTTTGAAGTGGCCCAAGTGATTCCACTTTTAAATGTGGTCCTCCTGGTGCTGAGCTCACTTAACACACATTTACAGGAACAATGCAAAACAAGTACTGTATCGGGACTTTCTGACACCATGGCCTTCCGATTAGAAACATAGCTCTAAAATTAATGGAGAAAAGAGAACCCTCCTGCGTTGTTGGTGGAAATGTAACTTGGTGCAGTCACTGTGGTAAACAGTATAGAGGCTCCTCAGAAAACTAAAAATAGAATTACCATACGATCCAGCAATCCCACTCCTAGGCATAAATCCAGACAAAATTATAATTCAAAAACATACAGCCACCCCTATGTTCATAGCAGCACTAGTCACAATAGTGAAGACATGAAGACAACCTTTGACAGAGGAATGGATGAAGAAGACGTGGTACATGTACACAGTAGAATACTAGTCAGCCACAAAAAAGAATGAAATATGCCATTTGCAGCAACATGAATGCAACTAGAGACTATCATACTAAAGTGAAGTAAGTCAGAAAGAGAAAGACAAATACCATGATGTCACTTATAGGTGGAATCTATAATATGACACAATGAAACTACCTATGGAACAGAAACAGAATCCCAGGCATAGAGAACAGGCTGGTCATTGCCAAGGGAGAGATGGCTCGGGGAGGGATGGAATGGGAGGTTTGTTAGCAGATATAAGGTTTTATATATAGAACGGATAAACAAGGTTGACTGTATAGGATAAAAAGCTATATTCAATATCCTATGATAAACCATAATTGAAAAGAATTTATATAAAAAAGAATGTGGTGGCTCAGGGATAAGAATCTGCCTGCCAATGCAGGAGACACAGGTTCAATCCCTAGGTCAGGAAGATCCCCTTGAGAAGGAAATGGCAACTCACTCTAGTATTCTTGCCTGGAAAACCCCATGGACAGAGGAGCCGGATAGGCTACAGTCCACGGGGTAGTGAAGAGTCAGAAACAATTCAGTGATTAAAACAACAACAATATATATGTATAACTGAATCACTTTGCTGTACAACAGAAATTAATACATTATAAATCAACTATACATCAATTTTAAAAATTCATAATCCAAAAAAATAGAATTCATGAAGGAAAAAATTAGCAAGAATGTGACTCTGGAAGAGCTCAAGCAAATGGGCAATCAAAAATAATTTGATTAGATCTGCTAGCATCTTTGTAACTAGCCAGGTTCTACACACTTCAGTACTCATCCCCATAATACTATGGTCTTGCAAACCAATACATCTATTGCTCTTCAAAACCCTAAATATATGCTGGTATTGTCACCTACCAATATGAATCTTACAGTTAAAACAAACAAGAAAATCAACCGAGATATGAAATTTAGGGATACATTGATGGCATTTAATAACAACATGGCGATATAAATACTGGCTCCCCAAATGAAACAATTATATAGAACCCATATATCCTAATTTTCCTCCCCCAGCTCTCTGGCTTCACCATTCTGTGACCTTCTGTATTTCAACACTGATCTTACATGAGAGATGATTTGGGACTATTGCACTTCCCTGACTTAACATCCAGCCAATACCTGTGTAAGTAACCTGGAAGCCGGCACTCTTTCTTACAAGCACTAAATATTTTAGGAAAAGTTTTCAAAACTGGAAAACGTCATCATCAATAAATTCTGCTTGACAATCCCCAAACAGATATCTACCAGTGCAAGCCTTTGCCATGGTCCACTTTGCTCACCTATAACATGTCCTCGGCAGGAGACAGCCACTCAATTTTACCCAATAAGTGTGTGTGTACACTCTTCTTCTGCCTGATCTTCAATGATCTGTGATAAACAATACCAAAAAGAGGCTCTCTTTCATTCTTAGATGTAAACCCCAACACCATCCTCATGCCTAGACAAACTGCACATCTCTGTATCATTTCTAACTTACCAGCTTGATACTTCTTAATAGCACATATTTTAAAAATCTGTATTGAATACAGCCACGTCTCAGGGACTGCACTAGAAAATTTCCCACCGTCTTCCTACCTAATCATCCTGACATCTCGCCATAGAGGGTTATAATTCAATTCGTTTTGCACAGGAGCAATTGAGGTTCAAAAAGATTAAGTAACTTGTTCAAGGTCCCAGGGACCCAACTGCCTTCAGCCCTTCAGCGTCTTTGCTCCAGCTGGCCCTGCTGCCCTTCCCTGCCAGTGCCACACTACTTGGCCTCTGAAGACTATCATTTGAGTTGGTGGTGTCCCTCTTCTCTCCTGTCAAAATCCTCATGATGTCATTTTCTTGCCTCACCTCCAGTCATCTTGTCATCACCTCCCACCTGCACGGCTGGGACAGTCTCTCTGGCTACCTGTGTTGCCTTCCTGACAGTACGTCCATGCCTGATACTCTGGAGCCTACGCCCTGCCAACTCACAGCTCCAAGGACACTGCCTGGACCACTCCAAGCTCCTGAGAGTCTGGTTCCACCATGAACTAACCGTGTGAATCTGGGAAAGTCATTAAAACTTTTTGACAGATTCCTTACATTTATAATAGACATAATAATCCCAGCTCTACCTCTGAAAGAAAAATCAATTGAAGGTGGAATGAGACTCTAAAAGTGGCCTTTGGGGGGATAATTCCCATGCTAAACTTCGTCTCCAAACTGGCCCTGAAATGCAAATTTTCATCCAAATTTGCTCAAAATGTGGTGTTTTTTGGATCTGAATCCAGTGCCGGGTGTTTTCCTCCAACACTTGCCCCTTTGCCCGCAAAGAATGAAAGTTGGTCAATCCACTGTTCCTTGCAAAACCTGAGTTCATAGTTTGTGTTCCAGAAAGTGTGGCCAAGAATTCTACTCAGTAATAAACCCTGCATTTTTCATGTGTAAAATCACCAATTAAGAAATTTCATTAAGGAGTCTTATTTTAACACCCCCAAATCATATTTAAATAATCCAATCTTAAGTTTCTAGATTAAGTCATTTTCACTGAGGTAACCAAAAAAGAAAAAAAAACAAAAAACAAAAAACCAAATTTTGGAAGCATAAACTGTTGAGAATCCTGGTGCCCAGACTGGTTCAGGACAAAATAAATACCTGAGCGCCTTCAACACCTCCTCTTGATCACACAGTAAATATATCAGCTTCTCAGCCTGACTTCCCAAACTACTTCCAGCCTCAACCAGCATTTCCCATCTCAACTTCCCTTTGTCCTACATGAACCATTTCCTGGATTAACTACTCTTCTTTTAAAAGATCCTGCATTTTCCTTCCTCTGCATTTTCCTTCTGGTCTCCCCTCACCCAGAATGCCTCCCTGACACCCCCATGACCAAAACCAATCCATCTAGTTCAAAGCTCCACTCCTTCCATGATGCCTGCCTTCACCATGTCAGCATGAACAGACATCTCCTTTCCCTGAGAGCCTGTGGCAAGCTTGTCTTCTTACTCACCGTGTGCTGCTTTCTGATGCTCCTCCTAGTGTCCACCTTGAACCATCATTAAACATCTTTCCCGTCCCCATTTTGATATTTGGTGCCCTGTTCCGCCCTGTTCTACCCCAGAGCTAGCTCACATAGCACTTCACACACAGTAGCCACTCATTAAAGACTCGATGCTTACATTTGACCCACGCCCTTGCAAACTACTCTGATTAAAGAAATATTTCTCATGTATGAAGCGATGGAATTGCAGAAATCTACGCCATCAAATATTTTTGGCTAAAAAGGAAGAAGTATCTTTCCACAGTCCCAGCGGAAACCGTGCATGTGAATGTGTGTTTGGGGTTCCGAAGCAGAGCAAGGCTTGTTAATTTTAAAGCCACATAGCCTGTTTGGCTAAGACTATGACTCCATTTGTGTATTTCAACCACGTAAAATACACCCTGGGATTCTGGACTGAGAAAAATAGCCATATAAGGAGAAAACAAGACATTCCCTATAGCTGCCCTTGTAAAACAGTCTATGATTTAACCCTCTGCTCGGACAGATCCAAGCTCCTGCACTTTACAACTGCAAACAATCAGATTCCTGGGAGGAGCTCAGCATGTGACCTGCACCACTGGGTACAGAGGATAGCAAACAAACCTGACAGGTCACACTCGGGGCAGCACGACCAAAACTTTGCAGCCGCCTGCCTTTCTCTCTGCAGTGGGCTGGCCCAGCCAGAGCTGAAGAGCAGGAACCCAGATGAGCTCCAGCCCAGAGATAACTCAGGGGGGCTAGTTAATCCTTTTTTCCTTCCAGAATACAGGGATCTGGGGTCTGCCCTCACCTTCCAGGTGACAGTCCATCAATCTACAGAAGCCTTCCGTTGAGGAGGTGAGGAGGGAGATGGAGGATCAGGGAAAGGAAAGAGGGGCTCCAGAAGGAGCAGCCAGAGGCAGGCCCAGGTCCACTGTGACCACCCCAACAGTGCCCGTGGACAGGGGAGTGATGACAGAGCCAGGATCCACAAGAGTCCTGGGAGTGCTCTCTTTCTCCCGCTTCATCTTGATTGCTATTAATAACAACTCTGTGAAATAAGATTTTCTAACAGCAAAATGAGGTTCTGAGTGGTTCTAACATCTCTCACAAGTAATGAGGGAATGGCACCCCACTCCAGTACTCTTGCCTGGAAAATCCCATGGACAGAGGAGCCTGGTAGGCTGCAGTCCATGGGGTCGCTAAGAGTCAGACACGCTGAGCAACTTCACTTTCACTTTTCATTTTCATGCATTAGAGAAGGAAATGGCAGCCCACTCCAGTGTTCTTGCCTGGAGAATCCCAGGGACGGTGGAGCCTGGTGGGCTGCCGTCTATGGGGTCGCACAGAGTTGGACACGACTGAAGTGACTTAGCAGTAGTAGCAGCATGATTAGAAATAAAGGTTTATGTTGTGGCTGACACTGCTCATTGCTTTCTGCTATCCAGTCCCATCTTCTTCCTTCCAGCAACAGATGACCACCTGCCCCCTCACAACACACACACACTCACACACACACAGAGTTATTGAGGACCAAGGAAGACGGCTACCCAGCTGGGGACAATGATTCCCAGCTCCCACGCAGCTCCAAGTGGTCACACGACTAAGTTACAGAGACAGGAAGGTGAGTGGAAGCAATGTGGGCAAATCCTGGGTCACATCTTCTAAAAGGAGCTGCTGGTACTGCCTATGTGCTGGAATGCAGATGTGGGGGTGAAGACGAGGACAGGAAAAGAAAAGAAAGTCGGACGGCTTTATACCTGGCCACCAAGGTGCCCAGCACTATGTCTGGACTGTTCCGTGAGAAAGAAGGGCTTCCCTGGTGGCTCAGATGGTAAAGAATCCACACGCAATGCAGGAGGTCTGGGTTCAACCCCTGGATCAGGAACATCCCCTACAGGAGGAAATGGCAACCCACTCCAGTATCCTTGCCTGGAGAATCCCATGGACAGAGGAGCCTGGTGGGCTACAGTCCATGGGAGAAATAAGCAATCTCATCTGAGCCACCATATTTTTCAGTGTCTTTGTGACAGCAGTTTAGCCTGCACTTTAACTAATGCATGTGACTTTCTGCTGCATCAGCTGTGCACAAAGAATCTTGAGGCTATACTAGCTTCCACTAATTTAAAAAGCAGAAAGGAAAAAAAATCATGGCCAAGTTACAGAAGAGTCAGCAGTATTCACATGCCAAAATCACCCGTCCCTGAGGCAAGGCTAGAGAGGGCCTCATCCACACCAGGAGTACTGCACAGATTAGAGTGAATGTTAGAGAATCTAGCCCCTTCCTTCCCATAAAAGAGTGTCTGGAGGAAAGCCTGCCTTCCCAAATAAATTTCAGATAGAAGGACCCTAAACATTTCTGAGCTGGAATCAGAAGGAATATTTAGTCGATTGTCACTATCATTCCAAAAATGACTTATTCAAATCTTCCTTAATAATTTTTAAAATTGTTTTACCTGTCTCAAGAGATGTGTTAAAAAAAATCTTCTATTATGATTGTATGTTTGACAACCAGTACTGGGAATTCAATCATTGCCTTTATTTGAGGCTATTAGGTACATACTAGAATTGTTCTATTTTATAACAATCTTTAATATTAATCATGAATATTGCTCTAAAGTCTGGTATAAATATAATTCTACTTATCCCTTTTTTTCAATTGACAGTTCTTTTTCAATTCTTTGCCCTTGTTTTTTTCTGCCCTTGTATTTTAGAGGAGTCTCTTACTAACCACCTACATTTTTCTCAACCAAGTTAATAATCTCTGTGTTTTAAGTGACACATTTAGTCCATTTATATTTATTTAGGATTTATTTCTGCCATCTTATTTTAGGCTTTGTATTTATCTCTCTGCATATGATCTTTGCTTTCTTTTTTCCTATCTCTTAATGGAATGATCAAGTTTTCTTTGTCCCCTCTTTGCCTATTCTACCACTTTGGTAATTATTCATCTCATTTTTATGTTTGTATACACATACAACAGTATTAGACATAAATGATCCTTACATTTTTATCACATATGCTTGACTTTCCCTGAAGAATAGAATGGCAACCCACTCCAGTATTCTTGCCTGGAGAATTCTTTGGACAGATGACCCTGTCAAGCTGCAGTCCATGGAGTTACAAAGACTAGGACATGACTGAGCGATTAACAAACATCAGTTCAGTTCAGTCGCTCAGTCGTGTCCGACTCTTTGCGACCCCATGAATCGCAGCACGCCAGGCCTCCCTGTCCATCACCAACTCCCGGAGTTCACTCAGATCACTTCCACTGAGTCCGTGATGCCATCCAGCCATCTCATCCTCAGTTGTCCCCTTCTCCTCCTGCCCCCAATCCCTCCCAGCATCAGGGTCTTTTCCAATGAGTCAACTCTTCGCATAAGGTGGCCAAAGTACTGGAGCTTCAGTTTTAGCATCATTCCTTCCAAAGAAATCCCAGGGCTGATCTCCTTCAGAATGGACTGGTTGGGTCTCCTTGCAGTCCAAGGGACTCTCAAGAGTCTTCTCCAACACCACAGGTCAAAAGCATCAATTCTTCTGCGCTCAGCCTTCTTCACAGTTCAACTCTCACATCCATACATGACCACAGGAAAAACCATAGCCTTGACTAGACGGACCTTAGTCTTGACTTTAAAAGTATAAAATAAGTCAGCATCTCTACTTACCTACCAATCTTCAGAGATCCAAGCATTTCCCACCATTCTTTCATCTTGTTGTCCAACATTTCAGTTCCATATAATTTGGTAACTTAAAATTTGTCAATATTATTGCTATTTTCTACAGATGATGCTTGTCTAAATTTAGCACCTCTTCTTCAGTCTCATGCATTCTCTTTGGCTTTAATTTTCTTCTACTTGAAATAAATCCTTTAGAAGCTCCTTCCCAAGAGTCTTTGGTAACTTAAACCAGCAACAACAACAACACATTGTTGTTGAATAATAAGTGGATGAGGAAGTGATGGTTATTTTCTCTGAAAATTTGGGTACATTGTCTTATTGATTTTTGGTTTCTGTTGTTATTGTTGAGAAGTCTGCTGCCTATGTAATCATATATCCTTTATAGGAAATATGCCTTTTCTCTATGGCTGCATTGAGAACTTTTGGATTTGGTGTTCTACATTTTTATGATAGTGAACTTAAGGTTTGAATGTACTCATTTACTCAACTCATGACTTGATGTAGCTTCCTGAATCTTATGATCCTTACCTTAAAACTATTATAGAATATTCTTGGCCTTTTTTGTCTTTGAATATTTATTTTCCTCATTCTCTATGTTTCCTTGAAACCTTATTCTATCTCATTCTATCACCCTTATCTTTAATTATTCTTTAATATGTTTATATCTTTGTAATGTGTTCTGAGTGGGAATCATACCTCTCTTCCAGCATATTAATTTTCTCTTTAGCCATATCTAACTCATTAAAATTAATGACTGTAATTTCTAATTCTGGAATATTTGTTTCTTTTCCAAATCTGTTTTTTTCTTTTTACATGGTACTGTACCTTGTATCGGAGAAGGCAATGGCCCCCCACTCCAGTACTCTTGCCTGGAAAATCCCATGGATGGAGGAACCTGGTAGGCTGCAGTCCATGAGGTCACTAAAAGTTGGACACGACTGAGCAACTTCACTTTGACTTTTCACTTAATGCATTGGAGAAGGAAATGGCAACCCACTCCAGTGTTCTTGCCTAGAGAATCCTAGGGATTGGGAAGCCTGGTGAGCTGCCGTCTCTGAGGTCGCACAGAGTCAGACATGACTGAAGCGACTTAGCAGCAGCAGCAGCAGTACCTTGTATATTGGGTTTTCAGTTCCTGACTTTATGTCTCTAATCATTTTAAACACATTTATAGTCCTTGGTGGGCTTCCCAGGGCGCATTAATGGTAAAGAACCCACCTGCCAATGCAGGAGATATAAGAGATGTGGGTTCAATTCCTGGGTCAGGAAAATCCCCTGGAGAAGGAAATGGCAACCCACTCCAGTGTTCTTGCCTGGAGAATCCCACCGACAGAGGAGCCTGGCAGGCAATAGACCATTGGGTTGCAAAAGAGTGAGACGTGACTGAGTGACTCAACAACAACAACAGACAGTCCATATGAAATAGATCTACTATCTGAAGTTACTGGAAATCTGACTCTAAGTATGTTCTATCTGTTGAATCTCTTTCATGAGAATTATTTCCTAGTATGTTTTGTAATTTTGGAGAGTAAGCTTGTCTTCAGGATCACTTTCTTTATGGGAATCCTGTGTGGCCTCCACTGAGGGCGTGACTCAATGGACAGTGTTGTTGGTTCATAACTGTGTGACTCATGGTCTAGAATCACATTTTCATGTTACAATCTCACCTCAAATACCCTTAGACCACGTATATAGCATAAATTCAAACCTCAAATCCAAATAAGGCATTAGGTTCTTGGTTGAGAATTCTTGACTCATAACTGAAACATACTTCTTTGTACCCAGATTTCAGGTTAAGACACGCAAATTCCCTCTTCTCCCTGTGCCAATAGCTTCCCTGTCAATGCCTGCCTTTGACCCAATATGGAGGCTGCAACATATAGGTCTCAGCATTTACATTACTTGCCTTTCCAGGTCAACTTCCCAAGAAAATTAATGTTGTCTATTGGGCCTCCCTGGTGTCTCTGTGGTAAAGAATCCATCTGCCAATGCAGAAGACGCCAGAAACATGGGTTCAATCTTTGGGTCAGGTAGATCCCCTGGAGAAGGAAATGGCAACCTGCTCCAGTAGTCTTGCTGGGAAAATCCCATGTACAGAGGAACCTGGAGGGTTACAGTTCATGGGGTCACAAAGAGTTGACCTATGAGCAACTGACCATGCACACACTGTGTCCTTAGGTTAAATGTGGCTGGCTTACCTTGGGTCAGAAATCCACATCCAATGCAACCAGCTGTAGACAGTGACAGGTCTCACAACATTTAAGGAACTCCCTTTGGGGCTGTTTTGAAGAGAAAACTTCTCTAGCAAGAAGTCCTAGAGGAAAGAAGGAAAGAACCATTGGAGGAAATAATTAGCATCTCTATAACCAAGAACTTTTCTCTAAAACCTCTCTTGTGTAAACTCTGCTGTCATTCATTGTGTAGCTTCCACTGAGGGCATACAATTGTTAAGTGTGAGAGTCTGAGTGGTTGTAACCAGGGAGGGCATTGATAGTGCCTCTTAGGAAAGAGTACGGTGCACATGTTCTGCAGGGGAGTGGGATTTGTTTTCCACTCAGACTAAATTTGGAAGTTGCTTTTCCACATAGCACCTCACTCAATTCCTTACACAGTAGACATTCAATATTTGTTGGAATAAAACATCAAACATTCCTCCACCCTTGAATAAGGATATAATGCAGCTCACAGAGGCAGCAGGGCAGAAAATATTCAAAGAGAGACAAGAAACTTCAAGGCCATGGCCAAGAGAAAGGTAATCTTTCCCAGTGAGTGAAACTCACTCTTTCATTGAAAGAAGAAAGTGTCCAACTTTTTGCAACCCCACGGACTATACAGTCCATGGAATTCTCCAGGCCAGAATACCTGAGTGGGTAGCCGTTCCCTTCTCCAGGGGATCTTCCCAACCCAGAGATCAAACCCAGGTCTCCCCAGGGAGGCGGATTCTTTAACAGCTGAGCCACCAAGGAAGTCCAAATCTTTCCCAGAGAAATGAGTAAATCAAGGCAGGCAGTCAGCAAAGAATGCTAGAAGAAAGCAATCTTCTAAAAGACTCAGAACTTGGAGTGGACTTGGAATTAGCACATAGGCCAAGACAGAGAATGTTCTTCAGTTCATAAATAAGGGTGCCATCATGGGTGGTGACAACCCACACAGACTCTCCCAGCAGGGGTGGGTCACTGTGAACTTGGATATTACCAGATAAAGCAAAGGCATTTATCTTCAACACATTTGCACAAGGGATTTAAGGGGGAAGAACTGAAAAAAGTTTAAAGGGACAACCTGTGTTAATATTTATCTATATCCCACTCCAGTACTCTTGCCTGGAAAATCCCATGGGCGGAGGAGCCTGCTAGGCTGCAGTCCATGGGGTCGCTAAGAGTCGGACACGACTGAGCGACTTCACTTTTACTTCTCACTTTCATGCATTGGAGAAGGAAATGGCAACCCACTCCAGTGTTCTTGCCTGGAGAATCTCAGGGACGGGGGAGCCTGGTGGGCTACCGTCTATGGGGTCGCACAGAGTCGGACACGACTGAAGCGACTTAGCAGCAGCAGCATATACAATACCCATGTTAATTATGTGTTAAAATATATGTAGTTCAAATCATCCTGTGGGTTCCTTCTTCATATATTCTGTGTGGTTTTTCTTTTTAACACCCAAGTTGAAGGATCTTCCAAACGCTATTATTGTTAGATATGTGGATTAGCTAAGAGCTGCAGTCAAAGCTGGGGAGCTAAGAAAGCAGTTCCCTTACAGAATGCCTTACCTGGGATTTCTTTTTCTAAGTATGCTACTTATTAGATTCAGTCTACAAATGGAGTCTCCAAAATTTCTTCAGAAAAAGTCTTAGGGGTCGCCATCTGGTTGAAAGATTGGGCTAGCAGACTTGATCTGAAACTCTATTTGCATACCAAGTATACTATGCTTCTCCTCAAATGGTGTCTATTAAGGGCGGCTTGGGGAGGATGAAGATTAGACTTCATTTCCCAAACTAACCTTTGGTCCCTCAGAAACTTGAAACTGGATGGAGCATTCTGTGTAAAACTCCAGAGAACGACACTGATAGCACGAGAAAGATTAGTGTCAATCCAGGGTCCAGGGAAGATTTGCCAGGCAAAGTTTTGGCTTTTCAAAACACTCGGACCACCTGGTGCCCCAGACTGGGGGCGAACTCCATCACAACGGTGGTGTGCTGGACCCCTGCCCGTTCTGAGCCACAGAACTCATGGCAGGAGGCTTCCTGGAGGAATTCGATAGAACTCAACTCTGTCACAGACTGGAACATCTGACACCGACGGTGACCTCCATGCTGAGCCTAGGGTTGCGTTCCCAACAGTAGCTCCTGCAGTTGCTCTCAGATGAAATCAAATTACTGTGGAAAAAAATGTGTGAGAGCTCCCTTCCCACAGCGGGGTGAAAAGGGCAGCTTCTTGGTTAGCACCCGTGGAAACGCCATCTCACCAGCTTACAGGTGGTGTTATTCAAGCCCAGGAATGTGTGGAATGGGTCAAATGTGTGTGTGTCAAATGTGTGTCAAATTAGGTAGCCTCCCTCTGGAAACCGTTAAATCTTTGCATCTCTTCGTCGCAGGGGCTCATAGACGGGCTGGCAGTGTGAACCCAGCAGCATAACAACTGGAACCACGCATCTCACTGCAAAAAACGACACTCTCTGCCCTGGCCCAAGAAGGGGGGGGGCGGCGGGGACTGAGCCTGGCACGTTTCACCTTCCTTTCCCCAGGTACTTCTCTCCAGAAAATGTTGCTGGGTGGCAGTTCCCTTGCTTCTAGTACCTCTGTAAATATTTGGGATACGGGATAGGCACTCAGACTCAGACTTCAAATTTCTATTAAGAAGCTCAGGTGAAAAGACTCTATTGTGTGTAGGTGGAGGATTCAGAAATCTGGGCAGCTTTGGGCTGGAAAATACCGTGGCACTCCCCTCCCCACTGGAGCTCCCTGTGTGGGCACCGGAGAGAAGCAGAAAGCGCTCTTGCTGTGGGGCCCCCGCCTGGATGTCAGCCCAGGGCGTTGTGAGGCCCAGGGCGTTTCCTGAGACCCCACCTGGTTTCCTCTCTCTCAGGGCACTTGTGAGAAATGAATGAGGTAACACATCAGATGCATACTAACCCCTTCCCATCCACAATGCCCTGGCCCCCGAGTCATCACCTTGCGGGTTCTGTCCTAGCCCTGCACAGTGGGAGAGCACTTGTGTTCCTGCTTGCCCAGCTCCTAGGCCCTCTTGTTCTGAAAACAGCACCTCAGTTTTCTCCTGGAGAACATCCGTGCCATTGACCATGGTTTGGGTGCCCTCCTCTGGCCAACAGCTGAGAACGTGACCCGCACCAGACCAACTGGAAGGGCCCTTCTGGGAAGGCGGGATCTGCAGCAGGATGGCATCAGCATCAGGAGAGAAAACTTTCAGAGTTTTCTTACAGCTGGGATCCAGGTCTTGACAGCCTATCCCTCGGTCCCTGCTCGGCTGCAGCCCAGCCATTGCCCTGATTCTCACCCTTCCCTCTACTAGGTTCCAGAAGCGACTCTCTACCCTCACAATACACTCCCTCTCCGCTTCCTGGAGCCAGCATGGACTCCCAACGCCTTGCAACAATGCGTCTCAGTACTCCCTTCCTCCGACAGATGAAGAAAGCAATTCCCAGGCCCCAGAACTAACATGGATGGGTGGGTGAGAAGACAGCTTCCAGACTGGCAGCCTGACCCCTCTACCCCCACATACAGCACCCTCCCAGGAACTCTTTTCTCGGCCTCTCGCCTTCCCCTCCCTGCACAGCACTCTCCAGTGTTCCACGCCATCCCCGCTCACAAGCCATCATCTCTTTCAACTCTCAAGACTCTTTTTCCTCTGGTACCAGGCCATTTTCATAAATCTCTCATTTTAAAATAAATCTTGGTGTCTCGTTCACCGCAGCATTTCTACAATTCATTCCTCTGCCAGTGTGCTCATTCCAGAGGAGGGCCCTTCCCACTTGAATGTTGGCAATGTCCTGGGCTTTTGGCTTCTTCTCCTGCCACCTTCCTCTCTCCCAGAGAGAAAATGAGGTTTGGACTTGGGTGGGTTGAAAGCCCATCCATGCATGCCATGTATAACATTCCCTTCCTCAGCCCTGATGCATTCTGAGACAAAAAGGCCTTTGATAATGTTTCTCTGGGGGCCCGTTTGGCGCCATCTTGTGAGCTGAGCGGCCTTTGCCAAGTTCCCCCTGCTGGAGAGGAAGCCACGCGAGCTGACCAAGGGCATGCTCAGTCCCCACCCGGGTCTCTGGGCTGCCTCTCTTGCAAGTTGCCACATCCTCACCCAACCCAGGGGTTGAGGGCATGATCACAGTCATGGCATCTATTCCACCTAAACATGTTTCACCTAATTGAGCCACTACAAAAATGGTCCTGTTTGGCAGCCAGGGATTGCACCCGCCCCTCAGGAAGTGGTTACCTATTAGAATTCAGGGTACCTCCTGCAGCTGAGAAACACATTCTATGGGTTGTCCTCTGGGGGCCCATAAGGAATTCACACCTGTGATTAACTTAACTGGCCGTCCCATTTCCCCGAAGCCCTGTACAGATCCAGTTGAGAGAGCAGCTCTCTGGCAAAGAACAACTTGAGTGTTTTAGACGGACATCAATGTATTATAGATTCAAGTAATTCAGCATATCACAATAAACACTGTGAATGGAGCTAGGCTAGACTTTCACCAACATATACGATGAAGAATGAGTATGCCGTCTGGGTAGGTACACCCTAACACTTATTATTATATTTGTCCTGGACATTTGTAAAAGCTTTTCTGGTGTGAACTACTGAATTTGCTATTTACTAGAAATTTCCCATGCTACTTAAAATTAGATTAGTAATTTATTTTGTGTGGGATTCAGAAGGAGCATGTTATACAATGGAATGACCACATATGTGGAACATGTGTGAGTGTGTTCCAGTTGGGGGAAATTACTTTTATAAAAGCAGGCTGAGGAACCTGTTTTTAAAATGAATTCTCTTAAAGTTAAATTCATTTTAAAGTTAGGCCGCCACCACCATTTAAAAAAAAAAAAAGAGGGAGAAAGTGGGCAGATTTTAGCAACTACTCTGACAGCCATGTTGCACTAGATGAGGTCTCTAAATGATCTCTTCAACTCAAGGTTCTGGCCTCAAAACTAGACTTGGTTCCATCCTTGTCTCCAGTGTACTCTTATGCCCCTGAAAGTTGAAACATGGGCAGAAGTTTCCAGTATTTTCATTCTTTCTCTGCTTTGAAGGTCATTCATCTTGATGTTGATTTTCCCTCCACCCTCTTGAAAAAAATGTATGCGCCGCTAAGACGGAAAGCCAAGAGCTGGCACCTGGGGACAAGATCACATGGAATAGGAATAGCAGGAGAGGCAAGGGTCTGGCCAGTGTGGTGAGGCACCACCACAAACCACAGTCGGCATTTCAGGAAGGGAAGTGAGTCAGTCCTCTGAATTCTGTGGTGATGAACCCAGAGCCCTGTCACCCTCTCCGCTCCCTGTGGGTGCGTCCCTGACCAGGCATGGGGCCTCCCATGTGAGGCAGGGCCAGACAGTTGTTCTTTTGCCTTTAATCATGCAAACTGCTGCTCTTGAATATCAAGTGTTGTTCATATTCATAATCTAAACTCACTTTCAAAATGCATGAAATTTCCAGTAAGGAGAAATCAAATACTATCTGTCTATAGTGGACTCTGAGCTTCCCAGGTAGACTTGTGGTAAAGAACTCACCTGCCACTGCAGGGACATAAGAGACGCAGGTTTGAACCCTCAGTGGGGCAGACCCCCTGGAGCAGGGCAAGGCCACCCACTCCAGCATTTTTGCCTGAAGAATTCCATGGACAGATGAGCCTGGCAAGCTACAGTTCACAGGGCCACACAGAGTTGGACACGACTGAAGCAACTTAGCATGCACACATGCAAAGTGGACTCTAAACTTGTTTTTCTTGATGTGACTTTGGAACAGATGAAATTACCATATACATATGTACATTTTTTCAAAATGTTATATATCTAAATTAGAATCTGTGCATTTGGATGAATGCAACTGAATAAATTTAATGGAATGGAATGGACCTAGTCATCCAAACATTCCATCCATATAAAAACACACACAGTAAAATGGCTACAGAAAGTCATACTGATCATGTTGATGAGTCTACCAGCACTACTACTATGAGGCATCCATAGAGTAACTTACATGACTAGTCTCAATTGTCAAGGAGCTTATTGCCTGATTAAACAGACATACATACACACACACCTCTCCAGTCCCTGAAACCCTAGAATCTAATCTGATTCTTCCATCTCTTTTCCTTTGTGCTTGCTCCTCAAGTTTTTCCTGTTCTAGCTTCATAAATCTTTTCCTATCTTTTCCTCTCCAACCCTGGATGCCTCATCTCTATTTCAGGCCCTCTTGCCTTCTTTTAGACACAGGACGTGACCTATAGGAACCATGCCAACATGGGCAGAACTGACAAAGGCATAGCACTCGTCTGATACCCCAACTCCCTCAACCATAACAGACCACACTAATCAACCCCAGCGCTCTTTCCCCTGAGCCCAGACATGACTGCAGAGCCCCTCATAGCACATCCCTCCGAAGTTACCACCAATTTATCAGAGTTCTTTTGAAAACAGAATCCATTTATCACCCTTGATCCAGGTCCTGTAAAATAAGATTCTTCAATCATAACTGAGAATAAGAAGCATAGTGCCTGAATGGGACCCAAGATCAAAAGAAGAATCTGTGGTTATGAATATAGGATTGTAAAATGCATTCTGCGTGATTTTCATTATGCAGTCTTCATTAGAGCTAAGTAAAACTAACCCATACCAGAAAAATTTCCCCTTCAAATCCTCTCTCCTTTCCTTTACCACCGCCTGTCTTGTAATCTTCACTGGTTCATGTTCTACAACTACAAACCTTGAACTTTTCCTAGCCAGCTTCTGTTTCTTAGCCCACAACTTCAGTTTGTCACTGAGTATATTAGTCTAAGACTAATACCAAGACAGGTATAACCTACAAGGAGAAGATGTCAGGTTGGGATTAGATGTGCAAAGCTTTACTAGTGCAAAGATCTATGAGAGAACATGTGGAAGAGGCCAGAAGGGGATGGGAGAGTTGACCAAGGGTCTGACCCCTTGAAAAGGAGAGAGATAAAAGGAAGGTTGGGTACAAGCATTCTGGACTACAGTGCAGCACAGCCTTCGGGAGGCCCTGGAGCCAAAGTCACCATCAGAGGAGTCCGGTGTTTTGACATCCCTGCCAAACTGAGTCATTGGCCGGGAGCAGACCATGGGAAGTGTGACTTCAGCACAACTGCAGCAGCTTCAGAGTACAGGAGCTAAGGCTGTGGGCAATTAGTGACTCCCTGCCGCTGCAGATCTGAGAGGTACATACTCAGAGCTGCCACACCAGGCCACTGACAATGGCTGGGGCTGCTGGATTTCACAAATAAACATATGGGAGGTGGACCACCAAGGGGCTAGGGGAGGAGGGGAAATGGGGAGATATTGGCCCAAGGATATAAACGTCCAGTTACAAGATTAACAAACAGGGGGATCTAACGTACAGCATGATGATTATATATAATAATACAACATACTGCATTATATTCTTGAATGGCGCTGAGAGTGGATCTCAAGTGTTCTCATTACAATAAAGGAACGGCAACTACACGACCAGATGGAGGTGGAAGCTAATCCTATGGTGGTAAAATTGTTTTGTTATAAATGTATCAAATCAACAGTCATGCATCTTAGAACTGTACAAGGTTATATGTCAATATATCTTAATAAAGCCAGAAAAAAATTTGGGTTTCAAATAAACAACAAATCCTTTTTAGTCTGAGAACATGGCAAATAGGGATGTCTGGAATTTTGTTTGCCTTAGACTCTATCTGTGATGACTCTTATCTTTGGAATAGAATCTGTAATTGGGCACAATCCTAACCAGGTCCCTCCTATCTCAGTCTCTCTGCTACCCAGTCATCCATTCTTCCCTGCCCATTTCTCTAAGTCATCTTCTAGAAACACTATTCTGGTCATGCCAGCCCCCACCCAAGCAATTTCCAAGAGCTCCCATGACTTTTAGAACAAACTTCAAGCTCCTCAGGCTCTGTTTGACCTTACTTTGCAACACAGATTCCCACACTTATGGCCCCTGGCCTCCAGACCAGTCTGTATAGTTATAAAGACACGCTCTGTACAATTCCAGACATTCTGCATTTGCTCACACTAGTGCCCCTCCCAGGAATGCCCTTCCCAGGGTAGTTTTCTCCCAAATCCACGTTTCCAACTTTGGCCTGTGCTTCATGGCTAGCTCAAATGCTTTCTCCTTGAAGAGAAGCTATGTACACCATTACCCTTCCCACAATCCCTTCCACCTAGTGCCACAGGGAGAAGACAAAATAACATCAGGACATAACTTGATATGCCTTGAACACTGAGCCTTCTGTACAGAGTAGATTTTAGCAAACAACATCTCCCAATTCCACGGGTGGCATTAATAGCAATAGCTCTTGTAACAACCAACAGGGTAAGTCTTGCTTTTAGCCCCAGTGCAGATGTTTAATTAATCAGGGCTGCCGTCCTTGTTCGCCCTTGACTGGATTTCCCTGATGATTACCCACTGGAAAACGCAGCCCTTTAATGCAAACAATGTCCTGATTAACGTTTTGTGTTGTGCACCAGGTTAGAGGAGCAGGTCCTTCATTAGTGAGCCAGCCTGGACTGCAAACCTTCAGTTCTGAAAACTCAAACCTCATTTCATACACAACTGTCTTCGCATTTTCTTATGTGTCAAACCCTCCTTAACTCCCTTTTCTTTCTCCCAACTTTGATTTAGGGAAAGGAAGTTTGCATCAACTGAATATAAAATGTTAAATTATTCTGACTTCAGCATAGTTTTGAGGTTGACTCGTATGGTGAAAATGCCCCCCGCATCCAGCTACACTGAGGCCGCCCCACAGTCCCCAGCCTGGGTGTGCCTGTCTTTTGTTGGTGGCACATGTATTCATTCATTCAGGGTCTTTCTCCCTCACTAGAAAAGGGGAGGAAATCAGATGATGAAATGAAAACCCTTAAATAAAATATCATTCACACAAAGGAAAAGAATTTTCCTCTGGGTCATTATCAGTGGAAACCCAGTGAAAAGATAATAAGCACAAGATTCCTGATTAATTAAACATTTGTGCTCATTGTATGCAATTATTCTGGGGAAGATCAACTCCGGGACATCTGTTTACTCAACCTTGGGCTGAGAAACCACCAAACTACCTCTGCCCTACATCTCAAGGCTCAATGTCAAGGCATAGAACTGATAGCTCCTAAGGTCAAGGAATATACCCATTAATTTTCTGGGATGGACACATTATGACCTTGTTACATGAGCAATAAATTATGAAGGTTGAGTAAATTCATGGAGGGTTAATTGGAGAAATCAAAAGTGACAATATGCTAATATAATACATATTTACCAATATACATAATCATTTTATGCTATTAAATATAGATGATAAACATTTTCATGAATGCTGCAATTATTATTGCTTTTTACCCAGTGAAACCACATTTCTAACTTTTTCCTTCTCAGCCGGTGTCTTAGTCTGTTTGGGCTGTTATGATAAAATACCATACTCTGGGTAGCTTATAAACAACAGAAATCTATTTCTCACTGTTCTGGAGAGTGAAGTGCAAGATCAGGATGCCAGCATGGGTCAGGTGAGGGTCCCTCCTCTGGGCTGCAGACTGGCAACTTCTTGCTGTGTCCTCACACCATGGAGGGGGGCAAAAGATGTCTCTGGAGCTTCTCTTATGAGAGCACTAATCCACTCATGAATGTTCTGCCCTCATTAACTAATCACCTCCCAAAGGCCTCGCTTCCTAACTCCACCACCACCTTGGAGGCTAGGATTTAAACGTACACATTGGTGGAGGGTGGCAGGGAGAACATACATTCAGACCATGGAACCCCGTTAGGTTTCCAGTTTCAGTGATTTTCCTAATACTACTAAACCCTTCATTGCCATCCCTGTCTTAGCTCCCTCCCCTGGCAAGTGGGGCAGGGAATGCCCCTGCCCAGTTTCAGTGGAGCCCATGAATGAGAAGAAGTAAATGCTTCTTGCCTTGTCAGTTGATGAGCAAAAAACCAAAAGTTGCATATTCAAGAGGTCCAAGAGGGGATTAAACAGAAAGTGAAACTGGGGCCCAAGAGGTCAAATGAGAGAAGACCCACGGTAGGGAAGGAGCAAGGGCTGGAGAACCCTGGGCTAGAATCCAGGTACCTGGAGCAGTTGCCTAGGAATCTCCCATTGCAATTCCACAGGCCTCAGGGAGGGAGGGTCTGTACTGTTAGCCAGAGAATCTACATTAGATGTGATCAGAGGAGCACAAATGTTTGAGGAATTGCTAATAACTGGTTGATTCTTTCTATCCAATACCATGTGCATCTTCTGAGACCCTGGTTCTGGCGGACCAGGTTTTGGGTGTCCTCAGGTGTACCTAGAAGAGGACTCTAAAACCACTAGTTTCCCCTATGAAGGGAGAGATGGGTTACCACACCTGTCCTCAGTGAATTAACCACACTGTCTTAGGAGTGACTGCAGGAAAGCTGTGACTCTGGGACCTGGTTGGTAAATTCCATAAGGCCATAATCTGTGAGGAAAAGAAGGTGGCTAGGCAAGCCTCATGAGCTGTCTTTGGAGGCATCTTCTAAAACCAGGATGCCCACCAAGAGATGAAATGAAAAGCAAACAATGCGCTCTAATCCTCCTACCCCAAACAAACATTAAGAATACAAGAAGTGACTTGGAAAACCAGGAAGGTAGAAGGTCTTTTCTTAAAAGGAGCAGGCTGATGGAGATGGAGATCCTGTGTGGGGCATGGAAATGATCATTTTCATGAAGTTACCTGCAGAGAGACAGACTCTAAAGGACAAGCCATCCTAGCATGCCGGGCCTCCTAGGGCTGCCTCTGAATGATCCTAAATCTCAGGTGCCATATGTGCAGATACTGCTTCTCTAATTTGCTCTTGCCTAGTGCTTCTGTTTGCTGTCTCCAAGATGCATGGTCAGAACGTGCTTCCATGGTCATGTGGATTCCTAGAAAGGGACGACCTCTTGACATGGGCTTTGGTTTCCAGGATGGGGGACTTGTTCAGGATACCAGCTGCGTGGTGTACAGCAGAAGATAATACCAAACTCGTGGAAAGACACTGTCCAGCACTCTCTGTTTGTGCACAGCTCCTGGTCTCCTTAGTCTGTGCCCTTAGTCTTAGACCTGTGCTCCTTAGTCTATCTCAACTGCCCTTGCTTCTGGGGGTCTGAGCATGCCCTTTGAGGCAGTCCCTCTACACCTGGAAGCAGCCATGCAGCAACTGACAGCTCTTACTCTCTTACTGGGTGATGCCTCCCATAGGGCCTCTGGCTTCCAGAAAGTAGGCAGAGAGGATATGATGTAAGGGGATGGCTCCTCTTAACTCAAAATAATCTCCTTTTAGAGTGGAGTGCTCTAGGCTGGATTCTGTGGTTCTGGGCCAGTTAGAGATAGGACAGAATCTAGGTATCGTATTGGTTCCTACTATTGCTATAACAAATCACCACAAACTTAGTAGCTTGAAACAATATAAATGTATAGCTCTGGAGGTCAGAAGTCCAAAATAAGTGTTGCTGCTGCTGCTGCTAAGTCACCTCAGTCGTGTCCGACTCTGTGCGACCCCATAGACGGCAGCCCACCAGGCTCCCCCGTCCCTGGGATTCTCCAGGCAAGAACACTGGAGTGGGTTGCCATTTCCTTCTCCAATGCATGACAGTGAAAAGTGAAAGTGAAGTCGCTCAGTCGTGTCCGACTCTTAGTGACCCCATGAACTGCAGCCACCAGGCTCCTCCATCCATGGGATTTTCCAGGCAAGAGTACTGGAGTGGGGTGCCATTGTGGCTTCAAGCTAAAATCAAGGCACAGACAGCGTTGCATTCCTCCTGGAAGCTCTAGGGAAGAAGGTTTATTCTTGTCTTTTCAAATTGCTAAAGACTGCCTGCGCCTCTTGGCTAATAGCCCCTTCTACTTTCTTCAAAATGTATTGCCCTTGGGAGGCAGGAGGGAGGCACAAAAGAGAGGGGGATATATATATATATAGTTACATAGTTGTATAGTTATGGCTGATTTGTGATGTTGTAAGGCAAAACCAACACAACACTGCAAAGCAATTATCCTCCAATAAAAAAAATTTATCGCTCTTGGCTAATGGCCCCTTACTCTTTGTTCAAAATGTATCACCTCAACCTCTGTTCCCCTTGTTACAGCTCCTTTTTCTATCTTTGACCCTCTGTCTCCCTCTTGGAAGGACCCATGTGATTACAATGGGCACACCCAGGACACCTCCCCTTCTCAAGATTCTTAATTTAACCACATCAGCAAAGTCCCTTTTGCCATGTAAGGTAACATATTCACAGATTCCAGGGAATAGAATGTAGCCATCTTGGCAGTAGTGGGGAAGGGAAAGCATTGTTCTGTCTACTACAGTGTATTTAACACCAGAAAGCCTTGGTTGGGACTGATGGGTAAAATCCTTACTGAGTTTGAGATGTTGAAGAAGCAGCTGGTAATGTCCAATGAACCCTAGAAATTCACAATCACCTTTGCCTGTCTTGGAGGTTTCCCAGCTGGAAAGGGCTGTCTCCCTGGGGGACTTCATACAAACAACCTGGATTTAACATGGCCCATGAATTTCATCTCTAGCCTCACAAATTTATATCTTTGGACCAGACCAGAGGTTGTGTTGCCCCAAGTCATGAGGAATAAATTAGGGCAGTAACTCTTAAGTCAGTTCAAAAGTCTTTGTTTCTTAGGATGTTAATCACTTTGCTGTACTAAAAATGGCTTATGGTCAAATTCAAAAAATCTGAGAAAAATATAGTTAAGTTACAACCTAATTACACCTATTTGAGTCAAAGAGATTTTTCATTTGAGGGCCTGTCAGAGCCTTTAATATGCTAACAAGCTGTTGAAACCACTAAAGGGAAATGTAGACTATAACATATCCCAAGAGGCTTTGATCTTGAATCTCTTTGCAGCAGGATACCCAGGTACATCTTCTAGAACTTGGGTTCTATGGAAGGGAACCAGGAAAACAATGAATCAGAGCATTAACTATTTAGATGATGGTGTTCTGTCCAGGGCTGCATCAGGAGATCGGTAATTCAGTGTATGGAAGGTTGTTTATTACTCATCCACTTCTTGGATGTGGTGAAATGCCAGCACCCCAGGGTTTCAATGTACAAAGGCCTACGCTGCATGAGCAGGTAACTGACTCATCTGGTGGGAGGGACGAGGACACCATATTCTATCAGAAGCTGGGGTGCTGGATCTTTCTTCTTTACAGAGGATACAGGAACCTAGAAAGAGAGGCAAAGGGCCTGAAGAAGCTTTGTGGGAACACAAAGTAATCACTTTTTGTGTCTGAAAATACATCCTGGTAGACAGCCTATTTTTCCAGGAATCCTGACACAGACATCAGACTCTCTTTGGAAGACCCCTGGGTGAATCTGAGAGACAGACATGGTAAAGGGGACTGGCAGGTTCCTCTAGTAGGCATGGGTGGTGCGTCCCAATGCGGGGCAGGGAGCCTTAAGCCACAGTCACCCAACCTATGGTCCTCCCTCTGCAGACATTAACATGACATTTCCATCCTGTTAGTTTTGACAGGTAGAAGAGATGGCGGCTGTTAAAACATGCGAGAGGTCTCCAGACCACTTTAACCTCCCTTGAGACTTTCTTGGAACTGGGCCAATATATTCAATACTGTCTCCAGCTAGTAGTATTTTCCTTGTTTCAGTGTCTTTAGCATACAAGGTTCCATACATAGTCTAATCCTCACAGCTGGAGTGACCGTT
Organism: Aepyceros melampus; assembly: GCA_006408695.1. Lineage (NCBI taxonomy): Eukaryota > Metazoa > Chordata > Mammalia > Artiodactyla > Bovidae > Aepyceros > Aepyceros melampus. The sequence continues at coordinate 97,205 of SJXQ01009931.1, forward strand.
TCCTCCCTTTAGTCACAGTCACTAATGCGCTTGTCCAGGGCCTTGTCCTCATCACCTATCTCTCCCTGGGTCCTAGACAGGCTAGCAGGGGAAGGCTCTGGGTTCCATCTTTCATCAGTCAGGAGAAGCTGCTTAGGCGGCAGTAACAAACACCCCCACTGTTTCAGTGGCTTCAAGCAAGTGTTATTTCTTACTCATTCCACACGTTCATCTCTCAACAGCAGGGGGCTCTGCTCCACCCTGGCCTCAGAGGCTCAGGCTAACAGATCCTGAACCAATTAGCGCACAGCTAGACACACAGGAAAAAGAAAAGCAAAGGGTAAACCTTGTGCTGACTCTCAAAGACTTTTATTCACATTTCAATATTAGTATTTTTCGGAGTAGCTGTAATTTACCAAATGCTTACTCTGGGTAAAACACTCTACAGCCATTTAATCCCAAGCACAATAAACTTATGAGATACTTATTTCCTCTATTTTTAAAATAAGGGACCAAAGTCTTAGAGAGATTAACTTACCATACCTCTAGCAAGTGGCAGAAACTGGCTTTGATTCCTAATCCAGCTAGCTCCCAAATTCCTGCTTTTAACTTGCCTTCCTCACTAGAGAAGTTTCTATGATTTCTTATTTATTTATTCATATGTATTTCTTATTTCTTACATTTATCCCTTACTACTTATTTATGTGAAAAAGCTTATAAAAACATAACCAGTTATATATTAAATTATCTTATTGAAAGTGGAAAATTTAAGTGAAAATGTATTATACATAAGCAAAAGGCAAATAACAATTAGTATAGTATTTACATTCATCAGTGACCCTGGGCTTCCTGTTTGAGGTCTTTGAATTCATGCTCAAAACCAACAGAATGAATTCACACATTTGTAATGCTCAATGACGTGACTCATTCAGTTACCCATTTGTCAAAATATTTGCATTTCCAGAATATTTTTGATGTTTTATGAGGATAATGAAAGCAATTATTTAAAATCCAGACTGTTCTGGAAAACACAGAATATACAGTAATTATAAATTGTAGCTGTTCCAAAATACCAACAGTACTTGGAAAAAAAAAGGAATTTCCTCCTACTAGTATTTATATCTTCTTGGTATGTCAGCTAATCAACTGACATAGAATTGCCTGGGTAGAAGGTCATTTCTCTTCTCACAAGTGAATTTCTTTAAATTTCATAACTTGTCTTTTCCTCCCTCCCCCACTCTATCTTTCTCTTCCTCTCTCTCTCTCTCTCTCTCTCACCATCCCTTACCTAAACCCAAATTGTCCTTAAGCTCAACTCTTGGCTATGGGAAAACTAGAAATGATGATCAAAAATCTGCTCACCCTCTGTCTTCTTACAACAGAATTTGAAGTCCCTTCCATAAGTAATTAGGATGGCTCTTCATCCATCCACTCATAGAGGTCACACAATTTCTTTTTAACAGGCATTGGATGGGAATTGTCAACTCACCAACCTGAATGATGTTAGACAGGAACCACTGGAGAGAAGAGGTCAGAGCTCAGAATTCTCCTTCTAGGTATGCAGGACAATATGGAGCAATTCCTAAAAAGTCATGGGTTTGGAGTTAATTCCCAAATCAAAGAGTTTGGAGAGAGATTTTGAAAGAAAACTGTTAAAGTTTTGCCTTTGCAATGGATTTGCTCGCACTTTCTTAAATTAATTCACTACTTTAGATTTAGTCAGTCTTTCAAACAGCCCTACCTAAAAATAAAGCCCTATTATCCATGGACAAAATTGTTCAATCTTGGCTGCTAATTCAAAGGACAAAAAGGCCTAACTAGAAAGGGATTTCTCTGGAGAATACTGGTGGCCTTGGGTGATGTCTCCTGAGTTCACACTATCTCTTAAAAAGTCTATTCTAGGCTTTCTAAGGGTCCTGCTAAGTCACTTCAGTCGTGTCCAATTCTGTGTGACCCCATAGACGGCAGCCCACCGTGACCCCATAGACAGCAGGCTCCCCTGTCCCTGGGATTCTCCAGGCAATAACACTGGAGTGGGTTGCCATTTCCTTCTCCAATGCATGAAAGTGAAAAGTGAAAGTAAAGTCACTCATCTTGTCCAACCCTCAGCGACCCCATGGACTGCAGCCTTCCAGGCTCCTCCATCCATGGGATTTTCTAGGCAAGAGTACTGGAGTGGGGTGACATTGCCTTCTCCTTCTAAGGGTGCAGTTGCCCATCAAATCCTGTAACTGCCCTCGGTATTAGCATCTTTCTGAAAAGCATAGTAAGGAGTAAAAGTAGAACCAACCCTCTAGTGAACTGGGGAGTTGACAGGGTCTCAGCATCAGAGCACAACTCCAGAGGCTATCATTTAGATTACATTCTGTGTGAACAGTCATCTCTGGAGCCATGCAGCCCCAGGAGGTAAGCTGAGGGTATGATGGAGTCAGATTATGACTGATTTAAGTTTAAATGGTCATAGCCTATTTAATGAGGAAACAAGTTGCTTTAGAAGTTAATGAATGTGTAAAGTCCAAGTATTATTAGGAAAAGAACATAATATTTGAATGACTATGCTGTCATTAATACAGATAAAAAATTTATCTCTTTGGATAAAAGTTTCTTAATTTGCTCAATACTGATATATGTGCAAAGAAGCCCATTTTCAACCTTTGGACGCCCCTGCAGTTTGGGAGCCAATGGGGTCATCTCTTGCCCTTTCTCACTTTCTCCTGGCCTTCAAGAGAAAGGTTATAAGTTTCTTAGAAATAATGACATCATGTCTTTCTAGTTGTTAGTAGCTTCTTTTACAAGATAGCCTACAAAGGGTTAGGAAATGACCATTCATTTAAGACATAATGCAATAGGTTAACAAACATCCCGGACATTCTGAACAGTGTGGTGGTGGTATGGGAGATTGGCACCTAGCATCTATCCTGCCCTCCTTTTCGTGGGTCTCCCTGTGCCACAGAAATTGGAAATCTCAAAACCACATTTACAGGACTCCCTTGCAACTAGAGTTCTAGATGTGATTTAAATTGGAAGGCAGACCCAGGCCTGTTTCTTCTGCACAGCATGTAATGAAATAAATCTTCCCCATAAACCCGATCAGATGAATTCTTTTCCCAGCTATGAACTTAACAGATTCCAAGTTCAACCAACCTCAGTTCCAACCAAAGAAATAAAAGCTGCCTGTTCAAATAGCAAAATGCTTTAACAGTGCTACTTAATACTTGCGCTGGTGCCACAAAACAGGTATTCTCAACATCACAGGTTCAGGAGCAAATAAGTATAAGCCCTTAGGAAAGCAATCAGACAAGAAGAACTGAGAACTTCTGAAACTCTATATCCCAAGAGTCATTCTTCTTAGAATCCTAATTTTAAAATATAGATAAAAGCTATATGTATAGGTTCACTGCAGTGCTATTTATAGTGCGTTAAAAGTGGAAACAGGCTAAAACTATGATCATATGGAGTATAAAATAAACATGCATTATCTGTGTGACTTGCCCATAGCAACACATAGTAGTAGTGTTACTTGCTCAGTCATGTCCAACTCTTTGCAACCCCATGGACTGTAGCCCACCAGGGTCCTCTGTCTGTGGGATTCTCCAGGCAAGAATACTGGAGTGGATTGCCATTCCCTTCTCCAGGAAGAAGCAACATGAGGGTATGTTTAAGTGACTCTATTAAATTTTTAAAGTAAAACAGTAAAGTATTTGTGCAATATGATAAAAACTATGACAATAAAAAATGTGCAAACATGCATAAGAATTATAAAGTCAACATGCCAAAATTGAAAAAAAATCTTCTCTGGGTCTAGGCAGCCTTTTTGAAATTTCATTCAATTTTCTGGGTTTTTTTTTTACCCTTAACTTCTTTAATTAAAATGTACATTTTTAAATAGAAAAATAAACTTTTTTAAAAAGCTATCTCTAATGCACCAGCATAAAACCTTTTGTGGTTAAGTTTCTACTGCTCAAATTCATCATTTCCCCCTCCGCCATCATCCAATATTTATTAAGCAGGCCCTTTAATGTCACAAGACTCTACTGCCATGCATTGATTTTTATGATCTTACTGGAAAACTGCTAGGTGCATAGAAAGCTATCTGTGCATGGAGTCTGCGTGCACATCATATATCACTTTGGATTCCAGGCAGCAAAGGAAAAACACCATAAACACTCATTTTTCCTCCTAGATGGTTTAGTAATTTGCTAAATTTCCTTGTAATTGCTTCTAATTATTCATTACATTACAGTAGAAGGGGGTGGCTATAAATTTTCAAAGAAAACAAAATTTAAATATAATGCCTCTGAAATGCAATGTCTCTGCAGACCCAGGTGGCAACCCGTTTTCCTCATTAGGGAAATCCGACAGACACTGACAACACATGCTGCTTCTTACTGTGTCGGAGGAGACTGAGCCAGGCAAGCAACGCGAGGACGTGATGCTGGCTTTACGAGGATGCTGCAGGAGCGGCTCACCCCCTTCACTCAGGTAGGAAAGTATCTGGGCAGCTGGCCTTTTCTGGGTTGGAGAGTTTCCCCTGCACCCTCCCTGAGGGTCTCGTCATCCCCTGCTAATTCAGAGCAAGGCTGGTGATGACTTCATTCTTCATTCACTCTTCTTTCTTTCATTCACAAAAGCCATATCAAGCACCTGCTCTGAGTGAGGCAGCGTGGGAAACAAGCTGCCTTTGAAGGGGCTGAGGGAAGGCGATCTACAAGCACCCACAGTAGCCTAAGGTGGTAGATTGTGCCTCCTGAGTGGCCCAGTTGTTACCTGACCCCAGTGCTACCTGAGCTTTACCTAAAAAGGGAACTGAAGAGCTTCAGAGAGGAGGGAGCAGTGGAAGTGGATCTTAAAGGATAATTGAAATTGACAGTGTGTGTGGCCACTATGGAAAACAGTATGGCCATTCATCAAAAAGTTAAGCAGAGACTTACAACATGATCTATGAATTCCACTTGCGGCAAATACCCAAAAGAAGGGAAAGTGGAGGCAGACACAGGTATTTGCATTCCCATGTTCACAGCAGCATTATTCACAACAACTAAAAGGTGGAAACAGCCCAGTATCCAATGATGGATGGACGGATAGAGATTTTGATCGATCTGTATGACAGAATATTATTCAGCCTAAAAAAGAAATGAAATTCTGATACAGGCTACAAATGGATGAACCTTAAAGACATCATATTAACTGAAATGAGCCAGATACAAAAGGATAACATGTTGTAAACTATTGTATGGTTCCACTTATTTGAGGTACCTGAAAGAGTACAAGTCATAGAGACAGAAAGCATAATGGAGGTTGGCAGGAGCTGGAGGGTAGAGAAAGTGAATTTTTGTTTAGTCAGGCAAGATGAAACAGTTCTGGGCATGGATGGTGGTGATGGTTACACAATAAAGAGAATGCATTTAATGTCACTGAACAGTACACTTAAAATGGTTGATTTAATGTTACATCTATTTTACCACAATTTTTCAAAGTGTTGAGAAGAGGAAGGGCACTTGAGCCAGAGTACAGAAATGGGAGGGATGGGCTTCATTCAGCAAACAGGGAGGACACCAATTTGGCTGAAAGATATTGGATTCAACAATAATAATAATAACAAGAGTAGCGACCATAAGTATAACTTATAATTAGCATTTACTATTTTGCACAGGGCCATGTACTACTTCTTTTGCTAGCATTATCTGATTAAGTCTTCTCAGTAATCCATAAAATAGGTACTTCTGTTCTTCCAAAGTTATAGCTGAGAAACCTGTGGATGAGAGAGGGCAAATGATTTGCCCCATAAGCATCAGAGGCAGGACCTGACTGCATCCCTCTGCCCCCAGAGTATGTTTCTGCCTCCCGTGGGCCATACGGGAGAAGTGGGTTGGACTCTTGAATACCAGATTAAAGAATTCAGTAGTAATGAGTAAAAAGAAGTGGTAGAGGAAAGAATTTTGAGCAGCAGAATAATATAAAGAGAACTACATTTGGGGAATATCAATACAACAGTGAGAGATTGGAGACTAAAGGGAAACTTGGAATTTTTTCCATTATGCATTAATAATGACAACCTGACTGGAGAGGCTGATGTGGGAGGAGGAGGATGGACAGTGACAGAGGTATCTTCAAGGGCTCAGGAACAGACTAAGTGTGGAGGGTAAGATCATTCCAATATTATTCTGTGGCTTTTAACACGGGAAGACAGTGTAGCTACCAGAAACAGGGAGCCTGGAGAAGGAAACAGGACTGGGAAGGTAGAATGTATTGGGGACATGTACAGTTGAAAACACTAGCAGTTCTGATGACTGGAAATGTCAGAGAGCCGGAAAATGAAGGTGTCAGATGTTAGTTTCAGAAGTTCAAGCATTCAGGCAGGAAAACCATGGCAGCTAATGTGAGTGTTGGGATAGTACAGCCAAAACTTCCACATTCAAGCATTTAGGAGTTCTCAGTCACGAGAAACGCTGGGCTGGAAGAAGCACAAGCTGGAATCAAGATTGCCGGGAGAAATATCAATAACTTCAGATATGCAGATGACACCACCCTTATGGCAGAAAGTGAAGAGGAAATAAAAAGCCTCCTGATGAAAGTGAAGGAGGAGATTGAAAAAGTTGGCTTAAAGCTCAGCATTCAGAAAATGAAGACATTGGCATCTGGTCCCATCACTTCATGGGAAATAGATGGGGAAACAGTGGAAACAGTGTCAGACTTTATTTTTGGGGGCTCCAAAATCACTGCAGATGGTGACTGCAGCCATGAAATTAAAAGACGCCTACTCCTCAGAAGGAAAGTTATGACCAACCTAGATAGCATATTGAAAAGCAGAGACATTACTTTGCCAACAAAGGTCTGTCTAGTCACGGCTGTGGTTTTTCCAGTGGTCATGTATGGATGTGAGAGTTGGACTACAAAGAAAGCTGAGCACTGAAGAATTGATGCTTTTGAACTGTGGTGTTGGAGAAGACTCTTGAGAGTCCCTTGGACTGCAAAGAGATCCAACCAGTCCATTCTAAAGGAGATCAGTCCTGGGTGTTCACTGGAAGGACTGATGCTAAAGCTGAAACTCCAGTACTTTGGCCACCTCATGGGAAGAGTTGACTCATTGGAAAAGACCCCGATGCTGGGAGGGACTTGGGGCAGGAGGAGAAGGGGACGACAGATGAGATGGCTGGGTGGCATCACCAACTCGATGGATATGGGTTTGGGTAAATTCTGGGGTTGGTGATGGACAGGGAGGCCTGGTGTGCTGCGATTCATGGGATCACAAAGAGTCGGACACGATTGAGCGCCTGAACTGAACTGAAGATGCTGGTTGGCTCCCTGGCTGCTCAATCCTGCTAGTCTATACTCTCCACCCATGCACACCAACCCTATCAATCTCCCATGAACAGATAACCGAAGAATATCAGACATTTGAGGAGATCACAAACATCAATAAGAAAGAACCAGGTGAACAAACAATGACCCCAGAAGAACTGGAGATAATTCAGTGAACTAAACTCTCTTTCTCTGGCATTCTGTGAGATATGAGAGAACACTGTATCCATGAAATGAGATCATGTTTCCATGATAAAAGAACTACCAGCAATCCATAAAGAATTCTTTGCAATAAAATGATCAGTGTCATAGTAACAACATTTCAATAGAAAATTTGGAGTCAGGGAAGTAGTCCAGAATGCTGAGCAAGTAGTTAACAAGCCCTAAGACACAAGAAGGAGAAATCCAGATTACCAGTCCAGGAGAACGAACCTCTGAGCAATCAAAGACATAACGTACAAGTGGAAGTTCATGAGTCTACGTGTCAAAGGAATCCAATTAGTTTCCAGCATGAGGAATAAAAGAACCACACCTAGATACAGCCTCGTAAAACCTCCCCACCAACAGTACAGAGATCCTGAAATCTTCCAGAGCTGAAAAGATAGACCATCTTCATGGATGCCATGGGGATGGGAGCCCAGAAGACAGTGGAGGCCACATGTGAGACATTCTTCCTATAAAGTTTCCTTTTGAAGGCCTGCCTTGGGCAGCACAGTCAGTCCCAGTGAGCCAGAATTTACTTCCCTCCCACGGCTGCCCTAACTTTCAGGAGAGAACTTCTTATTTGCAAAGCAGTCCACATGGGTCTGATGCTATCAGCAGGACAGAGTGATCAGGGAATGAAAGAAGAGCCTCTCCTCTCATAATCTCCCCCAGCTCTGCAGAGAAGGAAAGGACACTGGATGAGTGGAAATGAGACATGAGTCACTCAGTGTCTGTAAGTAGGGTAAGGAAAGAGTGAGGAGCTGAGACACCCTTCCAACTGAGGGGTGGGAGGTGAGAGTCCCCTCTGAGAAGAGAGGCACTTGCACTTCAGCTGAGCTTCTCACACAACTGTCATTCCCTGTTCCTCTGCCTCCTCCATTCACTATAAGCTTTGGGAGAGCGAGGCATGGATCTTATCAAGCTTTTCTTCTCACCCTGCACATACCCACTGTGCACCCAGTCCTGGTACACAGTTCAGTAGATGTCGAGTGGCTGTCTGGACCAGATGCAGGAATGGATGAATTTCTCCTTTTGTTTGACAGAAAAGGTGGCAGTGGCCGCTGGCTGGCTGTGCCTCAGAAAAGTAGGCACATTCTGCTCCATTATTAACAGAAGCTCTGCGTAATTGGGCTCTGTTGTCACACCTAACAACAGAGAAGACCATTTTGCCTGTCATCCTTCAGAAAAATTGTGAATAATAAGTTCATATGGATTATTAAAATTTCACCCCTAAGAGAATTACACTGCAAAATATTTGAAACACAGTCTTTTTCCTCATCGCCACTCTTCCTCAGATGGCATCTTTCATTCCCGATGCCAGGATTGTCTTTCTGTGGCTGTTCCTTAGTGTCTTTGCTGAAACTGTCTTTTTGGCCTGTGGCTTTAACATACACTGACACTCACTAGAAGGGTTTCTGCTCAGGTGCACAATCTATATGCCAGCTTTGAAGCTCCATGTGGAGACTCCTCTGACTACTTGATTTCCACCAGTGTCCCATGGATCCTACAAACCACTCATCATCCTCATTTAAAGCCTAAATGCTGCCTCTGAACCATCTCCTAAAGGGCATCCTATACATACAAGGCCAGTGTCCTTCAACTCACAGAGAAACATTCACCTTGTATAATTCATGCATGTTACTGGCCTCTGGAAGGAACTTAAGTCTACTTTTCTCACCTCCTTTTTCCCTCCACATGATCCAGACCACAGTTACTGTTCCTTATTTGCACCCCCACAATCCCAAGCTCCCTGGAGTGCTGCTCAAGGTCACTTCCTCTGTAGTAAGAAAGGACTTTCCCTTGTTTCACCCACTATGTGCATGAACCTACCATAACCACTGTCTCTATATTATATTAAATGTTATATTCCTATGTTTTTTTTTTCCCCTGCTGAAATCCACGTATTCTTATGTTAAGATTTAGCAATATCTAATGGCACAAGGATGGAGGAGCCTGGTGGGCTGCAGTCCTTGGGGTCGCTAAGAGTTGGACACACCTGAGCGACTTCACTTTCACTTTTCACTTTCATGCACTGGGGAAGGAAATGGCAACCCACTCCAGTGTTCTTGCCTGGAGAATCCCAGGGACGGTGGAGCCTGGTGGGCTGCCATCTATGGGGTCGCACAGAGTCGGACACGACTGAAGTGACTTAGCAGCAACAGCAGCAGCAGCAATGGCACAAGGATGCTGTCTCCAGCTGGGTCTCAGAGTTCCAGCTTTTAGTGAGGGAGCTGTGGAGGGAATGGAGAGGGAGGATCATCATGGTGCTCTCTCTGGACCTTTGCACAGTCTGAAGATGAATGGCTCATCCAGAAATAACTGGATGGCTCACAGCAACCATATAAGTAACCAAACTTATAAGAAATTAATGTATAAATCAGAAAGCCAGTGCATTCGTTTATAATGGCAGATAGAACTCTCTTGTTTTCTTTTGAACAAAAGTCATATCTACTTTTGAGGGATCCACCTTTCCAGGACCCAGTTGCCTAAAATACCAAAGTAGGAATCAGATACTTGATAGAAGAGTATGTAATCAGAATGAAAGGAGCTGAACAATCTCGTGCAACATTTCTGTTCAGTTTCTGAAAGGCCTGGTGAATTATTCCTGCCCTTCTGACAAAAGTTTATTCAATTAATGGCTAGACGATGTGAGTGCACTAAACACAGAGCCTTTCTCCCTTGAAGAAAACTAGACAGCACCCTCAACTCAGGCTGCCCGGCTCAATTTCCCCCACAGTCTGCTGATATCACCACCTTTGTGATAACTTAGGACATGAATTCTTAGAGGGCTGTTTTTATCTTTTATATGTGTGTGTTGGAGGGGTGCAGGGAGATTGAGGGTGGTCTTCCATTCAATCCCCTAAATTCAGAGGTTGGTTAGTAACTTTGTATTTCACCATTACAATGTTCAAACTGCATTTTCATCATGTTTAGAATCTACTGATATAATCTCTGAATTTCTGTTCAGTTCAGTTCACTTGCTCAGTTGTGTCCGACTCTTTGCGACCCCAAGAATCGCAGTACACCAGGCCTCCCTGTCCATCACCAACTCCCAGAATTTACCCAAACCCATATCCATCGAGTCGGTGATGCCATCCAGCCATCTCATCCTCTGTCATCCTCCTCTCCTCCTGCCCCCAATCCCTTCCAGCATCAAAGTCTTTTGTAAAGAATCAACTCTTCACATCAGGTGGCCAAAGTATTGGAGTTTCAGCTTCAGCATCAGTCCATGCAATGAACACCCAGGACTGATCTCCTTTAGGATGGACTGGTTGGATCTCCTTGCAGTCCAAGGGACTCTCAAGAGTCTTCTCCAACACCACAGCTCAAAGGAATCAATTCTTCGGTGCTCAGCTTTCTTCACAGTCCAACTCTCACATCCATACATGACCACTGGAAAAACTATAGCCTTGACTAAATGGACCTTTGTTGGCAAAGTAATGTCTCTGCTTTTTAATATGCTATCTGGTTGTCAAAAACAAACCCCCAAAACTTCCCAATTTCCAGATCTAGAGTTCTCATCCTATCTCAGCCACTACCTTGCTCTGTGACCCCTCTCTGTGTCTTCTGAATAGTATCTACATCAAAGGAGATAGGACCAAGTGATTTCTAAGGTCCTTTCCAGCTTTACAATTCAAGAATTTTATGCCTGAGACCAGTAACCTTTCTTTAAAAATCAAATGATCGCATAACACAATGACTCCTTCATAGGTCTTAGACATGCAGTAAATGAAAAATTGCACTGAAACTGATTGCAGAAATCAGAAAAGAAGCAATGAGATGATATAGGTATCAAGAGTAGGCTGAAAGGACAAGTTTCTGGGCTCAACTGCAGGTCTGTCTTAGGTTCCAAGATGATTAGGGGAGTAGGACAGAGGGATAAATTTTATGACTAACAAAAAGGGCTTTGAAACACTTAGATGAAATGTACCATATAAGGACTAAATACTCTAATTGGGTCTTTTCTGTCTCATTATTTGCCAGTGAAACTAATCCTGCTGATCTCTAGATAATAGGGGAATTTAGAAACAGAATTCCATACTCAGATAAAATCCAAGTATTCACCCTCGACCATTAATAAGTGTTGTATGTATGAGACTTGGGGTGTCCTCCCTTAACTACAAACTGTCTCTTTAGAGCTCACATTTCACACCCTCGCATAAAATGCACTTTTGCTGAAATGGTTACTGTGGAGTGGGATTCTATAGTGGGGGGGGTGCTGAACACGTCTGGGCTGTGTGCAAACACACGGTGGGGCATCTGGATGGGTTTACAGTAAGCGCAAGTGCCCCACTGGGACTGCAGTCTTTTACCTCTCACCAGGGGGAGAGAGGGAGGGGGTGTCTGCCATTGACCGGGTGCTACAGCCCCAGCAATCAATTCACCACTAATGAGGGCTGCAGCTGGGAATGGAGAGGAGCCAGTGGGAGTTTGCAGGTAGCAAGGATCTCTGCAGACACAACAGAAACACAAGAAATGGCGACTAGTGTGTCTGTCCACTTCACCTTTGCGCACTGCAAATTCCGAGATGGGTAATGTGAGCCAGTAGTGAAGGCTAAAGGCAGAGGCTCAGACACAGGCTGCTTTCCTGGTTGAAATGGAGGTCTTAACTAATTCATCAGCCCAGGGCACAACCAGCACCAGAGATGGCAAATAAGGGAAAGAAAAATAATCTTTTAAGACTGCAGGACCTTTAGAATGTTGAAAACTCAGCCAGGAAAAGGAAAAAGTGACATTCCTTACAGCTACTGCTCATCTCTTGTAGACCAAAGATCAAGAACCCAAGATCCACAGGAGAAATTCTGCCAGTGCCGTGCTTTCATTGCTTGACCTAGTACTGGCTTTGTGTTCTGTTTTGTTCTATCTTAATTTCAAAAGTCTTCAGTGAGTTCTGGGCTGTAGGTCTGTGAACATCACAGTGTGGCACTTCCAAACTGCTCCCCCGTCCACAATATGTTCCAGGGCTCCCTTGCCCTCAGCCACATTACTACCTGGCTTGTCCCTACAAATATCTAAACTATCTCAATTTGACACTAAGACATAGAATATCAAAATTTCTCAGTAAAGCTCTATGGACTAGATGGTGACAGTGTTCTGCCCTTGAGGGTTGTTTGAAGCTAGGAGTTGCAGGAGGTGGTAGACATCCTTTCCCTGGGGGGCCCTTCACGTTATGGAAGAGCCTGCCCTTGGAAGGATGAGCTGTCCAACTCCATCTAATATATAAGCCAAACTGAATGCATTCTTATATCCTTTTATACATAAAAGAATATAAAAATATATATTGTTGCTGTTCAGTTGCTAAGTGTGTCCATCTCTTTGAAACCCAGTGGACTGTGTAGCACATCAGGCTTCCCTGTCCTTCAGTATCTTCTAGAGTTGGTTCAAATTCACATCCACTGAATCAGTGATGGCATCCCACAATCTCATCCTCTGTCATTCCCTTTTCCTCTTACCCTCAGTCTTTCCCAGCATCAGGGTCTTTACCAATGAGTCAACTCTGCATCAGGTGGCCAAAGTATTGGAGCTTCAGCATCAGTCCTTCCAGTGAATATTCAGGGTTGATTTCCTTCAGGATTGACTATCCAAAGGACTCTCGAGTTTTCTCCAGCACCACAGTTTGAAAGCATCAATTCTTTGACACTCGGCCTTCTTTATGGTCCAACTCTCATATCTGTACATGACTACTGGAAAAACCATAGCTTTGACTATATTTACATATATGAAAAATACATGACATATATTAGATATAACTGCTTATAAACATATTTTATATTATGTAACTATATATAAGAATATATATATATGGTATATATACTTTTGCTGCACTGGCTTAGTTACTCATTCGGGTCTGACTATTGGTGACCTCATGGACTGTAGCCCGCCAGGTTCCTCTGTCCATGGGGATTCTTCAGACAAGAATACTACAGTGGGTTGCTATACCCTCCTCCAGGGGATCTTCCCAACCCAGGAATGAAACTCAGGTCTCCTGTATTGCAGGCAGATTCTTTACCATCTGCCAACAGAGAAGCCCAAGAATACTGGAGTGGGTGGCCTATCCCTTTTCCAGGGGATCTTCCCAACTCAGGAATTAAACCAGGGTCTCCTGCATTGCAGGCAGATTCGTTACCAGCTGAACTATCAGGGAAGTCCCATATATACCTTTATTAAGATATAATTCATATATCATACAATTTACCCATTTAGGGTATATAATTCAATGGTTTTTAGTATATTCACAGATACATGCAACCATCACCATAGTCAATTTTAGAATTTTCTTATCAACTTAAAAAGATACCCCATATGTTCTAGAACTCTCACCCTGTCCACCTCAAGCAATAATTAATGTTTACTCTGTCTCTGTAGGTTTGCCTATTCTGGATATTTCATATAAATGGAATAACATATGTGATCATTTGTAGCTGGCTTCTTTTATTTAACATACTGTTTCAAAGTTTTTCCATGTTGTACCATGAATCACTATTTCATTCCCTTTTATGGCCAAATTATATCCAATTTTGTGGCTATACTGGACTTTATCCATTCATCAGTTAATGGACATTGGAGAGTTTCCATTTTTTGCTATTATGAATAATGCTACTATAAACATTCCTGTATAAGATTTTATATGGACATTACATTGTCATTTACGTATGTATTGAGGAATGGAATCACATGACAACATTAGGTTTAACCATTTGAGAAACTGCCAGATTTCATTCAAAAGTGGTTGCACCATTTTACATTCCCACTAGCAATCTGTGAGGATTCAATTTCCCCTCAGAGGAACCAGAGATCAAATTGCCAACATCCGCTGGATCATGGAAAAAGCAAGAGAGTTCCAGAAAAACATCATTGACTAAGCCAAAGCCTTTGACTGTGTGGATCACAATAAACTGTGGAAAATTCTGAAAGAGATGGGAATACCAGACCACCTGACCTGCCTCTTGAGAAACCTATATGCAGGTCAGGAAGCAACAGTTAGAAATGGACATGGAACAACAGACTGGTTCCAAATAGGAAAAGGAGTACGTCAAGGCTGTATATTGTCACCTGGCTTATTTAACTTATATGCAGAATACATCATGAGAAACGCTGGAGATATTCAAGCTGGTTTTAGAAAAGTCAGAGGAACCAGAGATCAAATTGCCAACATCTGCTGGATCACTGAAAAAGCAAGAGAGTTCCAGAGAAACATCTACTTCTGCTTTATTGACTATGGCCAAAGCCTTTGACTGTGTGGATCACAACAAACTGTGGAAAATTCTGAAAGAGATGGGAATACCAGACCACCTGACCTGCCTCTTGAGAAACCTATATGCAGGTCAGGAAGCAACAGTTAGAAATGGACATGGAACAACAGACTGGTTCCAAATAGGAAAAGGAGTACGTCAAGGCTGTATATTGTCACCTGGCTTATTTAACTTATATGCAGAATACATCATGAGAAACGCTGGGCTGGAAGAAGCACAAGCTGGAATCAAGATTGCCAGGAGAAAGATCAATAACTTCAGATATGCAGATGACACCACCCTTATGGCAGAAAGTGAAGAGGAACTAAAAAGCCTTTTGACACAAGTGAAGAGGAGAGTGAAAAAGTTTGCTTAAAGCTCAACATTCAGAAAACGAAGATCATGGCATTTGGTCCCATCACTTCATGGGAAATAGATGGGGAAACAGTACAAACAATGTCAGACTTTATTTTTGGGGGCTCCAAAATCACTGCAGATGGTGACTGCAGCCATGAAATTAAAAGACAGTTACTCCTTGGAAGGAAAGTTATGACCAACCTAGATAGTATATTCAAAAGCAGAGACATTACTTTGCTAACAAAGGTCTGTCTAGTCAAGGTGAAGTTGCTCAGTCGTGTCCGACTCTTTGCGACCCCGTGGACTGTAGCCTACCAGGCTCCTCCATCCATGGGATTCTCCAGGCAAGAATACTGGAGTGGATTGCCATTTCCTTCTCCAGGGGATCTTCCCGACCCAGGGATCGAACCCGGGTCTCCCGCATTGGAGGCAGACGCTTTAACCTCTGAGCCACCAGGGAAGCCTGGTCAAGGCTATGGTTTTTTCAGTAGTCTTGTATGGATGTGAGAGTTGGACTGTGAAGAAAGCTGAGCTCCAAAGAATTGATGCTTTTGAACTCTGGTGTTGGAAAAGACTATTGAAAGTCCCTTGGACTGCAAGGAGATCCAACCAGTCCATTCTGAAGGAGATCAGTCCTGGGTATTCTTTGGAAGGAATGATGCTAAAGCTGAAACTCCAGTACTTTGGCCACTTCATGCGATGAGTTGACTCATTGGAAAAGACTCTGATGCTGGGAGGGATTGGGGGCAGGAGGACAAGGGGATGACAGAGGATGAGATGGCTGGATGGCATCACTGACTCGATGGACATGAGTTTGAGTGA
Source organism: Aepyceros melampus (assembly GCA_006408695.1). Classification (NCBI taxonomy): domain Eukaryota; kingdom Metazoa; phylum Chordata; class Mammalia; order Artiodactyla; family Bovidae; genus Aepyceros; species Aepyceros melampus. The sequence continues at coordinate 113,101 of SJXQ01009931.1, forward strand.
ACTCCGGGAGATGGTGATGGACAGGGAGGCCTGGCCTGCTGCAATTCATGGGGTCTCAAGGAGTCAGACACGACTGAGCAACTGAACTGAACTGAACACTTGTTACCATCTGACTTTTTAAAATTATACCCATCTGACTGGGTATGAAGTGGTCTCATTGTGGCTTTGGCTTGCAAGATGTTGAACATTTTCTATGTGCTTATTGTCTCTTTATATATCTCCTTTGGAGAAATATCTATACTAATTCTTTGTCCATTTTAATAATTTATTTGCCTTATTATTCAGTTGTAAGGATTCTTCTATATTTTGAATATAAGCTCTTTTTTGCAAATATAATTTGCAATTATTTTTTCCATTCTATGGATTATCCTTTCACATCCTAGATAGTATCCTTTGATACATGAAAGGTTTTAATTTTGAAAACATCCAGTTTATCTATTTGTTTTGTTGCTCATATTTTGGTGTCAAATTTAATGTTCCATTTCCAAATTTGAGATCACAAAGATTTACTCCATTTTAAAAATTTTCTTTCTTTTAATTGGAGGCTAATTACTTAACAATATTGTAGTGGTTTTGCCATACATTGACATGAATCAGCCATGGGTGTACACACGTGCCCCATCCTGAACCCCCCCTCCCCCCTTCCCTCCCAATCCCATCCCTCTGGGTCCTCCCAGTGCACCAGCCCTGAGCACCCTGTCTCATGCATTGAACCCAGAACTGGTGATATGTTTCACATACGATAATATACATGTTTCAATGCTATTCTCTCAAGTCATCCCACCCTCGCCTTCTTCCACAGAGTCCAAAAGACTTTTCTATACATCTGTGTGTCTTTTGCTGTCTCACATACAGGGTTATCGTTATCATCTTTCTAAATTCCACATATATGCATTAGTATACTCTATTGGTGTTTTTCTTTCTGACTTACTTCACTCTGTATAATAGGCTCCAATTTCATCTACCTCATTTGAACTGATTCAAATGTATTTCTTTTAATGGCTGAGTAATACTCCATTGTGTATATGTACCACAGCTTTCTTATCCATTCACCTGCTGATGGACATCTAGGTTGCTTCCATGTTCTGGCTATTATAAACAGTGCTGCGATGAACATTGGGGTACATGTGTCTCTTTCAATTCTGGTTTCCTCGGTGTGTATGCCCAGCAGTGGGATTGCTGGCAGTTCTATTTGCAGTTTTTTAAGGAATCTCACACTGTTCTCCATAGTGGCTATAACTAGTTTGCATTCCCAACAACAGTGTAAGAGGGTTCCTTTTTCTCCACACTCTCTCCAGCATTTATTGTTTGTAGACTTTTGGATAGCAGCCATTCTGGCTGGCATGAGATTGTACCTCATTGTGGTTTTGATTTGCATTTCTCTGATAATAAGTGATGTTGAGCATCTTTTCATGTGTTTGTTACCCTTCTGTATGTCTTCTTTGGAGAAATGTCTGTTTAGTTCTCTGGCCCATTTTTTATTGGGTCATTAATTTTTCTGGGATTGAGCTGCAGGAGTTGCTTGTATATTTTTGAGATTAATTCTTTTTCAGTTGCTTTGTTTGCTATTATTTTCTCCCATTCTGAAGGCTGTCTTTTCACCTTTCTTATAGTTTCCTTCGTTATGCAAAAGCTTTTAAGTTTAATTAGGTTTCATTTGTTTCTTTTTGCTTTTATTTCCATTACTCTGGGAGGTGGGTCATAGAGGATCCTGCTGTGGTTTATGTCAGAGAGTGTTTTGCCTATGTTTTCCTCTAGGAGTTTTATAGTTTATGGTCTTACATTTAGATCTTTAATCCATTTTGAGTTTATTTTTGTGTATGGTGTTAGAAAGTGTTCTAGTTTCATTCTTTTCCAAGTTGTTGACCAGTTTTCCCAGCACCACTTGTTAAAGAGATCGTCTTATCTCCACTGTATATTCCTGTCTCCTTTGTCAAAGATAAGGTGTCCATAGGGGCATAGATTTATATCTGGGCTTTCTATTTTGTTCCATTGATCTATATTTCTGTCTTTGTGCCAGTGCCATACTGTCTTGATGGCTGTAGCTTTGTAATATAGCCTGAAGTCAGGCAGATTGATTCCTCCAGTTCCATTCTTCATTCTCAAGATTACTTTGGCTATTTGAAGTTTTTTATATTTCCATACAAATTGTGAAAAGATTTGTTCTAGTTCTCTGAAAAATACCGTTGGTAGCTTGATAGGGATTGCACTGAATCTATAGATTGCTTTGGGTAGTATGCTCATTTTCACTATGTTGGTTCTTCCAATCCATGAACATGGTGTATTTCTCCATCTATTTGTGTCATCTTTGATTTCTTTCACCAGTGTTTTATAGTTTTCTATATATATGTCTTTTGTTTCTTTAGGTAGATTTATTCCTAAGTATTTTATTCTTTTCATTGCAATGGTGAATGGAATTGTTTCCTTAATTTCTCTTTCTGCTTTCTCATTGTTAGTGTGTAGGAATGCAAGGGATTTCTTTGTATTAATTTTATATCCTGCAACTTTACTATATTCACTGATTAGCTCTAGTAAATTTCTGGTGGAGTCTTTAGGGTTTTCTGTGTAGATGATCATGTCATCTGCAAACAGTGAGAGTTTTACTTCTTCTTTTCCAATCTGGATTCCTTTTATTTCTTTTTCTGCTCTGATTGCTGTGGCCAAAACTTCCAGAACTACATTGAATAGCAGTGGTGAGAGTGGGCACCCTTGCCTTGTTCCTGACTTTAGGGGAAATGCTTTCAATTTTTCACCATTGAGGATAATGTTTGCTGTGGGTTTATCATATATGGCTTTTATTATATTGAGGTATGTTCCTTCTGTTCCTGCTTTCTGGAGGGTTTTATGATAAATGGATGTTGAATTTTGTCATAGGCTTTCTCTGCATCTATTGAGATAATCATACGGTTTTTATCTTTCAGTTTGTTAATGTGGTGTATCACACTGATTGATTTGTGGATATTAAAGACTCCTTGCATCCCTGGGATAAAGCCCACTTGGTCATGATGTACGATCTTTTTAATATGTTGTTGGATTCTGCTTGCTAGAATTTTGTTAAGGATTTTTGCATCTATGTTCATCAGTGATATTGGCCTGTAGTTTTCTTTTTTTGTGGCACCTCTGTCTGGTTTTGGTATTAGGGTGATGGTGGCCTCATAGAATGAGTTTGGAAGTTTACCTTCCTCTGCAATTTTCTGGAAGAGTTTGAGTAGAATAGGTGTTAGCTCTTCTGTAAATTTTTGGTAGAATTCAGCTGTGAAACCATCTGGTCCTGGGCTTTTGTTTGCTGGAAGATGTCTGATTACAGTTTCGATTTCCATGCTTGTGATGGTTCTGTTAAGATTTTCTATTTCTTCCTGGTTCAGTTTTGGAAAGTTATACTTTCCTAAGAATTTGTCCATTACATTCAAGTTGTCCATTTTATTGGCATATAGTTGCTGATAGTAGTCTCTTATGATCCTTTGTATTTCTGTGTTGTCTGTTGTGATTTCTCCATTTTCATTTCTAATTTTATTGATTTGATTCTTCTCCTTTTGTTTCTTGATGAGTCTGGCTAATGGTTTGTCAATTTTATTTATCTTCTCAAAGAACCAGCTTTTAGCTTTGTTGATTTTTGCTATGGTCTCATTTCTTTTGCATTTATTTCTGCCCTAATTTTTAAGATTTCTTTCCTTCTACTAACCCTAGGGTTCTTCATTTCTTTCTTTTCTAGTTGCTTTAGGTGTAGAGTTAGGTTATTTATTTGACTTTTTTTTTTCTTGTTTCTGAGGTAAGCCTGTATTGCTATGAACCTTCCCTTTAGCACTGCTTTTACAGTGTCCCATAGGTTTTGAGTTGTGTTTTCATTTTCATTCATTTCTATGCATATTTTGATTTCTTTTTTGATTTATTCTGTGATTTGTTGCTTATTCAGAAGCATGTTGTTTAGCCTCCATATGTTGGAATTGAAATTTTCATAGTTCTTTTTTTTTTTTTTCTCCTGTAATTGAGATCTAATCTTATCACATTGTGGTCAGAAAAGACACTTGGAATGATTTCAATTTTTTTGAATTTATCAAGGCTACATTTATGGCCCAGGATGTGATCTATCCTGGAGAAGGTTCCATGTGCCCTTGAGAAAAAGGTGAAATTCATTCTTTTGGGGTGAAATGTCCTACAGTTATCAGTTAGGTCTGACTGGTCCATTGTATCATTTAAAGTTTGTGTTTCCTTGTTAATTTTCTGTTTAGTTGATCTATCCATAGGTGTGGGTGGGGTATTAAAGTCTCCCACTATTATTGTGTTATTGTTAATTTCCCCTTTCATATTTGTTAGCATTTGCCTTACATATTGTGGTGCTTATGTGTTTATAATTGTTATATCTTCTTCTTGGATTTATCCTTTGATCGCTATGTAGTGTCTGTCTTTGTCTCTTTTCACAGCCTTTATCTCAAAGTCTATTTTATCTGATATGAGTATTGCTACTCCTGCTTTCTTTTCATCTCCATTTGCATGAAATGTCTTTTTCCAGCCCTTCATTTTCAGTCTGTATGTGTCCCTTGTCTTGAGGTGGGTCTCTTGTAGATAGCATATATAGGGGTCTTGCTTTTGTATCCATTTAGCCACGCTTTGTCTTTTGGTTGGGGCATTCAACCCATTTATATTTAAGGTAATTATTGATAAGTATAGGGACTTCCCTGGTGGCTCAGAGGTTAAAGCGTCTGCCTCCAATGCGGGAGACCCGGGTTCGATCCATGGGTCGGGAAGTTCCCCTGGAGAAGGAAATGGCAACCCACTCCAGTATTCTTGTTGGAGAATCTCATGGACTGAGGAGCCTGGTGGGCTGCAGTCCATGGGGTCACAAAGAGTTGGACATGACTGAGTGACTTTACTTTACTTATTGATAAATATGATCCCGTTGCCATTTACTTTGTTGTTTTGGGTTCAAGTTTATACACCCTTTCTGTGTTTCTTGTCTAGAGAAGATCCTTTAGCATTTGTTGAAGAGCTGGTTTGGTGGTGCTGAATTCTCTCAGTTTTTGCTTGTCTGGAAAGCTTTTGATTTCTCCTTTATATTTGAAGGAGATCCTTGCTGGGTACAGTAATCTGGGCTGTGGGTTATTTTCTTTCATCATTTTAAGTATGTCCTGCCATTCCCTCCTGGCCTGAAGAGTTTCTATTGAAAGACCAGCTGTTATCCTTATGGGAATCCCTTTGTGTGTTATCTGTTGTTTTTCCTTTGCTGCTTTTAATATTTGTTCTTTGTGTTTGATCTTTGTTAATTTGATTAATATGTGTCTTGGGGTGTTTCACCTTGGGTTTATCCTCTGGGTTTCTTGGACCTGAGTGGCTATTTCCTTACCCATTTTAGGGAAGTTTTCAACTATTATCTCCTCATGTATTTCCTATGGCCTTTCTTTTTGTCTTCTTCTTCTGGGACTCCTATGATTCGAATGTTGGGACATTTGACATTGTCCCAGAGGTCCCTGAGGTTGTCCTCATTTCTTTAAATTCTTTTTTCTTTTTTCCTCTCTGCTTCATTTATTTCTACCACTATATCTTCTGTCTCCGTTATTCTACTGTTGGTTCCCCTCCAGAGTATTTTTGATCTCATTGATTGCATTATTCATTATTGATTGACTCTTTTTATTTCTTCTAGGTCCTTGTTAAACATTTCTTGCATTTTCTCAATCCTTGTCTCCAGACTATTTATCTGTAACTCCATTTTGTTTTCAAGATTTTGGATCATTTTTACTATCATTATTCTGAATTCTTTTTCAGGTAGACTACCTATCTCCTCCTCTTTTGTTTGGTTTGGTGGGTAATTATTAGTTCCCTTACCTGCTGAATATTTCTCTGCCTTTTCATTTTGTTTAGGTTGCTGTGTTTGGGGTGACTTTTCTGTATTCTGGCAGTTTGTGGTTCCTCTTTATTGTGGAGGTTCCTCCCTGTGGGTGGGGTCAGATGAGTGACTTGTCAAGGTTTCCTGGTTAGGGAAGCTTTGCATTGGTGTTCTGGTGGGTGGAGCTGGATTTATTCTCTCTGGAGTGCAGTGAAGTGTCCAGTAGTGAGTTTTGGAATGTCTGCAGGTTTGGTGTGACTTTGGGCAGCCTGTATATTGAAGCTCAGGGCTATGTTCCTGCCTTTCTGGAGAATTTGTGTGGTACGTCTTGCTCTGAAACTTGTTGGCTCTTGTGTAGAGCTTGGTTTCAGTGTAGGTATGGAGGCTTTTGGATGAGCTCTTATCAATTAATGTTCCCTGGAGTCAGGAGTTCTCTGGTGTCCTCAGGTTTTAGACTTAAGCCTCCTGCCTCTGGTTTTCAGTCTTATTCTTACAGTAACCTCAAGACTTCTCCATCCATACAGCACCAATGGTAAAACATCTAGGTTAATGGTGGAAAGATTCTCCACAGTGAGGCATACCCAGAGAGGTTCACAGAGTTATATGGAGAAGAGAAGAGGGAGGAGGGAGATAGAGGTGACCAGGAGGAGAAAAGGGGGAATCAAAAGGGGAGAGAGCCTTTAGCCAGTAATCAATTCCCTATGTGCTCTCCACAGTCTGGAACCCTCAGAGGTTCAAAGAGTTACATAGAGAAGAGAAAAGGGAGGAAGGAGATAGAGGTGACCAGGAGGAGAAAAGGGAGAATCAAAAGGAGAGAGACAAATCTAGCCAGTAATCAGTCCCCTAAGTGTTCTCCAAAGCCTGGAACACACAAAGAGATTCACAGAGTTGGGTAGAGAAGAGAAGGGGGACGGAGAAGATAGAGGTGACCTGGGGGAGAAAAAGGAGATTCAAAAGGGGGAGAGAGTAATCAAGCCAGTAATCACACTCCTAAGTAAAAATGGGTACTGAGATTGGATTCTTAAAGGTACAAAATTGATAACAAATACCAAAAAGCAAAGATTAAAAATCTAGAGGAGAGGTTAGACTCTCAAAAATACAATATTAAAAAAAAAACACAAAAAGTATAAAAAATATATATGAAGTTTGCTTTAAAAATAGCATCTTTTCTTTTTGCAAGGTAATAGTAGGTTATAAAAGTAAAAATTAAAGGAGTAATAGAGAACTTAAAAATTTTAAAATTTTAAAAAATGATAATAGTAAAAATATATCTAGGAATTTCTCTGGACCTGTTGTGGGCAGTGTGGGGTCAGTTCAGTTTCATATAGAGCCTTGTTCCAGCTTATACTTCTCAAGATCTATAGGCCCCTTCCAATGTAGTCGGTGCTAACTACAGGGTTTTGATCTGTTGCACCTGTCACTGCTAAAGCGGTTCCCTGTTTATTTTGGCTTCTTCTGTTTGCAGGTCTCTTCAGTGTCTAATTTCCATCCTGACACAAGGGGGTGAAGGTGGTCACTTATTTAGGCTCACTTGTTCAGTCGTGCTGTGGGGAGGGAGGAACACTGCAAACAAATATCACTGGCGTGTGTGGGGAGTGCTCACAGTGTCTGGGCCACACTGGGTTTTCCCCTGCTCACGGCATGTGTGCTTTCCCAGTCTACAGTGCTCAGGCTCCAGGTTGCTCTGCAGGGGAACTGGCTAATGTGGGCCCTGGGTTGCATGCACTTCCCAGGTCTAAGCCACTCAGGTTCAGTTTCTCGAGTATTCCACAAAGGCGCAGACTCAGCTGGGCCTGCATTTTGTGCCCTTCCCAGGTCCAAGCAGCTCAGGCGACCAGGCACTTGGCGAGCTCTCTCCCCAGGTTGGGGGTGCATCTTATCGCCTCCCCAGTCTCAGCCGCTCAGTTTTCTGGGTGCACAGTGGGTGCGCCATCTCAGGTGTGCCCTGTGTCTCTTCTGGAGAGCTAATCTCTGGCTGCAATCCTCCCGGCAGGTGTCAACCATCCAGAATGCCAGACGTCTTGGTTAGCAACGAGAGCCTGCTCACAGTTTGGTAGAAGATGCCATTTCTGGGGCCGAGATTGCCCCTTTCCAGCTCCGGCTGCTGCCGCCTGCCTCCCTGTCTCTGGCGGGGGATGGGCCGGTCTGCAGCTGGCTAGCTCTCCTCTGGTGTTCACTCAGTCCTTTGTTCTGTGAGTGGGCACAGAAGTGCCTTAGTTTAGGGCTTTTCACGGGAGAGTTCTCTCTCTCTTTTTCTCTTCCTCTCTCTCTCTGGCTGTCCCACAGTTTGGGTTGGTATCTCACGTTAGCTCCCTCAGATTGCCCTCAGGGCATTCAGCCTGGTCCTTACCCTAAGCAATGCAGCCCGTGCCCCCCTGTTCAGCCCCTGCTTGCTGGTGGCGGATGAGAGCATCTGGGCTGCTTCTCTGCTGGGAGTTGCCATTAGGCACATAATCTGTTGGTTTTATTTATTTATTTATTTATTTATTTATTTATTTATTTTTCCTTCCAGTTATGTTGCCATCTGAGATTCCAATACTCCCCACAGACCCGCTGGTGAGAGGGTTTCCTGGTGTTTGGAAACTTTTCCTCTATTAAAACTCCCTTCTCCATCCCTAACTCTTTTGTCTCTCTTTTTATCTTTTATATTTTGCTCCTTTCGAAGACAATGGGCTGCCTTTATGGGTGTCTGATGTCCTCTGCCAGCATTCAGAAGTTGTTTTGTGGAATTTGCTCAGCATTCAAATATTCTTTCAATGAATTTGTGGGGGAGAAAGTGGTCTCCCCGTTCTATTCCTCTGCCATCCTAGGACCGCCCCTCCTCCATATTTTCTAAGAATTTCATAGTTTGTAGCTCTGAAATTTAGGGGTTTTGATCTACTTTGAGTTAATTTTCACAGTGTATGATGTGACATTCAGGTCCAACTTCATTCTTCCACATTTGGCTATCTAGCTGTCCCAGCATCATTTGTTGTAAAAACTATTCATTCCCCACTGAATGGTCTTACCACCCTTACTAGGTTTCTTTTAAGACACAGATGTCCCCACATTCTTACCTTCAAAGGTCATCCCTCCCTTTAATCTCATTTAGTACAGCCAGAGTTCCTATGTTTCATGAATACGGAAATGTCATTTTTAAAATCAGGTTTTCTGCAAGTCTTCATGACAGCCCCCAGGACATGCTGATGTGTCCCACAGTTCTGTCCTAATGGTCACTTGTATTATGCCATTTCTCTCTCTGACCCCCACCCCGGCCCAGTGCTTGCCATTCTGTCATGGCTTGTGACTGCTGCCCCTCTCCATGGAGTTCTGCATCCCAGACATGGTCACAAGCCTTACTCTCAATTGCCAGAACACAGATAAGACTATGTAGTGACATCTAACACAATTTTACTGAAGGTCTGGGGTAAGCAGAGAGAAATTACAACACAGGAGACAATAACACACAGTTGGATATTGGGTATTGCTGTGCTAGCTTGCACCTCGCTGTCCACACAGCATCCATTGGGTATCTCCCACCTTAGTCCCCTGGTCATCATCCTAGTGCCAAGCAGACCTCTCCAAGATAAGCATGTCCTTCACCAGCACCACCCCTAACTCTCCCTTTGCCCGAAGGAGAAGAGACTGTTCTTTCTCCAAATTACCATCATTATAATTTTACAAAGATGTAACTCTGGTCATAGCAAGGATTTTTTTTAATATTACTATGGAGAATAGTTTATGTCCTCTTTATCTTAAATACCCTACTCCAGAAAAAGATGTGGCTTTAACTTTGCAGAGCTGAGGAAATCACAAAAACGCCATTCCCAGATCAAAAGAGCTGTCTGCCCTCAGGTGGGAGTGTCTACTGTTAGCTGAAACAGAAACTCCCAGTCACTTTGAAACTGTGAATACTCCAGCCTCCTATCCCTATTCCAGCCACAAAACCAGATAAGTATCGGGGTACAGCCTCTGGAAATTCTGTTACTGAACCTGGTGTATCCTGACTGCATTTCCTCAGCTCTTCTCTTGATTCTCCAATTAGAAATATTCTCAAAGAATTAAAAAAAAAAAAAACAATTATGTATTATTTCAAATTGGGTTCCAACAAAACATATTCTTATCTCTGCTTTGCTATCTTTAAGCTTTTTTTGATAATTTCCCTATGGTTCTTTCTGGTAAGTAAATGAGAATTACTTAGTTCTAACACTGTCCTATGAAAGCAGAAAGGCAATCCCATATATCAATAGTTAAAGTGATAGAAAACTGAGAAAACCCAGATGCCCTTAACAAGAATGATACAACTATAAGTGACAGGCATCTGTCTGTGTGTATTATTTTTTAATCCAGATAAACTTCTGAGTTATTTAGTACAATATTATTTGGAAGGAAAATGGAACTAATTTTTAACAAAACTTATTTTACTTAGGTGCCATAAAAATAAATTTGAGGAATGAAATAAATCTTGAAAGTAGACAGTTAATGGAAATAATCTCCTAGATCTAAAAATTTCTTTACAGGCAAATTGAATGCTGGCAAGTCTGTTAAAAAATAAATAATGCTCTCTTTGCTCCAAAACAAGGATTGTTCTTCAATTCTTCATTATTAAAATTCAGAAAAAAATAGAACTATTTCCTGTTCTGAGTTATTTATATCCTGGTGTCTCAAATGCCTTTAAGAGAGTATCCAGCCTAGGGTAGCAACTTAGATAAGAAATTGTTGATTTAAATAGGGTGAAAATGTGAATGTTGTCAAGTTTGCCTCTGTGTGTGTGTGTGTGTGTGTGTGTGTTTGCTCTGTGGAAAGAAAGTGAAAGTGTTAATCTCTCAGTTGAGTCTGACACTTTCCGACCCATGGACTGCATAGCCCCCCAGGCTCCTCTGGCCTGGTGGCCTTTGGAATTCTCCAGGTAAGAACACGTGTTGGTAGCCATTCCCTTCTTCAGGGGATCTTCCTGACTCAGGGACTGAACCCAGGACTTCCACATAGCAGGCAGACTCTTTATCATCTGAGCCACCTGGGACACTTTTCTCCCCTCAGTATCCAGCCCAGTGCCTCTAAAGAACAGAACTTCAGCCACTTTCTGTGGGTGGATTTGAAGTGAATGGTCCTTATTACTCACTTTATATAATAATTGTGTGATGTTAAATAGAATAAAAACCTCTTGGACTGGACTTTTTAGCACCCTGGTTGCTTGCAAGATATTCCAGGTTGGCAGGGGTATTTGTGTAGATGTGTCCCTGGGAAATGAACAGGTGGCAAAGCCTGTGGAAGCAGCAAAGGGTCCTCTCCCTGAATCAGTGGAGATGGAAGCAGGGCAGTTCAGCTCTCTCACTCCTCCCCAGTGACCCCAGAGATGCCCCACCATGAGAAGTGTGTCATACAGAAATGGCTCCCACGACCCTTTTTTTTCTGGGCCCCTTCAGTTTCCCCTGTCCTAACACTGTAAGACCCATACGACTCTTTGGTTCACATTCAAGTGACATTTTCTGAATCTTGGCTCTGTACTAGGTGTGGACACAACTATGTCCCAGTCTGTCAAAAAAAGCTCTGCTCAAAAGGAGCATGAAGAACTGAAAAAAGACAGGTTTGCAATCAGTGGGTTAACATGGTATATTGAAAGCCATGGACATGGATGAGTTTGTCTGAAAATAGTACATATAGGATGAGAAAGACAGGGCTTCAGGATAAGACCCTCAGGAATATCCAAATCTAACTGCTGATAAGCTTCCCAGTACCTCTCCTCCCCTTCTTCCTTAGTAACAAGGCCCTGATTATTCACTTAAAAGACACTGTTTCCCAGCATCTGTTACAGTTGGGAGGTCAGCAGAATGTGAACATAAGAACTGAATGGGGCTTACAAGAATCCTCTTTAATGACTCACCTAGAAGGCCCAACATTTTGCCTTTTCTCCCTTCCTTTAGATGTCTCCTGGCATACGGATGTGATGGCTGCCATCTTGGGCCACAAGGTGACCTTGAGAACGTTAGGATGCTGAAACAGAAAGACAGACACTGAATTCCTCTATGGCCTCCCACTGGGCTTCCTTGTTTGTCAGAGAATTACTCTTCTATCTTTAGTCAGTTCAGTTCAGTTCAGTCGCTCAGTAGTGTCTGACTCTTTGCAACCCCATGAATCACAGACACCAGGCCTCCCTGTCCATCACCAGCCCCCAGAGTTCACTCAAATTCACGTCCATCGAGTCGGTGATGCCATCCAGCCATCTCATCCTCTGTCGTCCCCTACTCCTCCTGCCCCCAATCCCTCCCAGCATCAGAGTCTTTTCCAATGAGTCAACTCTTTGCATCAGGTGGCCAAAGTACTAGAGTTTCGGCTTTAGCATCATTCCCTCCAAAGAACACCCAGGACTGATCTCCTTTAGAATGGACTGGTTGGATCTCCTTGCAGTCCAAGGGACTCTCAAGAGTCTTCTCCAACACCACAATTCAAAAGCATCAATTCTTCAGCACTCAGCCTTCTTCACAGTCCAACTCTCACATCCATACATGACTACTGGAAAAACCATAGCCTTGACTAGACGGACCTTTGTTGACAAAGTAACGTTTCTGCTTTTGAATATGCTATCTAGGTTGGTCATAACTTTCCTTCCAAGGAGTAAGCATCTTTTAACTTCATGGCTGCAATCACCACTTTGCTTGTTTTCTGTGAAGCACATATAAACTCAATCCTAACTGGAAAAGTAAGGTAGAAAAAGGTGAGTCAAGAATGAAGAAAATGAGGGGGCAATCACTGAGGTAAGAGGGTAAATAAAGAGAATATCACAGATGCCATGGGGACAAAAGTATTCCAAAAAGGAGCGAATGGTCAAAAGTGCCAAATCCTCCTGAGAGAGCAAATAAGGTAACACTAAAAATATGTTCCGCAATATCCATTTCATTTAGTGGCCTAGAAGTCAGGGGTGACTTTTATGAGACTGTATAGTTTTGTGACTGAGAGGGAACCCTGGAGTGGGCTGAGTGATCAGAGATAAGGCAATGGAGACCACAGCATAGACAAACCTTTTGAAAAAATGTGGCTGTGAAGGAGAGGCTAAAGACAGAGCGGAGGCTGGAAAGGGATGTGAATGGGGCCAAGAAAGGACATTTCTAAGACTGGGGTGACTTGAAGCAGTCTTAAGAGGAGCCAGGTGACAAGGAGATGTTAATACATAAAGATGGGGAGGCTCATCAATCCTCATCCAGATCGGATGCTATGGCCCCTAAATACAAGCACCTCTTCTCAAGCACCCTCAACTTCCTTTTGTGTCTTCCCTGTGTCTGAGGCAAAGGGGACTGATCCAGAATGAATGAATCCAACAATCTCTATGCCTTCACCCAAACAAATATTGGAGAAAATCACATAGCTGAGCTGATGGGCTCCATCTGAAAAGCATTCTTCCCCATTCTGAGATGAGCATTTCACATCTTTCCTCTCCTCAAATCTCCAGAGTTCCTTCCCCACTCAGTCACCTGATGACCTGGCTTCAACTTTATTGGAAAATGAAGAGTATTAAAGATGATTAAAAAAAAATAAACTTTTCCACTTCAAACCTTTAGGAGTTTTAAACCATTTGTTTTTACCCACATCTTATCACAGATACGTATCTCATTTAGGCAGTTTGGAAGACACACATTGCCTGAAGGAGGGTTGTTGCAAGCAGAAAAGTTGATTTCTTTGTTTTTAAGTTATTTCATAGACAGTAATCTGGAGAGAACGGCTTTGGGTTTGTAACTTTACAAAGTTTTTGAGTTTTATAGATCTTGGCCAGAAAACATATGGAAATGTATGCATCTTTTGGGTTCCACAATGAAGGGGACGGTGGGGGAGGCGGGGTAGGTGCTATGTGACTTCCACATAGTGAGAAAATATCCTGCCCCCACGGCCTACACCATCTCCATCCTGGTACTTCCTTGCCCAGCTCAGTGAACTGAAAAGGGCCTAAGAAAGGGATGGTTAGTGGGGGCTCAGATCCCTGAGGAACGAGGATTTGGGTAATGTTACCAGTAAGTCACTGAGACCAGCAGAGGTGAGAGCTGAAGGCGAAGGGACCTGAGGAGAGACAGTAGAGGAGGGGGAGTGTGAATATCACTCACAGCACTGACACTAAGCGCAGCAACAGGGGCTGCAGTGTGTCCTTCTAACCTCCCTCTTCTAATTCCCCCTCCCAAAGAGAGGCTGACTGACAAATGGAAGAGCTACTCCTTGAACATTTAGGAAGTGGATCTGGACTCTGGCAGCTAAGGAGGTGTGGGCCTGCTTTCCTTTTAGAAATGGAGAAGCAGACATAGAGAACGGACTTGTGTACAACAGTTGGTGAAGGAGAACATGGAACAAATTGAGAAATAACACTGACATATATACACGGTCATGGGTAACATCAATAGCTGGTGGGAAGCTGCTCTACGACACAGGGAGCTCAGTCTGGCACTCTGTGATGACCTAGAGGGCTGGAATGGGGGTGGAGGGGGAGGGAGGCTCAAAAGAGCAGGGATATAAATATATATAAATAGTCATGACTGATTCCCATTGATGTACAACAGAGACCACCACAATGGAAAGCAATTAACCTCGAACTAACAAAAAAAAAAAACAACTTGCTATTCTGGTGTCTTAACAGCTCTGGCTGCTGCACATTGGGATCTTCAACAGTGCAGGAGGTGAGGCCATGCGCCTCTGGGCAGCCCCCAAGCCCACTGCAGAGCATGGTGGCAGTCCAAGAGTCTGGCCCTCTCTCTGCCAAAACCAGTCTCCTGCAATAGGCATCTTTGCTCCAGAGAATCATGCTGGATTGGCTCTGTCTGATCTACACGAGGTTGCAGTCTCTCCCTGCCTAATTCTTCTTCCCTTCTTGGCCTTCTCTGGGTGGTCAAGCAGCACCACAGTCTGAGGGCTCCCGCCCCAGTCCTGCTCCCTCTCCATCTTTCACGGGCTTTACTCCTCAATTGACTTCTTGTACTCCCAACTCTGACTCAGTGCCTATTTTCCAGATTGACACAGAGAGCTAAATAGGAAACCCTGGAGGCAAGTGGGCAATACCTTCACCCTATACCCGTTCAGGACTAACCCATGTTGATTATTCATCAGTGCATGGTGGATCTGCTCTTACACTCCATTTCCATACCCGGTTTGAGCTTTTACCACAATTTGCCTTCATATTTGTTTATTTGTATCTAAAATTATTTTAAGAATAATATAAAGTAGAATTCAACACTACAGACCTAAAATTATCCTCTTAAATTCCAGTCCTAATCCCCAGAGTTAACCACTAACTTGTACATCCTTCCAGATTCACATATATTTCTATATACAAACAGGGATTATAGTAAACACTGTTATGCAACTTGTTGAGTATTTTTAACTTAAAACTATTATTTTGGACATGGGACTACCTCTCCATATCAATATATGTAACTTTGCTGCTAAGTCACTTCAGTCGTGTCCGACTCTGTGCGACCCCATAGACAGCAGACCACCAGGCTCCCTCGTCCCTGGGACTCTCCAGGCAAGAACACTGGAGTGGGTTGCCATTTCCTTCTCCAATGCATGAAAGTGAAAAGTGAAAGTGAAGTCGCTCAGTTGTGTCTGACTCTCAGTGACCCCATGGACTGCAGCCTACCAGGCTCCTCCATCCATGGGATTTTCCAGGCAAGAGTACTGGAGTGGGTCGCCAACAGCTGTTAAAAAGAGGGACGTAAACTTCCCTCTTTTTAAAGAGGGACGTAAACTTCCCTCTTTTTAACAGCTGTTAACTTCCCTCTTTTTAACAGCTGTTATCATATTTAGTCAATAAAGTCATGTTATTGATGAACTTGTATTTCTAGGATTTGGCTGGAATGAATATTCTTGTATTTATTTTCTGGAAACTGATACTCCATGTCTACCCATTTATCAGAGTGCTTATCTTCTTCATACTGATTTGTAAGAGTCCTTTAAATGTAAAAAAATAATTAGCTCATTTTCTGATATGCATTACAAATATTTTTCTCTAGTTTGTTTATTTTTTGAGATTGCTTATGGTATGTTTTTCTCTTTAAAATTTAAAATGTGTTTGCAGTCAAATTTATGAGTATTTTCTGTTATAGATTTTAGGTTTGGAGCTGTGCCCTAGAAAGACCTTTTCTACACCAATAATATGAAAAACAAATCATCTATGCATATTTCTAGTACATTCAAAAGTTTTCATTTTACATATTTAATTTTTTTATTTTCTGGCATTTACTTATGCATAAGGATCTAGTTTTATTTTTTCCCAAGTGGTAGCCAGTAATTCTAATGCCATGTATTAAATGATCCATCCTTCTCCAGTGATTTAAAATATCATCTTTACCACACTCTAAATTCCCACCGTATTTCTTAATTACTATGCTCCCCAGACCCTTGGGATCCTTGCAGAACCTGTGTTAATCAGCCATATGTGAAAAAACAAATGAGATAAACAGCAGAATGGAAACACTGACCTAAATGTAAGTCAATAGTCCAGTTCTCCAAGGTCCTCATCACTTTTAAAGAATGCTCTGTCTAAAGTTGAAAGAGACGGTCCACATCTTCAGTGGGTGCCAAGCAAGCAAGCAAGAGGGCACGGACTGAGGCAATCTAGGTTTTTGTTACCCTCTTAACATGAAATCCTCCCCATTCGAGTTCTTGCGTTGTATGAAAGCGTGGTAGTTTTTAATGAGCACATAACTCCAGCAAAGCTTTCACTTCAAAGCCTGTTGCTATTACAGCTGCTGCATTAGTAAAGCAAGTAGGGGGATCAGTTGCACACAAGAACGTGGAGTATCTCAGGGCCTCCCTCTGCTGCAAAGACAGCCTTTCTGAAGGTGATTGCAGACAGACATGGCCTCACATCTTTGAAGTGTGCTCAATGCAGAATCAATTCAGGAATTCACAGATACTAGTTATCAGCCTGTGCTTCTTCACTTCGCAGAGAAGGGTTTAATTAATGTAATACATATTGGTCAATGCTTTGCTTTTAAACTTTACCTTTGGCCCATCAGCAGATCAATATGTATTTTAATCTTCTTCTGTTTTAGAACTGGTTTTAAGACTCACAGCAGAGGCCCAGATTTCACAATCATTAATTGCTATTATCAGCCCCTTTCATTTCCTAAACATCAGCAGTTTCTTAAAATTCTGCTTTCATTCCTGTTTGGAGCTATCCCTTCTTGTTCATCATTTGGTTCTGTGGTGTCTTTCAACCAAGTACAGAGTTCCCAACTAGCCAATAACTGGAAGAAAAAGAATGGACTGAATTCTATGTTGATTAACCAGTCTATCTCAACAGCTACACACAAAACTCAAAAAGTAGTCTGGCCACTTCTTGGTGGATGCTATCAAGTACTTTCAAGCCTTTACATGGGTCTGCCAAAGAGTAGAGGACTCACCTTGTTTTCTTTGTTTTAAATGAGCATCTTCTGGTGGCTGATTACTCTATATATCACAGTATAACTTCTTTCTTCCCAAATTGTTCATATTTTCCACTGTATCAAAGGTTGGACAATAGAACAATCTGCCATTCCTTCACTGCCTAATTTGGGCAAATCACAATCTCTGTGGATCTATTAATAAACAACCTCACCTGTAAAAGACAGTCGAAGCAGAAAATTTGGGACATTATGAGATAACATGAACAAAGTATTTTACACAGAGCCTGGCTGCCAGGACAAATCCTAAGGGACTGTCCTGTTAACAGTGTTCTTATCACTGTGTCTTGTCGACTAAATACAGGATATTAACTGAATGCAGGAGTACTCTTACCAAATGGTTAGCTGTGCTTCCACCTGTGAATCCATGTCTCACTCAACTAAGGAAGAAAATGAATTTACATACTGCATTACACAGTCTTTGTAGTTGGTGTATTACATTATTTCAAGCAAGATTATTTCCCTTTGCCACATTACAGAACCTCGCTTATTATACTGCTCTTTGTACCCACAATTCCCTTGCTACTTTTATCAAGTTTGTTTTATTCAAAACATAAAATTATACATGCTCATTGTAGAAAATAGAGAAATACAGAAAAGTATGATGAAGAAAACACTTATGAAGAAAATAAACATTATTCATAATTCTTCTTCTGGTAGTATTTTGGTATATTTTCTCTCAAATATACACTAATGTAGCTCTTTACATTATGTATACCATAGAAACAAAATCATTTTGCATACAGAAGTGTTAGTTACTCAGTCATGTCCGACCCTTTGTGACCCTGCCAGGCTCCTCTGTCCATGGGATTCTCCAGGCAAGAATATTAGAGTGGGTAGCCATTCCCTTCCCAGGGCTCTTCCCAACCCAGGGATCAAACCCAGGTCTCCTGCATGGAAGGCAGATTCTTTATCATCTGAGCCACCAGGGAATCCCATCATGTTTATGTGTAGAAACAAAATCATTTTGCATATAATTCTACTTAAAAACAGGCTTGATTCTCAAATGTAAATCCACTTGCACATAGTGTCTTTAAACAACATTTGTTGTTGTTGGGTAACATCAGCCTCTTTTGTCCTGTTGTGTAGCTTAGTTCACATCTATAAAAGGGCTATGAGTGGAAAAGTCTATGAAAAGAGCAGCTTCTATACAGTTTTATGTCCCATCTTTTTGCTCAAACAACACATCTTGAGAATTCTGCATGTGAAATTTGCATGAGAACAATGCAGTATTCTAGGAAACCATGATTCTCAATATTGCAGAATAGACTGTTGTATGAAAACAGAATTTATCTGACAATCCCTTATTTTGCTTTTACAAATAACCATGTCATGTATATCACACAGAGAAATCTTAGTGTATATCACTGGTTATTTCCTTCAGAAAGCTTCCTCGAAGCTGGATCAAAGGTAATAAAATCATTTAAGGATTGTGATATATAAGGCCAAATGCTCTCCAGCATGATTATATTTACTGACATGCAACCCACGGTGACACTATTACTGACAGAAAGCTATCATCATTTAAAAAATCTCCTCTGGTTAGATAGGCATGAGGATGTATTCTCCTTCCATCCATTGTGGCATGCTTTTGGAGCCCTGGATGCCAACACTTCCTTTAACCAAGACAATCGCAGGGCTCCAAATGATCTGGAGTTGCTCACCTTTGTCCCGGGACCATGGCTCGAGTGGCATTACCTTCTTTCTTGTCTTGTTGCCCACCTGGGTGCTACCATTTCATAGCCATACTGTCCAGTTTTGCTTGTATGAGCCTATACTGCCATCTCTTCTGAAACCAAGGGCTACAAATTCCCCTGGTTTCTTCTATTCTGCCCCAAATTGGAAAAGGCTATTTATGTTGCCTCCATGGTTCGGACGGGAAGATGGTTTCTGAGATTAGTTTCTGATTTTCCTGCTTTAAATTCCCTCCTTATGTTGCAGCTGAGGTAAAGTTGTCACAGTAGTGCCTAGTCTTCAAAGTCCAACACACACGCACACACAATTTTATTTGTCTTCCTACCTACGGGTGAATAAACATAAGCGAAGCAGTTATGACAGATTGCGTTCGTCTCCAGCAGTCACAACCATATGAATGAGCAGATTATTATAATTCTTACATAAGTATCCAGCACCAAAGAGATTTCCCAAACAGTATTCATCACGACTGTTTATCCAGGAACAACTAACTGCCTGTTGACTTTGGGAGCAGAACTGAGGATCCCTTAAAAGGTGCTAAACTCCTCATTGCTGCTTTGCTAGATATGCTTTACACACTTCACAGATTCATATGCACCCCAAAACGAATCACAAAATCCATACTACAAACTCCATAAAATATATTTAAAATATTGCATATTACCAGGTCTCAAGCGTTAAGAAGGAGAGTCTGGAAAAGAAGAAAACAGTAATAAAACCCTTCCTTAAAGAAAAGCCAAGGATTACGTTCCAAGCACTCTGTGGTTGAGTTCACCAAGAGACAGACACCCGGGGCAAAGAGAGCAGACAAGATGACACAACCTCACAAACTCCTCAGTATTTACGAGGAAAGAGGAAGAGGAATCCCCAAAGAACAATCTGTCAAAAAAGCACAAGGACCATGTGTTTACATGGAAACTGAAAAAAGGAGCAGGAACAAGTCCATAGTTAGGCAAGATACAAGAAGGACAAAGCCTGACAGAATTAGGTGGGATGTAAGGGGAGGAGGTGACCTACCACGGAGAATGAAAGTTCAGGTTTCTTGGGTGACTTTTCTGGAGATACCCACAGTTCCTTCCTCACCCACCCCACTTTCTCACAGAATCTACCACATCTCCCTGTCTCTTCCCGTGGCCTCTGCTGAGCAGGTAACCACCCAGAGGGCCCGCTCTCCGGACCCCAGTGACTACAGGGAGGTGGCCACAAAGAATCAACAGTCTCACACTACGCTCTGTTAGGCTCTTAAACTGGAAAATTATGTGAAGTGGAGCTGTGATGAGCAGGCCCGGGCCACGAGGAAATGGAGCTGAGAGAGGCGGTCAGCAAGAGAGAGGAGAGAAGATGTACAGAGAGCAACAGTGATGAAAGGATAGGGAGCCCCAGGAACACATGAGAAAGAACCCTGCTTCCTCTGGAAGCTGGCTGCACTCCTTGCCCTGGGTTTCCATGAATTACCCAGTTTTCCTTCCAATAATTTTGTGTGGGTTTTGATGCCTCATAGGGTAATTAAATCACCCTATCTGAGACAGTGACTATTCTGTGTCATTTAGCTCTGAGTTCAGTATTCTCTCACAGAATGTGCACTGAAGCCCAGAAAAACAGGTGTCATTATCTCCCTTTCCCAGAGAGGAATCCGAAGTTCATGAGGTTAGATGATGTGCCTAAGGTCACACAGCTGCTGAGTGACTTTGGTTCTGAATTTTCACACCGCTAGGCTGGGCCATAAACACGATACACGCTCAATTACTGCTGACAGAGAGGGAGTCCTCAGAAGTATAGAAAGACTATGCATGTGCTCCAGTCTCTTCTGTTACATTACGTTATAAACACAACACCTTAATTTGCATCACTCATGCATCACCATTCAGTAGGGTCCGTGAGAGGGGACATGTGTCGGAGAGAGACCGAGGCTCCAAAAAAGAAGTTTGTATTCTCTTGGTTCATGAAATATCAATACACTACAACTACAATATGAACTTTATCAGAAGTTCTTAGAGACTCTAACAGAAGCATAAGGCTTTTCAGTTATTAAAAGAATTGAAAGCTTTTTATAGTGCATGAAAAAGACAAACTCCTCCCTTTCAAATTATTCTACTTTATAGTACAATTCCTTTAGCAGGGAGGACAACTTCAGACACTTTTTCAAATAACCCCAACCACTTAAAATGTACCTTTAGGAAGTCATGCTGAGAGTAGATGGAAAAGAGATAGGCAGAGTCAAAAGAGGGGGGGTGGGAAACGGGAGAGAAAGAAGAAAAGGTAAGACATTGTTTCTGAAGTACTAAGAATCTTCCAGTTGTTCTGGCCTACTTTAAAATGGGCATTGTTATCCACAAAGAATACTTAACATTGTTTAGGAAACTGCAACTTAAAATCTTGTTCATGCCAGACAGATCTTTCCACCTGTTTGTCATAAGTCAGGAACACTTATTGATATATTAACTAGACACTTTCATTGAAAGTTAAGATGCTGTCTTAGCTCAGGCTACTATAACAAAATATTAATAGATTGGGTGGCTTAAAGTATATTGGGGCTTCCCTGGTGGCTCAGATGGTAAAGAATCAGTCTGCAGCTTATTATAGTTCCAGAGGCTGAGAAGACCAAGATCGAGGTGCCAGTCAATTCAGTTCTCAGTGAGAATCCTCTTCCTGACTTGCAGTCACCTTCTCATTGCGTCCTTACACTGTAGAAAGAAAATGAGCTTTCTCTCTTCTCCCCCTCTTTTTCTTACGAAGCCACCAATTCTATCATGGGGGACCCATCCTCAGGACCTCATCTAACTCTAATTACCTCCCAAAGGCCTCATCTCCAAAAGATCACACTGAGGTTTATGGTTTCAACATATGAACTTTAAAGGCACACAATTTAGTCTGTAGCAGAATTTCGAACTATTTTTAAAAAAAGTCTTAGTGACCCGGAAAACAATGATGATATGGTCACTAACCTAGAGCCAGACATCCTGGAGTACAAAGTCAAGTGAGCCATAGGAAACCTTACTACAAACAAAGTTAGTGGAGGTGATGGAATTCCTGCTGAACTATTTCAAATACTGAAAGATGATGCTGTTAAAGTGCTGTGCTCAATACATCAGCAAATCTGGAAAACTCAGCAGTGGCCACAGGACTGGAAAAGGTCAGTTTTCATTCCAATCCTAAACAAGGAAAATGCCAAAAAATGTTCAAACTACTCAAATTGTACTCATTTCACATGCTAGCAAGTTAATGCTCAAAATTCTTCAAGCTAGCTTCACAGTAAGTGAACTGAGAACTTCCAGATGTACAAACTGGATTTAGAAAAGACAGAGGAACCAGAGCTCAAATTGCCAACATTTGCTGGATCATAGACAAAGCAAGAGAATTCCAGAAAAACATGTACTTATGCTTCATTGACAAAGCCTTTGACTATATGGATCACAACAAACTGTGGAAAATTCTTAGAGATGAGAATACCAGACCACCTTACCTGTCTCCTGAGATATCTTTATGCAGGTCAAGAAGCAACAGTTAAAACCACAACAACAGACTGTTTCCAAACTGGGAAAAGAGAATATCAAGGCTGTATATTGTTACCTTGCTTATTTAACTTAAATACAGAGTACACCATGAGAAATGCTGGGCTGGTTGAAGAACAAGCTGGAATTAAGATTACCAAGAGAAATATCAATAACCTCAGATATGCAGATGACACCACCTAATGGCAAAGAGAAAAGGAACTGAGGAGCCTTTTGATGAGGGTGAAAGAGGAGCGTGAAAAAGCTGGCTTAAAATTCAACATTCAAAAAAATAAGATCATGTCATCTGGTCCCATCATTTCATGACAAACAAAAGGGAAAACAATGGAAACAGTGAAGACTATTTTCTTGGGCTCCAAAATCAGATGGTGACTGTAACCATGAAATTAAAAGATGCTTGCCCTTTGGAAGGAAAACTATGACAAACCTAGACAGCATATTAAAAGCCAGAGACATCACTTTGCTGACAAAGGTGGGCATAGTCAAAGCTACGGTTTTTCCAGTGGTCATGTACAGATGTGAGTTGGACCATAAAGAAGGCTGAACATCGAAGAACTGATTTTTTGAACTGTGGTGTTGGAGAAAACTTTTGAGAGTTCCTTGGGCTGCAAGGAGATCAAACCAGTCAATCCTGAAGGAAATCAACCTGGAATATTCATTGGAAGTGCTGATGCTGAAGCTGAAGCTCCAATACTTTGGCCTCCTGATCTGAAGAGCTGACTCCCTGGAAAAGACCCTGAAGCTGGGAAAGATTAGGGCAAGAGGAGAAGTGGGTGACAGAGGATGAGACAGTTGGATTGCATTATACTGACTCAATGGACATGAGTTTGAGCTGGCTCCGGGAGATAGCAAAGGTCAGGGAAGACTGGCATGCTGCAGTCTGGTGGGTCTCAGAGTTGGACACGACTGAATGACTGAACAACATTTATTTCCATTTTAATACTTTCTTTTCTATGATAAAAGTCTCTTATTTTCAGGTATGCATTAAAGTTTTGCTAAATGCTATAGGGTGGTCTTAGTAAAGATTGAATTAATAATAAAAATTATTAAAATAATACATTTTATGTTTTATATATATACTTAAGGTGTGGGGGTGGCCCTCCCTGGTGGCTCAATTGCTAAAGAATCTGCCTGCAATGCAGGAGAACCAGGTTCAATCCCTGGGTGAGGAAGATCCCCTGGAAAAAGGAATCCCTATCCACTCCAGTATTTTTGCCTGGGAAATCCCATGGACAGAGAAACTGGGCAGGCTATAGTCCATGGGGTTGCAAGAGTCAGACACGACCTAGCAACTAAACCACAACCATATATTTAAAACCACAATTTTTTAAAAGTTTAAAATATTTTTGAAAACTTCCTACAAAGAAAAGACTAGGTCCAGAAATCTTCAGTAGTGAATTCTATTAAATATATAGAGAAAAAAATTACATCAATCTTTCTCAAACTCTTCCAAGAAATAGAAGAGGAGGGAGAATTTCTCATTCATTTTCTCTGAGCTCAGTCTTAACCTAATACCAAACAAACAAACAAAAACCCATCAGACCAATATCCTTTATAAACAGAGATGTAAGATCTTCAACAAATCCTGGCACATGGAATTCAGCAACATAAAAAAAAAGGTTTATACACCACATCATGACCAAGTGACATTTATCCCAGGAACACAAGATCGGTTTAATATGTGAAATTTAATTGATGGAACATAGGAAATGGCAACCCACTCCAGTGTTCTTGCCTGGAGAATCCCAAGGACAGAGGAGCCTGGTAGGAGGCCATTATGGGGTTGCACAGAGTCGGACACGACTGAAGCGACTTACCAGCAGCAGCAACAGGGAATAGTCCATGGGGTCGCTAAGAGTTGGGCATGACTGAGCGACTTCACTTTCACTTTTCACTTTCATGCATTGGAGAAGGAAATGGCAACCCACTCCAGAGATGTAGTAGAAATGTTGCTGCTGCTGCTGCTAATCGCTTCAGTCATGTCCGACTCTGTGCGACCCCATAGATGGCAGCCCACCAGGCTCCCCCGTCCCTGGGATTCTCCAGGCAAGAACACTGGAGTGGGTTGCCATTGCCTTCTCTGATCTTTTAATAGAATAAAGCTCAAAAACACATAATCATCCCAATAGATGCATAAAAATCATTTGGCAAAAAGCTGATCCTAAAATCAGATAGAAATACAAAGCATAAAGGAACAAAACAATCTTTTAAAAAAAAGTTAGAGGACTCATATGTCTCAATTTCAAAAATTAACTTCAAAGCTATGGTAATCAAGACAGTGTGGTTCTGGGTAAGAATAGACATAACATAGATCAATAGAAAGAATAGAGATTCTAGAAAAAGGCCCTTAGATCTATAGAGGAAAATGACTTATGAAGTGTGCCAAGACAACTTAATGGAAAAAGAATAGTCTTTTAACAAGGGGTAGTGGGACAACTGAATTTACTTGAAAAATAATAAAGTTGGACCCCTACCTCACACTATATACAGAAATTAACTCATGAAACTTGAGCAAATCTTTGTGAACTGGATTAGGCACTGATCTCCAGATATCATATCAAAAGCATGTAAAAGCAAAAACAAAAAACTAAACTTAACCCAAATTAAAACTTTCTTGCTTCAGTTCAATTAAGTCGCTCAGTCATGTCCAACTCTTTGCAACCCCATGGACCGCAGCACATCAGGCCTCCCTGTCCATCACCAACTCCCGGAGTTCACCCAAACTCATATCCATTGAGTCGGTGAAGCCACCCAGCCATCTCATTCTTTATCATCCCCTTCTCCTCACAGCATCAGGGCTTTTCCAATGAACCAGCTCTTTGCATCAGGTGGCCAAAGTATTGGAGTTTCAGCTTCAAGACCAGTCCCTCCAATGAACATCAGGACTGATCTCCTTTAGGATAGACTGGTTGGATCTCTTTGCAATCCAAGGGACTCACAAGAGTCTTCTCCAGCACCACAGTTCAAAAGCATCAATTCTTTAATGCTCAGCTTTCTTTATAGTCCAACTCTCACATAAATACATGACTACTGGAAAAATCATAGCCTTGACTAGATGGACCTTTGTTGGCAAAGTGATGTCTCTGCTTTTTAATATGCTATCTAGGTTGGTCATAACTTTCCTTCCAAGGACTAAGCATCTTTTAATTTCATGGCTGCAGTCACTATTTGCAATGATTTTGGAGTCCCTCAAAATTAAGTCAGCCACTGTTTCCATTGTTTTCCCATCTATCTGCCATGAAGTGATGGGACCGGATTCCATGATTTTAGTTTTCTGAATGTTGAGCTTTAAGCCAATATTTTCACTCTCCTCTTTCAGTTTCATCAAGAGGCTCTTTAATTCTTCTTCACTTTCTGCCATAAGGGTGGTGTCATCTGCATATCTGAGGTTATTGGTATTTCTCCTGGCAATCTTGATTCCAGCTTGTGCTTCATCCAGCCGTGTTTCTCATGATATACTCTGTATATAAGTTAAATAAGCAGGGTGACAATATACAGCCTTGACGTACTCCTTTTCCTATTTGGAACCAGTCTGTTGTTCTATGTCCAGTTCTAACTGTTCTTCCTGACCTGCATACAGATTTCTCAAGAGGCAGGGGACTATTAAATAAGTAAAAAGACAACCCACAAAAATGGGAGAAATATTTGCAAAACATATAGAAGGAACTTGTATCCAGAATATATGAACTCTTATGACTCAATAATAAATAGACAATTTGCTTTTCCCTGATGATAGGTGATACTAAGCATCTTTTCATATATCTTTATGTCTTCTCTGGAAAATGCCCGTTTAGCTCTTATGCCCATTTTTAATCAAGTTTTTGTTTTTATGATAAGTTGTGTAAGTTCTTTTTACATACTGAATATAACCTTTCTCAGATACATAATTTGTAAATATCTTCTTTCAGTACATTGGCTTTTTGTTTGTTGACAGTTTTCTTCACTGTGCAAAAAAACTTTTACTTTGATACAGTCCCATTTGTTTATTTTTGCCTTTGTTACCCTTGTATGAGCAGACAGGATCAGAAAATATTGTTAATACCGATATCCAAGAGTGTACACTGCCTCTGTCTTCTTCCAGGAGTTTCATGGCTTCAGGCCTTACATTCAAGTCTAACCCCCTTTTAATTTTTTTTGTATATGGTGTAAGATAGAGGCCCAGTTTCATTCTTCTATGGTAACTGTCCATTTTTCTCGATATCATTTGTTGAAGACACTGGTGCAGTGCGGTGCATGTCTGCTCAGCCGTGTCCGACTCTTTTCGATCCCATGGTCTGTAGCCTGCCAGGCTCCTCTGTCCACAAACTCTTGCTGGGTTTGCCCTAGCAAGAATACTGGAGTGGGTTGTCATTTCCTACAGATGATGTTATGGATGGTCACCACCATTAATTACCTGAAAGCACGACTTTAATTCTGACTGTGAATGTGAATTCTGCTTCACAGAAATCTCTCTCTAGTCTTCACAATATATACTTAGGAATTTCTCTCCAGTCCAGAAGAAAACTTAAGTGTGACTACAAGATGTGCTTCTGGAACCATGAAAGAACTCACAATGAGTTGGAGTGTTCAGGTGCTATAGCTTTCCATGCAGTTTTTACTGGGACAGCATCTCACTTTTAGTTCAGAGGTGAGCTTAGAAAAATGAAAGAAAAAATACATTTTGCCCATTGCTGGAAGAAAAAAGGCAAAAATTAGCTATCCTAGTCTATATTCCATATTTATTTTTACATGGTGCTTTCTACTAGGCATTCAGTATGATTCCATTTACTCTGGATTGCATTTAAGATTTCCCCCTTATATAAATACCCCCAAACAGAAGGAATCTGTTGAGAACAGGTAGCTCCCTTATATTCTTGTCATTAGTGAATATTTATGAATATCTGATAGCGCTTAACCTGTCAGTGGAGTCTTCTACGGATCTAAATATGACTTTTTATTTTACATAGTTTCCTAGAGCAGCTCAACACTGCTGGAGCCGCTTTGCTGGGAGGACTCTGTCAACAATCAGCACTTCACTGGCATTAACATGCAATAAAAGACAGTGAGGCATGACTCAATTAAACCACAAAAATAAAACCTGTTTTCAGATAACATTAACCCAGTAGTGGGGCTTCTGCTGCATGACTAGCATTAAGGTCAGTGCTTTGAAAACCTATGCCTAACCGTCTAACAAACCCACACACAAGGTGATTTAGAGGAAAGAGCAGAACTCTGTTTTATCTCCTTCTAGCACTGTATCCAGATATTTTACCACTGACAGCATGCAATATCAATTAGATCTCACTACTGCAAAGATTAAGAACAAATTTTCCACCTGAGATGTCAATGGAAATTTAATTTGCACAGAAGACACAGTTTGGAAGACTTGTTTATGAGTCAGCTTGATTTAAAACAAACAAACCAGAAAGGCTCATGCAGGGAATAGTTCAGAGAAAACATGAAAGCACCCAAGAAAAGAAAAAAAAAAAAGAAAGCACCCAAGGTATGAACTCATAGGACATCTGATACCCTGGGTGTGCCAATCAACACATTGCATGGCCAGAAAAGAGATGTTATACAACTGCCAAAGTTCTTGAGAAAAGATGGAGCTCTTCTATCAATATGTAAAATGCACATATTTATGTCTCACTTAACCAGGAGGGATGGATGTGTTCCTTACAAAACCAGAGGCGGTTTTGTTTGTTTGTTTGCTTGTTTTTGCTGTATTTGAAATATTTTAACACTCTAGGTTTAAGCCTTCAGTAGTTTAGGTTTCATTATATTGAACATAATCATTTCAAGTTGTTCTCACTGAATGATACCATTTTTTAAAACTACTTGATTTCAGCAAAGTGAAGACAAAATATATTCAAAATTATACAATAAATTTTTTGAAGATTTCATTGTGTGAAAATTATTAAAATTTTTTTCACTTCAATTGTAATTTTAAAAATGGATAAATGACTAGGGACGTATGTTGAACTCATGGGTAAACAGTAAAGAAAAAATGCTTTGGTGCATTTAAGATATGATTTATAAATTCTGAATCATTATTTTAAGCTACAATTAAGGTAAAGTTTTTCAAGTTTGAATTTCTTTTGTAAAAAAGCTATAGAAATATGCTAACAAAAAGGGAACCAAATTAAAACAATAGACCCTCATACCTTTTTAAAGCATGGTACCTTTTTAAAGCTATGAACATTAAAATACATACTGAAGTCACAAGTTAATTTAAAAACTATCAAAAATGGCGGCAATAGAAAAGTGACTAAATGTCCCAGCTAGACAATCACTGTTTATTATATTCAGAAGCCAGGAATATAAAATGGAAACCTAAAATTATGTGAATTTCAATTATGAAAGCAACTGATCCAAATAATTTAAAAGAAGAAATTATTTTTGTTAGAAAATATTAAAAGATCAATGCATGAATCTTTTCAAAAAACATTAAAGTTTACTGGTTGTTTTAGTTTCCCATAGCTGCTATAACAAATTACTGCAAACTTGTGGCTTAAAAGGCTTCCCTAATAGCTCAGACAGTAAAGAATCCTCCTGCAATGCATGAGAGCCAGGCTTGATTTCTAGGTCAGGAAGATCCCCTGGAGAAGGGAATGGCTACCCACTCCAGTATTCTTGCCTGGAGAATTCTATGGACAGAGGAGCCTGGTGGGCTACAACTGTGGCTTAAAACAACATGAGTTTATTCTCTTACCTTTCTAGACCCTTGACAGGTGAGTCTGTTTCTTGGCCTATGTTAGCTTCTAGCAGCACCTGTATCCTCAGCCCAGTTGCATCCTTCATCTTAAAAGGGCATCCCCTGAATCTCTGCTTCCATTATCATATCACCTTTTCCTCTCTGTAGTCAAATCAACTTCTGCCTCGCTCTCCCACAAGGACATTTGTGACTCATTACCCAGCTTATCCAGGATTATCTCCCCATCTCAAGATCCTTAACTTAATCACACCCACAAAGTCCCTGTTACCATGTACGTTACGGTTCCAGGGATTAGACAGGGATACCTTTGGGGTCATTATTCAGTCTATGACATCAGTTCAAAAAACATCTTTTAAAATCTCCATCTCCATCCTAGGAGATATACAAGTTAATGCTTTCTTGATCAGCTTTATTCAGCATATGCCTTTATTTTCCACTGGGAAGTTACAGCTTGGTAGGGCTGGCTTACCATCAATAGCTTTCAACTGAGAGTCTGTCCTAAGAGCATTTGTGCAGTCTCTGAGCCCAAGTTAGAGACACTGGGAAACAAAATAAATGGTGCTGGGTCCTCTGAAAGGTAAGGATAAATGTTACTCTTCTTCACATTACTAGTCATACAGAGGGAGGGGTGTGTTTTATCCAATCAATGGATAAATGATCTAGATTTCATACCAAAACACACTTCTGAAAATTATTCCTAACTAGTCATGAAATTTAAAAAAAAATTTTGTCCTCTTTAAAAACTGCTAATTATTTCTTGAAGTCAGGCCTGGTAAAGTAGAAGTAACGTGGGCTTTGGAGTTATAGCTCTGGACTTAGTAATTACTAGGTTCTGTGTGATCTTAGGTAGTCAAATGCTTAACATTTTAGATGCTCAGTTATTCATCTATAAGATGGTAATGGAAATACCCAAGAGGTTTATATATAAGAACATTAGAGTTTTGTTATAATAGCTGGCATAGAATAGTTGCTCAACAAATATCAGTTACTTTCCACTTTTTATATTAAAAAAGTAGTGTATAAAAAGTGCATAGTAAAATAAGATTGATTTACCATTGTTTAGTATTGTCTATAGAATGAATTCAGATATAACTTGTAAATATACTTTTTTTGGGGGGCAGTTCCACATGCTGGGGGAATCTTAGCTCCCTAACCAAGGATCAAACTCACACCTCCTGCGGAAGTGCAGAATCTTAACTACTGGATTGCCATGGAGTCACCTCTAACTGGTAAAGTAACATGAAAATAGTAATGCTCTCATTAAGCACTTGATAACAGATATTATAAATGTGAAATAGTGTTGCCAAGTTTAGTAAAGTTAGACATTTGGTAAAGTTGTCATTCTACTATTTAAGAGGCTATTTACCTTTGTCTTTAAATCATCACTGAATTGGCAGTTATCTGAATTGGCTTCCCTGATAACTGAGTTGGTAAAGAATCCGCCTGCAATGCAGGAGACCCCAGTTCGATTCTTCGGTTGGGAAGATCCCCTGGAGAAGGGAAAGGCTACTTACTCCAGTATTCTGGCCTAGAGAATTCCATGGACTACAGTCCATGGGGTCACAAAGAGTCGGACATGACTGAGCAACTTTCACTTTCTGGCAATTCTCTCAATTTCGTACACCTCTTTGCATTCATATTACATCAGTCTAAATTGTTTATGTTAAACATGCTGGCAAAAAATCTCAATAAGTAAGCATGATTTAGGTGCCAAAACAATAACTTTAAGAATCCCTTTGATGGTGAGAGACGATACAATATTTTTCTAGATCACAGAAGGTAAGAAAATCTACATACTAAAGGGTAAAGTAAAAATTCTCTTCTCTTCCAAAGATATTTGAAGTTGTCCTCCTGAGAAAAATCTACTTTATACATCATTCTTAAGGAAGTAAAGAAGCTGATAGAGCAACCATCCTCGTCAACACAACACAGATCTCAAATATGCAGCGATTGGTCACTGAGGTGCTCGGAAGCAGTCTAGAGTTTCTCAGATCTCCATAGGATATGTCATTAAATCTTCTCCTCCTGCTGGGTCTGACTTCTGGGGAAAAAAGCATATGGTATAAAAATTACTATATTTGGTAGTGAATACTAATGATTGCTCAGAAGGCTCATCCTTCAGTCTCTATGGCCTTTAGCACTAGTTGGATATAAATGTGACATGCTTTGATTTGATTTGATTTAATAATCTTTTTGAATTTATAGTTCAGAATTAATTATATAAAGTTTATCTATAAATCAGATACTCACATAAATGGAGAGACATATGCATTTATTTCTGGTGTTATCCCATTAACAGACTGTAAAATTAAGGCTCTTGCCTTGTCTGTCCAAGGCAAAATTTACAAAGGTGCTCCTTCCCCTTTAATTACTAGAATATGGAAACAGATTTAACACAAACATACACACACCAGACATATATGTGATGTAAGTTGACATTGTTTTTCTACAGTGTGAGAATTGGAAGCTCAATGATGTCATATGAACCCTATTTGATACCTATATTGCCAATATCTTAATTACTATATGGAACGGCAAAAGAAAGTACTTTGAAACATGCAGAAATTATTCTATGATCTATATAAAAACAACAGCATTTTCTATGTTATAATAAATTTGCAAGTTGAATTTCATACATGTTATTTTACATTACACAGGGCATGTTCTTTAATATTCAAAACCCAGAATGGTTAATAAAAAGAACTCCAAGGAAAAAATTAAGAGAAATTTGGTTAAAGATGTTATTTTACTTCCTAGAAATAGCTTTCTAAAGATTTGTATAAAGCTCATTATATTGGCCCAGTACTGAGAATACACAGTATGACAGTAACAGTGGTGTGCTGTCTCAGATGGTGTAAATCACTTGGTTGATTTGGCGAATACATAAATAGTACACCGATTTTATTTAGCAAGGCCAATTAATAAATTCTTAAAAATTGGGTATATTTGAATCAAATGTCACTGTAAAGTTAAGACAATATAGATTCCATAATACATACTGTTATTTTCTAATGTATCTATAATGAAACTCCATAATGAAACATAATATAAAACATGGATTTTTGTATCAAAACTCTTCATCAGAAAGTACAGCTCACATCAGAAGTTAATATCACTGGGTATTTAAATGATTAAAACAAAAACAAATAATGTATTACAAATAGCCTTTTGTTCTTCACTTACTATGATGCAAACTGCAAGGATTTAACCTTTAAGGGTTAAAGAGTTTAATCAATGTCAATGTCTGATCTTCTGAAGCGATAAAGAACAGTCTGTCTAGCGATACCCAACAGAACATCACTTTGTCAAGCCACAAAGCACCCAAAAGCTTGTCAAGTAAGTTCCCAGAAACCTCTTTGTGGTTAGAACTCAGCTCCTTCTTGCTTGACCTATTATTTGATATTTGACCACTTGGTTGCAAGACACTTGCTCTTTCTAGCTGAAATGTCACTGGGGCATCTTGTCAGCTCCCCGACATCTCGGCCTGACATACAATTTTACTTTTGTGTGCTACAAGGCAGAAAATGCAGGGCAATGGCCTTGTTTTAAATTCTGTCAGCATCAAAGATGGGCATCACTCTTGGGTCCTACCAACCACACAAACAAAAAAGAAGTCTATTTTGAAGGTCAAAACAGCCATTACCTTGAAGTTTTTCAGCTTATTCTAAATACATTACCTGCTGTACTGGTGTGGAAACTGTCCTTAAAAAGTGCCTAAAAGCACCACAGACATCTTCCCAGCACAAGTGCTCGACTTTCTTATCAAAAGTAGGCTTGCTAAAAAGGAGGCGTTTTCAATGCCTGCAGGGACCAGATGCAGCAGTTAACTTAACTTGTTCAAATGGGCAAGTGGTATCATGTAGCTTTACAAGGAGCAACCTGACCTTCTCACATTGACCAGGAGTGACATTATTGTGCAGGAGGAGAAGCAGTCACATCATTTCTGTTTTGCACAACCTGCTTAAAGTTTGCAACTAAATGCTTGTCTTCAGTTGAGCTGACAAGAGAGAAGAGGGGGCTCAGTGAACCATGGCAGGGCTGCCATGAAATGACAGGAATCATTGGCATACATTTCAAATAGCTCTCTCAATCCTATTAAAGTATTGCAGTCCTGCTTTAAAATAGACAAGTATGAAACAACTTTGATAGATAGAGACTAAAATGGCTTATTGATTTTTTTAAGTCTGAAGGAAATTACCTAAAATGTGTCATTCTTTAACATTTAAAAATATGTTACATAAAAATGAGTAACTGTGATAATAAATAAAACTTAGAGGGGAAAAAAGTTGGTTATCTCATTATTCGAGGAGACATAGATACCTGAACACATCAAGATATCACACGATTTTTAAGAACCCACGGCCACTTGAGCTGAAACAAAATTCAACTGATAAGAAAATCCCCCATCAAAACAATTTTAATTGTACTGATCACTCTTCCTGCGTGCTTTTTATTTCATAAAGTCATAATCCAATCTGAGCTGGTCGCTTGGCAGTAGCAGACATTGTCACTGGAGATGAGTGAGATGATGCCAGGGGCGCAGGATTTATAAGTGTTTCCTTTAAGAAAGTGTAAGTTGTGTCAAGTTCAGCTTTCAGTGGCAAAAAATCCCCAACATCAATTGTGTCAGCAGGAAGAGCAGCTCTTGAAGGAACGGAGAGATTTGAATGGTCCCGTGATCCTGTCTATGATACAAAAAGAAGAGAACAATAAACATAGAACTGAAAACTCAAACAGAGTCTAAACCCATAAACAGAGAAGTGGACTAAGAATCACAATATGAAATGGGGTGGAAACGGCAATTTAAATAATCTATATGATAATACATAAATATTAAATTATTTTCCAAGTTGTGACTGAACCTCATTTGTTCTACATCATAAACTTGCTGGGACATCAGGAATTGGGCTAAACACTAAAACTTTGTAGAAAACTTTTATCAAGTTATTGAATCAAAAAGTCAGTACAATCAGGCATTTCTGCCTCTTCTTCCATCCACTGGCAAATTACAGAAACCAATTCTAATAATAATGTTTATCTCATTATGCTCTATGTGTGTGTGTGCTCCGTCGTTCAGTCGTGTCTGACTCTCTGCAACCCTCTGGACTGTAGCCCACCAGGATCCTCTGTCCAGGGGATTTTCCAGGCAAGAATACTGGAGTGGGTTGCCATTTCCTCCTCCAGGGGATCTTTCTGATCCAAGAATCGAACCTGCTTCTCCTGCATTGGTAGGCGGATTCTTTACCACTAAGTTCACCTGGGAAGCCCTCTATAATATATGCTATATAACTGGGAGATTAGATCCTTAGAAAATTCATAACTATGAATATTTGTGTGTTTAAGTTATCAGTCTGACTTTTAATTGAACAATACAGCACAAAGAAAAACAAGTCAATCCTTGCACCCTATAGAAAATAGCATACCAACATATAAAATGCCAATGAAATGAACTATTTGTCTTTACCTTTAAAAATACTGCCACCAGCCTGTTTTAATGATGACTGTTCTGTTATAAGCATTTGGAAATCATATATCAAGATATGGGAATGCAACATGAAAACAGTTTGTCACATATTTTAGAACATTACTGCTACCCAGAAACTGTTGGAAATCAAACTTAAGAAACCCACACACTCATGAAATACTTAAAAACATAATTAATATTTTGTTGAAGCTATACATTTAAGTCTTAAGTAACAGCAGTAAACAGTAATGAACCCTTAACATAAATGAAGTCTTACTAGTAAAGCAGATAGGTGTTACTTTATGGCATTTATAGATAGGAGAAAAACAGCAATCAATTGTATGTCAGAATTTTCCAGATTCCCAGTAAATAAATGTTGCTGAAATAATAAGTCTAGTGCTAAGTGTCTCCATTAAAAAACACATTTATATTGCAGAGGTTTTAATAACAAAACATCTTTTTGGTAGATTCTCTTAAGGTTTTGACAACCAAACAGCATGAATGCTAAGGACCTGCTTTATTATGTCATATTATATGAACCTGTTTCTACATGTGAAAGCATGAAGGAAGCAATCTCTGGCTTCAGAAACATATTAGAAATTCAACTGTTGTATGCGTTACCATTTTTGTGGATTTTTTTTAAAACTACAACTGGAGAAAAATCAATGGCTGCATCTAACACCTAGTTCAGCAATTTTCTTTGATCTCTGTTCTTTTGATTTCTTGATTCTCCACTGCAAGCCTACAGCTGACGGAAATCATCTCTTTTTCTGCTGGAAGTTAAAAAGAAAAAAAAAAAAAAAAACCACCTAAAATGGCCACTCAAATGGCTTTATGAAGGAGAGGATTTAGCTTATCCTGCTGAAAGAAAAGAACTCCCAAGGTCATATGTTGACCCTGCTTAGAAGCGCTGATGAGATTTCACTTGCACAATGTGTGACTGGTTAATGGGTGACCAGATCAGTTCAGAACCAGAACAGAGGCATCTCATTACATCAGAGGCTGGAGGCATAGATTCCTGCACTTTTCCTGCTCCTAGAACCATCTTTGGTGATTTTTTTTAGCCCTGCGTCTGAATTGGCAGCATTATTACTTGATCGATTTTGCTGCTGTAAAGACTACAATGCCATCTGCTAACTGATTCTGCCAGAACTGGGGGTAAGAGGGACAATAGAAGAGCAGGAGATGGTGGGGCTGATTCTCTTCATAATAAAACTCAGAGCAATCGTACTATTTATTATGATCAAAGAGTATTGGCAGGCAAGCCTGCAACAAGTTTCTTGTTACATCTTTATACTTCAGGTTCTGGTTTAAGAAAACTGTATATGTGCAGAATCAGACCAAGGAAGCTCAGCTACTCTCTGAGAAAATCTCCTCCTTGATGCTTTAGACTAGAGAAAGTGCCAAACTGACCAACCACTCCTGTTAGATATATCTTACTCAAATCCATATTCTGTACTTGAAATTTCCTTTTCTGTTCTTATGAGTCCATCGACCTAACATTACACATGAGGAAGGTTATCCTTTAGGAAAGGTCTTTAACTGCTCACTTCCCCTTATACATTCAGTGGATTTTAAACTCTATAAAGGGGTGCCTCTTCTACTTTTTCTAGTCTTACTTCTTCTTATGTCTATTTTCCATCATGTTGCCTGAAAGTGTTTTTTATTTCTAATATAAATTTTTTGACCAAATAACCTTGAAATGGGGTATTGAGTATGTCTTTGGTATTTCAAACCAGAGTCTCACTTTTTGTGTACCTGGAATTCTGATTTGAAACACTAAAGAAATAATACAACCTAAACATGGGAAACGACATTAAAAAGAAGAGATTTCTGTATCATACAGCAAATCCCCACTGGCTATCTATCTTATATATGGTGAGCATATGTTTGAAGACTACTCTCTCAATTTGCCCCACCCTCCCCTCCCCCTGCTGTGTCCACAAGCCTGTTCCGTAGCCTGAATCTCTACCTGGTGCTCTGTGACAACCTGGGGGGGAGGATGGGGTGACAGCTGGAGGAGGTTCAAGAGGAAGGGGACATATATATATTTATGGCTGATTCATGCTGTGGTGTGGCAAAAACCAACACGATATTGTAAAGCAATTATCCTCCAATTAAGATTTTTTTTAATGGAAAAAGAGAAGAGATTTCTTTGAAGATTTGCACCCCTCGAAAGACAAACCCTCCATCAAGTAAACAGACTTACTTTTGTGTAAATGAAAATAACTGTTTTTCTGTTACTGAGGTCATGTGCTATACTGCATGCACCGCTAGAAAATCATCTTTTCCATGAAATACAATAAAATTTGATTTTAAGTCACTTAATAGCTTAAAAACAAACTAGCAAAATTTCTGGTGAGATCTTGATTTGAAAATATGATGTTAAAATAACAGGTAAATATGTTGTAAATAATATTCAGAAATATAACACTTTTAATATAACACAGAGAGTAAGAGGCAGTTAAATAACTTTTTATCAGAGACCATTAAAAGTTAATATTCACCATCTGATATTTTAAATCTGTGGTCATTTAAGCTACTTTTTAAACTGCTGAGGTGTTCTGATAGTCTCTCATATAAATAAAAATTTAGGCAATTTTTTAAAAAGAGATTAGCTACCTGAAATAAAAGCTAGGTGTCATGTGAATCTTTATGGAGGCACTTTTATTTACTTAATAAGCTGTAAATGATTCTATTTGAGCTGCTATAGTCCATGAGTTAAATATATATTCACAATACAAAATGTGTCTACTAAATTTCTGTATTTTAAAAATCTTATGAAATATGGTAATTAGACATGTCCATTAACCATTTTTCAAGACTTTAATATCTCCACTTTCTAAGGGTGTTTTTTAACAACAAAAATAAATATAGCACTGGTGTAATAATAAGATAATGACTAACTGTCTATATATCAAAGTCACTTTGCAGACCAAGGCTTCAAAAACTATGACTGTCTCTAAGCCGTCTGTCTCCTGTGCAGCATTTACGATAAAGTTAAGTCTTCCAGAATCTATTAGTATAAAAAATGAGGAGTGATTTAATTTAGTAAGCCTGAATAGTATTGCAAGGAGATTATGCCAGGCAAATAGTATGGTGAAAGGAGTACTGGACTAGAGATCAGAAGACTATATTTTCCCCTCCCACTTCTGTTACAATTCAGCTGTGTCATTTAGGTGAGTGAATTAGTACTCCTAGGTCTCACTTCCTTTGCCTAAAAAAATGAAGAGCAGATGATACCATTCTAATGGCAGAAAGTGAAAAGGAACTGAAGAGTCTCTTGATGAGAGTGAAAGGGGAGAGGGAGAAAGCTGACTTAAAATGCAACATCCAAAAAACTAAGATCACAGCAACTGGTCCCATTACTTAATGGCAAATGGGTTCGAGGGGAAAGTGGAAACAGGGACAGATTTTATTTTCTTGGCCTCCAAAATCATGATGGATGATGACTGCAGCCATGAAATTAAAAGATGCTTGTTCCTTGGAAGAAAAGCTATGACAAACCTAGACAAAGTATTAAAAAAACAGGGACATCACTTTGCTGACAAAGGTCCAGAATAGTCATGTATGGACATGAGAGTTGGACCATAAAGAAGGCCTAGCATCAAAGAATTGATGCTTTTGAACTGTGGTGCAGAAGACTTTTGAGAGTCCCTTAGACTGCAAGGAGATCAAATCAGTCAACCTTAAAGGAAATCAACCCTGAATATTCCTTGGAAGGACTGATGCTGAAGCTCCAATACTTTGGCCACCTGGTGCGAAGAGCTGACTCACAGGAAGAAACCCAAATGCTAGGGAAGACTGAGGACAGGAGAAGAGGGCAAGAGAGGATGAGATGGTTGGATGGCATTACCAACTCAATGGACATGAGTCTGAGCCAGCTCCAGGAGATAGTGAAGGACAGGGAAGCTAGGAGTGCTGCATTCATGGGGTTGCAAAGAGTTAGATATGACTTAGTAACTGAACAGCAGGACTCTTTCTAGCTCTGAAGTTCTACATGTCCACCATGATTCCAACCCATGATGATGTATGGCATAAGGTTAACACCTAAATTTTGTGAATGTTATTAACCCATAAATCAGAGTTCTTAAACATGATTCTTCAGATTTTGAGAGGATATAGACGGGCCACTCTTAAGGGGAAGGAATACATACGGCAGATGATTCTTAAAAAAAAAAAAAAAAAACCAAATAGATAATAAAATTAGCCATAGTTTAGATGAGGTGGCTACATTCAATTAAATTCTGTGATACATTTTTTATTACTTCGACCTCCATGATGATGTTTTAAGCTCTGTAAATTATTGACTGATTTTAAGTAGAGTACGCAGCTCTACATAAACTGATGAAGGAATCAAAGTACCCACAAGAGGGCCTTATGAAGAGGCTCCCTTGCCATTTCTACTTTAGCTCCTAATGCGTTCTTATCAGTAGAGTCTTAGTAATCAGAACACAGAATTTTCTTCCTTCTGAATGCTTCAAGTTAGTTAACCAAATTTTACCTATTTTCCACTTTTGGCATTAGGCCTCACAGGATACTACAGTTTATACAGTCAGAGTTGACAATAATTACGTGTACAGTTTTCTCTTGTGGAATGCTTAGTTATGCACCTCAGATATCTGTTTATTCATTCAACCACACACACATATACATATACCTGATAAATGCAGCTACACACATATACTTGCTATACATATATGTGTGTATATAACCATATACAAATATCTATCTATCTATCTATACGCCTGCTAGCACATCATTAAATATTTATTCCTTGGAGTCATCAATTATAACTTTGAGCTACCAATACCAAACATGTAGAAATATTTTACACATTCCTCCCTCCATAAGTTATTACAGCCTTAGTACAGACCAGTACTTTCATCTTTAGTTCACTAACAAGATAGGCTAGGTGGGGATATGTGAGTCAGCAGGGCCCTGTAAAGAGTCTCCAGAGAGAGAGAAGACAATCTGAGAAGTTTAGACACCTAGAGATTAAAAAGGAAGGCCAATCATAGAGGGAGAAACAAATGAGAAAAGAGAGGTAGAAGATACTAATAACCAACTCGATTCACATCACAGCAATTTACTCCTCAAGCAGACAGTTCACATTTGTTCGAAAGCCAGAGTTCTTAAGTCAGTCTGGTTCAGTTTCAGCCTCGATGACTTGGTTAATGTGGTGGATTAATTGGATTATGCCTTCCTTATAAGCATGCTCTTTGCCAGGTGACTCTGCAGTTGTTTGCAGCCTGGTTCACAAGCACACTGTTGCCCTACCCAGCTCGTCTAGCATTTCCTCACTTGTACTCTATACTCTGTTTACATGGACTTGCAGATTATTACACAGGCTTGAGGCTTCCCTGATAGCTCAATTCGTAAGGAATCCATCTGCAATGTAGGAGACCCCAGTTCAATTCCTGGGTCGGGAAGATGTGCTGGAGAAGGGATAGGCTACCCACTCCAGTATTCAGGCCTAGAGAATTCCGTCCATGGGGTCGCAAAGAGTCGGACACGAGTGAGCGACTTTCACTTCCCTTCACTTTACATGGACTTGTGAGTCAGGAAATGGGATGTTCCATAGCTCACACCTGCCTCCGGTGTGTTCACTGTCTTGTATACACCTCTGTCTTCTCTACCTTTCAGACTGCCAAGGTTCCCCTCCTTGTAAGCCCTTTTCAGCTCATTGCCACACACTTCCCCAACTGCTGTGAGCTGCTACATTCAATCACACGTTGGCATTCCTTTGTGAACATTTATTTTTCTGTTTTTACTTTCTTGCATTCATTCATCTCCCCAGAAAACCATGAGCACCTAGGGTAATGGAATCATGACTTTGTATTCCTAGCACTTAGAAGAGTATCTGAAAATAAGATTTCCAACTAATGAATGAATAAACAAACCACTCATGTTATTATTTCATGATTTTGGTTTTATATTTTATATTTGGTTATTTCACATATGTACAGATATGTCACAATTAAAAGTAGCACAGTACACTGGAAAGAATTCACGCTTTGAAGCTGAAGAGGCCTCAGGTTCTGAGTCTGCTGTGTACTCACTATGTGATCTAAGACATGTTTCTTAACCTATGTGAGCCTGCATCTTATCCATTATATATGAAGACTAATCCTTCATGGAGCTGTTACAAGGATTATGAAATAATATACAAAAAAAATGCATAACATACCGTAGCTCCCCTTTGCCTCTCTTTCTACTCTTCTCAAGTGATAATAAATTCCAAATTTTGAACTAACATGTATGAACATAAATGTCAGGCACTGTGCTAGGTTTAGCTTCATAGGCATTACCTCAATTCTCATAGCCACTCAATGGGAAGGTACTACTATTCTTCATTTTATAGTCAAAGAACCAGGGATCACAAGAGTGGCAAGCACTGCTCCACGTTGCACAGCTTGTTAAGTGGTGCAAAGAGATACGACTCTTGATCCATGATGCTTCTCCCCTTATGCCTGGCCACCACCTTATCATATCACCCAAAAAAGACACAGCCTGAGGCTTATTAATATCCAGAGCTCTTTCATAAAGACAGTAAGGGCTCAACAAATCTCTGTGAAGGTGGAAAATAAAAGCACGTAGATTGTACTAGAGGTTAAAAATAGATGTTTCTCTTT
Source organism: Aepyceros melampus (assembly GCA_006408695.1). Taxonomy (NCBI): domain Eukaryota; kingdom Metazoa; phylum Chordata; class Mammalia; order Artiodactyla; family Bovidae; genus Aepyceros; species Aepyceros melampus. Next base: position 154,324 of record SJXQ01009931.1, read on the forward strand.
TTGATAATATGGTTTCTTATAGTCCACTTGAATATCCACAGTACTGGAGTAAATGAATAGATTTTATGACATTTACATAAAATAAAAGTTCTAGCCCTTTCACCAAAGAAGCTTATATGTTGTTACATTCAGAGATTACACTCAGTGCTGAAGTTTTAAATTACACTATAATATTTAAACTTTAATTTTAAATTGCTTTAAAGATGTCTTGTGCCTGACAAGATAACAATTCCCATTTTCTTCTCTTGGATGTTTAGATTTCCTGACATGATTGAGGTTGGAAAAGGAGTCAAAGAATTTTCCCAAATGGCTTTTGTTCTTTCTTTTCTTACGTTCCTTCACACCCGTGTGCTCCCATCTGCTCCTTTCCTGGCAGTTCTGATACACCTGACAGTAGAGAATACTAGAAATGGCCAGAAAATTAAAAAAGACCATTTCCCCCCTGGATCTTAAGAATATAAAATTTTCAAACAATCAGAATGTGAAAAGTAAATATATCCATACACTCATGTATATTAAAAAGGGACAAAAATTGGATAAATAAAAACTTATGCTTAATTAATTGAATAAATAAACTTAATAGAAAATTGCCATTGCAAAACTGAAATGAAAAGCTGATAAAATATATGCAACACACATGATAGCCATAGGGTAGTTTTCTTAAATTACAAAAAACTTATGAAAATCAAGAAAAAGAAGAACCTAATTAGAAAATAGGCTCCAGATAGTGCATTTATTAATACTGGATTCAGCTGTAACAGGAAACTCAAAATGTCAGTGGCTTTAACAAGACAGAAGTTTATTTCTCTCTGATATAGCTATATGAAGCTACCAGGAATCCAGACTGCTTCTACCTTGGGTTCCACAGTCTCAGTAAGTGGCTTCCACCTCCAGGATCCAAAATGGTTGCTCAAGTTCCAGCCATTATGTCTGCATTCTAGCCAGAAGAAAGGACAGTAAAGGAGAAGGTATCACTTACATTTGAAAACACCTCCTAAAATCAGAGTACTTTTGCTTACACCCCCATTGGCTAGAATTTAGTCATGTGGCTAACTTAGTTTCAGGGGAGTCTGAAAAATACAGCTTCCCCTTGCCCCTGAATGGCCTGATTAATAGTCAGAGGTTCAATTACAAAGAAAGAATGAGAAAGGAGGTCAGGACACCACTGACAGCCTCCACCTCAGATATATATTGGCTGCTTGGTGGAGGACAGAGAAATACAATAACCAACAAACATATAAAAAAGAGGTAAACCTTATTCACAATTAAAGAAACGCAACACAAAATGTGACAATGAAAGCTTACTTTTTGCCTATAAAATAGCCCAAAATTTAGATGTCTGATGAAACCCACTGCTAAGAGAGGGAAACAGGCAAGTTCTACCACACAGGCTGGACTGCACTCTGGTGCAAACTTTTGGGAAGACAAAACTTAATTTGTACCTATTTTTGATTCAGCAATTCCACTGTTAGACATTTCTTCTATGGCTACACCCACACAAGCTCTCCAAGATGAGCATACAGACGCATTCATCAAAGAATTCTTTTAGAAAAACACTTTTAAAATGAAACTGAAGTGTTAAGTGAAGTATGATACAATCATGAGCATACAGATGCATTCATCAAAGAATTCTTTTAGAAAAACACTTTTAAAATGAAACTGAAGTGTGAAGTATGATACAATCACATCATACAACAATTTTGAAAACTGATGTAAATATGTAAGTGCTGATGTAGAAATACATCCAAGTGAAATAAGAAGATTCAAAACAGTGCATGCTCATGTGCAGGCACATGTGTGCGTGCACGTGTCTGTGTGTGTATGTAAAGAGAAAGAACCCATTGTATGAAAAAATACATAAATAAGTACAGGGAATTCCCTGGCAGTCCAGTGGTTAGGACTCTGTGCTTCCACTACTAGGAGCTTGGTTCAGTCCCTGGTTGGGGAACTGAGATCCCACATGCTGCACAGAGCAGCCGAAAAAAACAGTATAAACACACACATGTATATAAGTATCTTCTTTCTGGAAAGAGAATCACAGAAACTGCTAATTATTCATAGAAAAGGGGAATAAACTGGAGTATGTATTATAAGGGAAAAGTTTTGAAAGTCTAAAATATTTTCTTTCTGTGTTTTTTTTTTTTTTATCTTTAAAACTACTGAATCACAATCAAAGGTTTTAAACTGGCAGTTCACAAAAGTCAAAATACAACTGATTAACAAACAAATGGGAAAAATGGTAACTGCCAATAGTAATCAAAAATATAAGGGAAACGAGATGTTTATTACCAACCAAAATTCAATTTAAAAAATTGTGATAACTGATGTTAGTGAAGGCATTAAAAAACAAGCATTCACAAATTACTAGTGATGTATGAATTGATTGAACCATTTGGACGATACTCAGCAACTGTCTTGAAATAGTTAATGCCATTTGACCCAACAATTCCATTTATGATTAGTTTCTTAATATTAATAACAGACAAAAGTTAGAAATAATCTGATATTCAATAACAGAAGTACATTTAAGTAAGCTTTAGTCACTTGATGGAATATTATATGGCTATAAAATTTATGGTTATATTAACAAATAGCTGAAGAACACAGACAAATGCTGAGGCTTGACCAGGGGTCAGAAGCCTTTTTCTATTGATGATCAGATAAATATTTCATGCTTTGCAAGCCAGATGTCTCTGTTGCAACTACTAAACTCTGCTGTTGTAGCCCCAAAGCAACTATAGATAATATATGTAAATGAATTCGTGTGGCTATGTTCTAATAAAACGGCATTAATGAACACTGAAATTTGAATTTACCATAATTTTCACATCATGAAATATTATTCTTTTTTAATTCATTTTTTAAACATTTAAAAATGTAAAAACCATTCTTAGTTTACAGGCTATACAAAAACAGATGGAAAGTGGATTTGGTTCACAGGCTGTGCTTTTGCCCACCCTTGAGCAAGACTATATAAATGAAAATGAGATACACAAAATTATATATGATACTTGTTGTGAGGTATTGAGACTGCAGAAATTTTTTCCCTAAGCTTTTGAATTTTCCAATTATCTATAGCACTTTTATAACTAAAACTGCTTTATTGAAAAAGACTAATTTTATACATACTGAAACCCATATTTTAGTATAGTTAGGACTCTGAACTGTGTGGTCAAAATGAAATGTAATTGGTTTGTTAAAGGTCTCAGAGGGGAGGTCGTGAACCAAGTGTTTTCCCAAGTTTCAAAAATCGGATTTTAATTTAGCTGAGAACACTTTCTTCCTTCATCGTTTCCAGTTATCTAACTCATATCCACCATCTGACATTAAGCACACACACACATGAGTAACTCACACCTCTGTATAAGCGTAGCTCTTCACGTGAAGTGGCTACTTACAACCTGTGTGCCTTCATTTAACTCCAACGGCACTTCCCGCTGCCAAGTTACGACTTCTGTGGTCAAAATGCACACATGTCACACTCTCTCTGGGAACTATTAAGCAGAAGTTTTCTGACCACTTTTTCATTACTGAAGAATTTCCTCTTAAAGTTATAAGTCCTTTTTTATTCAATGTCAAAAATTTAGTAATATCTGGAAGCTATAAACTTAGACCTTTTAGCAGCATGTTTTTCTCTGAGTAGAAATACTGGCCATGCCCTCAAGTAAAAAAAGAGCAGAAGAAGGAAGAAACATCTAAAATTGAAAGCTGTTTGAAAGAGATGGTTTTCCTTAATCTCACTAACATGGTATCTGTCAGTCACATATTTCAACAAAATTAGCAATAAATTCACATGTTAAAAATCGAAACCCATTTTGTCCTGCCCCTCCCTTCCAGGGCTGGTTTAAACTATGCTCCTTTGTTACTCCACTTTAATCAAACCTGAAATCCCCAGCCATTCTTCATGAAATGTTGCAGTCTTCATTCCCCTGCTGATGATCCAAGGGATCCGTGCTATAATCCCCAGGGCTGCTGACCCTTTGACCAGTGCCCCAGCTGGGCCTTTCTGGAGGGACTGGTTATCTTGAGTTAAAAGAATGTGGCCTGTTTCTCAGTGAGAGAGGAACCCTTCAGATGTAAGACAAATCATGTGATCTGGGGTTCACATCTGTGGAATGCCTTCCAATCACAACAAGCACTGGGGCATATGTTCCAAAACAAACCACTTAGCCGGCAATGACATTTCCTTTACATGATAGGCAGGCATGCTACTTCTGATAGAACCAGGCCATTTCCAGCAGTCTCAGACCAAACCCATCTCTAGGGAGAACATCTTATAGAACTGTGAGAGTAATGCAGCAACCACAAAATTCCAAAATAATAGAGCTATGGATTCCATTTCAAGAACCTACTCCTTACATGACCAATTCCATATGATAAGACTTCCCCAAGATAGCATTAGGATCCTAAATGAGCTCCACTCACTAATTCTTTTAATAGATATCACTATCTATTAAAAGAATAAAATCAAAGAAGTAACTAAAATGCCTAGGAAGTGTCAGTTGCTGTTCAGGGTACTGGGATAGAGAAGTGAATTACACACCAAAATTCTCTGCCTTTTGAGAGTTCACCTTGTCCTTGACTACCTGTGTTTGGAGTCAGTTCTTAAATTATAATTTGTTCAATACTCTATAACCACACAACTGCTGTTTTGTAGTATTACATTTTGATGGACAGTGGTACTTAGAGTTTGCTAGACTCATTGTTCCATGGACACAAGCAAGGTCCCAGTAATGAGTCACATTTCCCTAGTTCTTTCCTGACCAGATCACACATGACCTCAAACGCCCTGTCAAAAGTTGCTGGGTGTCTGACATCCTTCCATCAGGCCCTGCCTCCAGCGTTACTAGAGAGACTCATTGTGCCATATGGGCACCATCTTTACACAGACTAGCCCTTCACCTACTCTTCCCTCTGAAACCTGTGGTAACTCTGACTGGAACCCAGTGTCTCACCCTGTCTGTCATAAAACATTTCTTTCAGCTTCCACCTATAGGCATCTTTTTCTCAGAGACCAGAAGCCAGTCCATAGGCCCGCACAGAGGAAAAGACCTACACTGCGTTCTCTACCTCTCGTCACCTCCTCTGACCACCTGCCCATAAAACCTCCACTTGTCCTTCAACCATCGCCAAGGCCCTCAGTCACATAAACTCCCCAAGAGCCTGCACACCACTTTTTCACAAAGGCCTTGATTTGTTTGAAATGCAACTCAGGTTAGGGTAGCCACAAGACAACAATTTTCACAAAGGTTTTAAAGCTCTTGCATGAGGTGGCCAAAGTACTGGAGCTTCAGCTTTAGCATCATTCCTTCCAAAGAATTCTAAAGCTGAAGCTCCAGTACTTTGGCCACCTCATGCGAAGAGCTGACTCATTGGAAAAGACCCTGATGCTGGGAAGGATTGGGAGCAGGAGGAGAAGGGGACGACCGAGGATGAGATGGCTGGATGGCATCATGGACTCGATGGAGTGAGTCTGAGTGAACTCTGGGAGTTGGTGATGGACAGGGAGGCCTGGCGTGCTGCGATTCATGGGGTCGCAAAGAGTCGGACACGACTGAGCAACTGAACTGAACTGAACTTTAAAGCTCTTTTCTAAAATTGTTCATCTGTTATTCAAGTGTCTCGTCACTTTCTCTAGTCTACAAATGCACTTTTAATTCTTCTAAGCAAGTCATTCCTTCAGACTTCTCTCTTTTTTCTACTTGACCTCTACTTTACTGTATATTTACTTATTATCTGAGAATATTCAAATTTTCTCTTGAAGACAAGAAAAACTAGGACAGATGTAACTCATAACAAGTGTTAAGCATAGAGAATCAATCAGCCAGTAGTGTGAGCTAAGAAGCAGAATCTATATGATAGGAAAAGGTATTAGTCGGTCCCCTGCAGGACAGGCTACTCCCAGACAAACAAGAAAGAGGGAGAGATGCATCACCTCCAGGTTAATGTCAGCCTCAAATTGCCCCCGATGGCTCAGCCAATAAAGAATCTGTCTGCCAATGCAGGAGAAATACGAGATGCGGGTTTGATGCCCGGGTTGGGAAGATCCCCTGAAGAAGGAAATGGCAAGCCACTCCAGTATTCTTGCCTGGAGAATCCTATGGACAGGGGAGCCTGGTGGGCTACAGTCCATAGGATTGCAAAGAGTCAGACACAACTGAAGCACAGAACACAGGCAAATTGCCCCCAGAGCTACAGAGAAAACCCAAAGCTGTCCGGCTGCCTAAGTGGCAAGCTACAGAGATACTGGCCAGGAGTATTTCTCAAGACAAGCGTGGATAAGTGGACCGAGGCATCTTCAGTCACCTAATCCTGCTTTCTCAGCGCTCCACCTTGGTCCCATAACCTCATGTGGAGAAGGCTGATGCAGCTGAGAGAGAGGCCATTTGAACACCTTACGAGCAAGGAACCAGAGAGTAGGGTCTGTCCCTCTGCTGCCTCCCTACCATCTGCTTCTTGCGGCGTGTTTTAGATTGATTTGCTAAACCAGTGATTTGAGGATCCAAATTTCATCTGTGAGACCTCCTGTTCTGTGAGTTCGGGGATAACCTGCCTGCTAGAGTCCTTGGAGGCTACCATTACGTTAAGGCAATCTCCCATAGGCTCCTTTGCCCCTGAGACTAATCAAAACGCTGATCCTGAAGCAAGCCCTGCCTTCTATCTCAGATTCTTTTCTTCAAGCGGCTTTTTCTATTTAAAGGGAGGCTTTTTCTATTTAAAAGGAGACTTCTTCATTGGGTTTTCACAACTCACCTCAGGTATCACCTTGCCCTCAAACCTTCCCTGAATCCAGCCTCCCTACAGGTGGGTTACAAGCCCCTTCTTGGCGTTATCCAGCCACCCCACACTGCTTTATAACAGCACGGCATCACAGTCTGCTGTGTGCTTCAGCCTGTGCTGTTTATTGTAGTAGCCACTGACCATATGTAACTAATTTTAAATTAATTAAAACTGAATTTCATGTAAAATTAAAACTTCGTTCCTCAGTCACACTAACTGTCCTCCACACATTCAACAGCCATGACTCCACCATCACAGTATGCACAATGGTCAGCGCTGGCATGGAGTGTTCCTTCCTTGGAGGCACAGACTATTTAATCTGTGTTTGTTTCAGTATTACCAGTGGCTTGACTTGCCGCTGTTCAGTCACTAAGTCATGTCCAACCCTTTTGCAACCCAAGGACTGTAGCCTGCCAGGCTTCTCTGTCCACGGAATCCGCCAGGCAAGAATTCTGGAGTGGGTTGCCATGGCCTTCTTGAGGGGATCCTCCCAACCCAGGGATCGAATCCACATCTCCCACAATGCCAGGTGAGTTCTTTACCTGGGAAGCCAGTGGCTTAACTAGTGACCAGCAGATCACAGCCATACCATATATTTGCTTATTTTTAACTGAATACATAGCTTCTAACCCATATTCCAAAGAAAGCCAATAGGAAGACATGATTTGATATTAAACTTTTCTCTCTGAAAAATATTTTTATTTCACAATGTTTAATTTTCATTCTTTAATCTAACTTTATCTGATTTTTCCTTTCTAAAGTGGTCAAAGTTTCAAAAGGATTCTCACTGTTCCTTTCTGTGTTTATCTTTCTCCACCTGGTGAGTGTCATTATAGCATTTCACCTTAGGCTGCTCTGAAAGTAAAGGAAAGAAGCCTGTGACAAAAAGACAAGAGGACAGTTATCTTGCCAAGTATGTCTCCACAAGACACCCAGGCCGGAATCCTAGTTCTCTTGACCTAGATTTGCTGTATCAGAGAAAGATGCATTGCTTATTCTCCTGCTTAAATTTTCAATTTTTATACTCTCTTGAGAAAAGGATTCTATTATAAGCTAAATTTGGAGGCAATCTAATTGTTTGATGTAAACCTTCAAAGTTTCCTTTGAGTTGAATGTCTATCTGCTTGGGCAGAAAAGGGGAAAAGAGGGAATTTACATTCACTTTGCTAAACATTAGCATCTTTTGTTCAATCATTTGAATGCAGGACAGTTCTGGGAAACAGCTTAGAGAACAAGAGTTGACACATACAGTGGAAAATCTTTTCAGGTGCTTGGATTCAATGAGGGAGAAAGTGAGACGGAACCATGTTTCAGCTCCCTAACTGTGCTCCAGGCTGCGGGAACTTTGTGACAGGCCTCTGTCTCTCAGCTACACTTGACTGGCTTTGGCTGACATTCAGCTGTCAGACAGCAACCCTCAACCAGGCCCCTAACATGCTCCACAGCTTCACCCAATTAACTCGCTCTCACTTGACACAGCAGCAAAAAGCTTCATAATAGGTGGTCAAGGTGCATGGCGTCTGCCTGCCCTCGACCTGTTCACACACAGCAAGATGTTTAACTACTTTCTTCTCGCCAACGTGCTCAGAACTAGGATGACTACAGTTCAGTCACTCCCTCTACTGAGCTGGACGGGAATCAGGGAGCAGTACAGTGATGACTAAGAAGCTGCTCAAAAACACATCTCCAGATGACTAGAGCGACATTTCAAATCAGTTCCGCAGGCCCTTCTGAGAGGAGGCTCTGATTTTTAATGATCAAAACTTAATATCAACCAGCAATCAATTCATGGTTTTGTTGTCATTCAATCGCTCAGTCGTGTCCGACTCCCTGCGATCCCATGGACTGCAGCACACCAGGCTTCCTTGTCCTATCTCCCAAAGTGTGCTTACTTTTCATTTATGGTTAGTATCACAAATAATAGGATTGTATTGATATAAAGATGACCTGGGATAGGAAAAACTTTTGACAAGTAAGAGCAGAAAGCTCTAGGCACAATTCAAGAGTATGGAATTCAGCCTTTGCTCATAAAAGTGCACTTTTTTTGAGAAACTCAACAATTTTTAAATAAGTTTTTGTCCTGCTGTTTAAGCCTTTCAAGTGAAATACACTGTACTTGAAAATAGACTTGGCTAAGAATTTAAAACTTTTATACTTATTTTGAAAAATGATCTGAGTAATTTACACATTTTCTTTCATCTCTCAATACATTCAGACCTAAGTGTATAATCAGTTTTCACTTATTTGCACGCTGAAGATCTGAAAAAAAATTTTAATGTTATGTAAAGAAAAGTAACATAAACTGTACTGTCTTTGGTTCCCTACATTTATAAAGCCATGTGAGGAAGAGGCCACCAAAAAGTCACTTTATGATAGGATTCTTCATTATTGACATTCAAATACAGATTCTTGTAGCTGTTACCAAGATAGAGTTACGATTTCAATTCCAAGGACCCTATCGGTGATCAGCGCTGAAAATCTAATTAAAGGAATGGGAATGCTAGCCTTTAGCACCATGAACTAATTCTAGGAGAAATTTACCACTACTTTACACCAAGCAAAGCAGAATTTAAGCATACCTTGCCATTCGATATGCGTCTGAGATGATGACCTAAGCTTTTGGAGTCAAGTCTGTGAGTAGCAGTGCTTTTGTGACATGCCTTCAAACTGAAGGAAATCTTTCCCTACATAAAATCTTATTTGTTGTTTTGAACATTGCTCACTTCTTACCAGAAGCTCAAGGCAGAGACAGATCTTGATTCAATTGCTGGGCACTAGGAAATCACACGGCATCCATTTTATCCATCAAGTCCTGTCAATTTCCCCATCTATATTATCTGGCCACAGTCTAATCCTTCTCCATCGCCACTGTTACTGACCTCATACAAGTAATTCTCACTTCTCACTTGGTCTTCTTTAATATGACATCACAATTCATTACAAGTATTCATGTATATGTCTGTCTTCTCCAAACACCTTCAGATCACTGAGAGAAGGTCCCTTATCTCATCCTATTAAGGATGTAATATAATTATATTATAATATAATGCTTAAGAGTGCCAAATGCTTAAAGCACTTTAGGTTCATAGTGTGTAGGCTCAAATCTTGTACTCTATACTGGTAGTTTCTTCATCTAAAAAGTGATAATAACCCTCCTTTGATAGGACAATGAAAATTAAATTAGTAATATATATCAAGTGCTCAGCACAATGGCTAGCACATAGCAAGCCTTCAATGCATGTTGGTATTGTTGTTATTACTCTTATTATAACATCTTTAGAACTTGGCAAAGTACATAGCACATAGGAGGTAATAAATGCATGGTGAAGGAGTAATTAGGTAATAATTACATATCTTTTTGTTTCATTTCAGGACGATATAAAGAATAAAAATTGTTCATGAAGAATAAGAATGATGGATTTAAAACTTTTAAGTTCTGATACTATCACTTTATAGAAATAAATAAGCATTGAAAATATCTAAATTTTTAAAAATCAGCAAGAATTTGAGGTTTCTTAGGTATTTTTTCTGAGCAAATAACATGCTCTTCTGAGCATAAAGAAAAAGTTTTTATTGTTTAAAAATAAATATTTTTAATTACCTTCCTTTTTTAGCAATTGATGGCTTGCTTATTCAATATGAGGATGACCTCATTATCTCAGAATTTTTAAGGAATGTGAATAAAGGTTTATTTGAAAGGAAGGTTTTACTTAGGATACTTTTCAAAAATGATCTTAATTTATTTTCCCTGAACACAGCTTTACATTTTCTATCTCAAAGCTACTGAACATCTTAACAGAAGAGGAGTTTGGATTGATATAGGCATACTTCCTGGGCTGACATGCACAAAAATAACAGGCCATGTTTTATAAATATTATATGTCCTTTAAGTAAAGACATCAAAAAAAAAACAGTTAACCCTTTACAATTTAAAAAAGTTACTAGTATTTGAAGTATATAAAAAAAAATTTGCCATACTCTTCTATTTCAACTTGGTTTACAGCCACCCTAAGTAATGCTTTTTATAAAACTAAATCCCACATTAAACTTACCAACTGTATAGGTTTCCCAGGGCTGCTATTACAAATTGCCACAAACTGGGTGGCTGAGAAAATCAGAAATTTATTCTCTAGCAGTTCTAGAGGCTAAGAGTCTGAAATCGAGGTACTGGCAGGACTGTGCTTCCTCCCAGGACTCTCGGGAAGAATTCTTCCTTGCCCCTTCCACCTTCTGGTGGTGACTGGAGATCATCGGCATTCCTTAGCCTGGAGCTGCCTCACTTCAGTGTCTACCTCTGTCTTCACATGGCCACCTACCCTCTCTGTGCGTCTCCCCTTAAAAGGACACCGGTCACTGGATTTAGGGCCTGCTCTAATCCAGTATGAAGTCATCCTAATCTAACTGATTATATCTGCAAAGGCCTTATTTCCAAATAAGGTTACATTCTGAGGTTCTGAGCAAACACAGAGGACTCTATTCAGTCTACTATCAGAACTGCAAACAGCATAAGAAGGAACAAATTAGGGTTATTATTCTTTTAATTTGGGGCTCAGGGTACCTGTGTAGTTCTACTTCAGGCTGTTTTAGATCCTAGCTCAATAATTTGCTCAGCAAAACCTTGAGGATTTCCTAAGCGCTATTAACTTCTAAAGGTCATTGTTCATAAACATCATCTCTCACTGAAGCTTTATATTTAGTCTTCAAATGTTATAAGCAAATGGAGCAAACATTTTTGGAGGCCTCGTTACATATGAAAGTGAACTAACCTTTCCCCTCTTCATTTCTAGTTGCTGAATATTTTACTTTCATTGTAAACAAATACGTTCAGAAAGCAGTAGTGTTTTTCAAGTGTATTAAATGATGCCACGATAAACACAAGCTTTTATCCAGAAGTTCCAAAAACACCCTATGAAAGAAATTTTTTAATGTCTGTGAACATTAAGGTTTCAGAAACTTTCTAATATATATGCAACTATAATTTTCTAATAAATACATACAGAAATGTTTTATGACAATAATGATACACACGGGTTATTGTTCCATTATCCAAATTCATGTGATAGCAGTTTGCTGTCTCTCCCAAATCCCAAAGTACCTTGATTTGTTAGGATCATGGTTTTCACTTTTTAAATAGAAATGATTTTATTATAATAGGATATTATTTATGCAAATAAATGAGACAGATTAAAATGTTAATTTTATAACTTAAGAAATAAAACCTCTGCATTCAAGGAAAAAAGTATTAAAATATAAAATTGATGACATCTACCATCAATAAGCCAAGAATTTAGAAACGAATCTTGAAACCTAACTATGTAAGTTAATTTTAGGCAAAGAAACAAAAACAACCAGAAGGCATTCTAATGCCAACTCCAAAGCTCGGCCTAGAAAAGGGGAGTTACTCCAACACTTTGGTAGTCCCTTCTTATGTTGAGAACAGGTACAAATCATAGTTCTATGCTCAGCTGATTAGAATATGATAGAAATGGCATTAATAATAATAGCAGAGACTTTACAGTTATCCTTCCTTTTAATCTCCATACAAGCCTAAAGAGAGAAGCTACTGGTATCCTCATTTTTACATGTGAGGAAACTGAAGCACTGTTGAAGAGGCTGTTAACTTAACGAGGTTCACGTGGTTAGCCAAGTGGTGAAGCCAGGATCTGAATACTCCTAACTCCAGGGTCCCCACACCCAGCCATTGTGAGTGAGCTCTTGAGTTGGACTGCCTGTGTTCAAATCTTTGCTTCAGCACCTGGTAAGCCATACAATAGGGAGATAACAACGGTACCAAAAATAGTATATAACCACAGGGGTATTGCGGCATTAACTAAACCAATGATACTAGGTTCTGAGAATGTTGCTTCATCACGGGAAGGACTGGGTAAATGTGAGCTAACCTCCTCCTCCTCTTCCTGCTCTATACCAGCCAGCTCTCGGGCCTGAAAACCATGTACAGATGGTTTTCAGACCCTAAGCTCTGTCTCACATTTATGGACTATGCCTTGTCTGGAAGATACTTTTTCTTGGTCACAAGGGGGCTTCGATAAGAAAATGATTTAGGCCAAGAAGAAAAGTGCTGGCCCCAGTCGTTTACCAAGAGCCAGCAGTCTCAGTTCACCGGCTTACTAGCTGGACGCTGTAGCACAAATCACACATGCTTTTGAATCTCACACATAATACCTTCATCACTAAAAGCTGTCAGGTGGTATAATGGGTATATTTTGAAAACTGTAAAGAACTGCAGAAACCAAATTGTCATAGTTATGAGGAAAATGTCAACTCATAGCTTGACCATGAATACATATGTGCCAGCAGCAACCTATTTCTGCTCACATAGTTATCCCTATCCAGAGTTCCTTATTCAACCTCTATCATTCCTTCAAAATCAAGCTCAAATACAAATTCTCAAAAACATTCTAGCCACCCTAGTCAAAATAAATCTAACTTTTAAAAATCTATGGCTTTTCGTCCTCTTACGGCTTGATGGGAGCCTATTCTGACTCATGAACTAGATTACAAATTTTATCAAATCAGCAACTCTTCATTATGCCTTTCTGTATTCAAGGAATATGCAGACACAATTATCTTCCTTACATAAAATCTGACGAGAGAGAGAGCTCTAAAAGATTTTAGAACTCTTCAAAGAGGAACAAAGCTGACTGATTCAACAAACTTTTGTTGGGCACTTAGTAAAGAGTCAGGCACAATGTGGGTGGGCACTAAGGATGTAAGGATAATTAAACACAATTCCTGACTTCCAGACCAAGCTTAGACTCAAGCTTAGCAAAATGAAATACGTACGCAGACCTGAAGGCCTTGATCTTGGTCTAGTTCTAGATGCACAGGTCAGGTCTGAATAATAACAGTGATTTGACATACTCCTTGAAGGTATTAAAGTTGATTCTTGGGACCCGACCTTTTTTTTACTTTTTCCTAAATTGTTAAGAATCACTAAAGGAGAAAGTTTATCAATGCTCCCAAGATTTTTCAAAACCAAGGACAGTCCCTGGATCAACTGGAACCTTGGAAGAAGCTGAATTGGGAATAACATAGCCTGAAAACTTGAAAATAAATTCATAACCCTAAGTGTATAAAAAAAAATCCATCAAGGTACCTGGGGGGATATATCTCAATTCTATGATCCCAGAGGTTTGTGACCTTGTACAGGAGGCAGTGATCAAGACCATCCTCAAGAAAAAGAAATGGAAAAAGGCAAAATAGTTGTCTGAGTCTGCTAAGTCGCTTCAGTGTCCGACTCTGTGCGATCCCATGGACAGCAGCCCACCAGGCTCCTCTGTTCACAGGATTCTCCAGGCAAGAATAGTGGAGTGGGTTGCCATTTCCTTCTCTATTGTCTGAGGAGGCCTTACAAATAGCTGAGAAAAGAAGAGAAGCCAAAGGCAAAGCAGAAAAGGAAAGATACTTCCATCTGAATGCAGAGTTCCAAAGAATAGCAAGGAGAGATGAGAAAGCCTTCCTCAGTGATCAATGCAAAGAAAGAGAGGAAAACAACAGAATGGGAAAGACTAGAGATCTCTTCAAAAAAAATTAGAGATACCAAAGGAATATTTCATGCAAAGATGGGCACAATAAAGGACAGAAATGGTATGGACCTAACAGAAGCAGAAGATACTAAGAAGAGGTGGCAAGAATACACCGAAGAACTGTTCAAAAAAGATCTTCATGACCCAGATAACCACGATGGTGTGTGTGATCACTCACCTAGAGCCAGACATCTTGGAATACGAAGTTAAGTGTGCCTTAGGGAGCATCACTATGAACAAAGCTAATGGAAGTGATCCATCACATTCCAGTTGAGCTATTTCAAATCCTAAAAGAAGATGCTGTTAAAGTGCTACACTCAATATGCCAGCAAATTTGGAAACTCAGCATGGCCACAGGACTGGAAAAAGTCAGCTTTCATTCCAATCCAAAAGAAAGGCAATGCCAAAGAATGTTCAAACAATTGCACTCATCTCACACACTAGCAAAGTAATGCTCAAAATTCTCCAAGCCAGGCTTCAATAGTATGTGAACCATGAACTTTCAGATGTTCAAGCTGGATTTAGAAAAGGCAAAGGAACCAGAGTTCAAATTGCCAACCTCCACTGGATCATGGAAAAAGCAAGAGAGTTCCAGAAAAACATCTACTTCTGCTTTATTAACTATGCCAAAGCCTTTGACTGTATGGATCAAACAAACGGTGGAAAATTCTTGAGAGAAGGGAATACCAGACCACCTGACCTGCCTCCTGAGAAATCTGTATGCAGGTCAAGAAGCAACAGTTAGAACTGGACATGGAACAACAGACTGGTTCCAAATTGGGATAGGAGAATGTCAAGGCTGTATGTTGTCAGCCTGATTATTTAACTTATATGCAGAGTACATCATGCAAAATGCTGGGCTGGATGAAGCACAGGCTGGAATCAAGGTTTTGGGGAGAAATATCAATAACCTCAGATATGCAGATGACACCACACTTATGGCAGAAGGTGAAGAAGAACTAAAGAGCCTCTTGATGAAAGTGAAAGAGGAGAGTGAAAAAGCTGGCTTAAAACTCAACATTCAGAAAACAAAGATCATGGCATCTGGTCCCCTCACTTCTTGGCAAATAGAGGGGGAAACAATGGAAACAGTGACAGACTTTACTTTCTTGGGCTCCAAACTCACTGTAGATGGTGACTGCAGCCATGAAATTAAAAGACGCTTGCTCCTTGGAAGAAAAACTATGACCAACCTAGACAGCATGCTAAAAAGCAAAGACATTACTTTGCCAACAAAGGTCTGTCTAGTCAACGTTATGGTTTTTCCAGTAGTCATGTATGGATATGAGATTTGGACTATAAAGCTGAGTGCCGAAGAAATGGTATACTTGAACTGTGGTGTTGGAAAAGACTCTTGAGATTCCCTGGACTGTAAAGAGATCCAGTCAATCCTAAAGGAAGTCAATCCTGAACATTCATTGGAAGGACTGATGCTGAAGCTGAAAGTCCAATACTTTGGCTACCTGATGCAAAGAACTGACTCATTGGAAAAGACCCTGATGCTGGGAAAGATTGAAGGTGGGAGGAGAAGGGGATGACAGAGGATGAGATGGTTGGATGGCTCAACCAACTCAATCGACATGAGTTTGAGGAAGCTCTGGGAGTCGGTGATGGACAGAGAAGCCTGGCATGCTGCAGTCCATGGGGTCATGAAGAGTCAAACACTACTCAGCAACTGAAGATCTCAAAATAAATATACAGTTTTTAAACTTGAGATTTATTCATTTAATAAATAAATATTAACTCACTGCTATGACATGCTTAATTCTTACATGATTTCTTATCAATGAACCTGCTTTTTTATTTTTTTATTTTTTAATTAATTTTTATTGTTTTAGTTTGTTTTGCTTTACAATACTGTATTTGTTTTGCTACACATCGACATGGATCAGACACGCGTGTACATGAACTCCCAATCCCGACCCCCACCTCCCCCCTCCCACCCCACACCCTCTCTCTGNTTTTAATTAATTTTTATTTTTTAGTTTGTTTTGCTTTACAATACTGTATTCGTTTTGTTACACATTGACATGAATTAGCCATGAGTGTACATGAACTCCCAATCCCGACACCCACCTCCACCCTCCCGCCCCACACCCTCTCTCTGGATTATCCCTGTGCATCAGTCCCAAGCATCCTGCATCCTGCATCAAACCTGGACTGGCGATTCGTTTCACTTATGATATCACACATGTTACACTGCCGCTCTGCCAACCCATCCCACCCTCTCCCTCTCCTACAGAGTCCAAAAGGCCGTTCTATACATCTGTGTCTCTTTTGCTGTCTTGCGTACAGAACCTGCTTTTTTAAATATATAGTGTTCTCACTATTTTATAGAAATAAAAGCAGGCACAAGTTTTTGTCATCATCTGTATCATGTACCCCCTATGCATTGCAGATTCTGAATTCATCAGTAAATATTTGCTTCTGACTTCTGCTCCTCTTATCCATAAACTGATGCCCAACATCCATCATGCCAATCCCAGGGTCACTGAACTAAATGCATCAGTGACAACAGTGACAAACCCGGTAACAATGCTGAGAAACACACGGGTAGTATGGAATCATTATTATGTTGCCATGAACCTCAGAGGAAACAGGAAATCTTCAAACCGAAAACGAACATCAAAAAGAGCTGACAAGACAGCCAGTGGTTTAACGCAGGACCTGTCTCGTACTCAGTTTGGTCCGGGTTCAGCAGCTGCAGTCAGGGCTCAGGGCTATTCTCAAGCGGACTGACATTCCTATTGCCAGATTCTTAAACTGTTTTTCTGCCTTTCTTTTTTTAATTTTCCATTCTACATGGCTACAAATGTTGTAGGAGCTCTTTATCAGAGTTTAGAATTTTTATACATAAATAAAGCAAAGAACAAGTCAATATAAAAAGGAAATTAAATTTCTAGAATACCTTTTATCTTTCTTATGGTAAAGAAACAGATTTCTTTCCCTTAGGGATATGAAATGTAAACATACAAAGATTACTTTTTGCAAAATTACAATTTCTACTAAACTAAAACGTGTATCCTAAGCACACCCTTTACGTGAACTTAGGCCTTAAACCAACAGTTCTTCTATTCTTTGTATTATTTTTAAGGCCCACAGAGGTCAACTAGAATATTCACCACCACCAATATCATTTGTTTACTATATTTATATATTTCATACTATATTTCAGTATGCAAGGGACTGTATAAGATACTAACAAAGACACAACTCCTGATCCCAGGTGAAATTCAAATACAACCACATATGAGAAATTTCTTTTTCTTCCCTTAAGAAAAGGGGTTGCAGAGACCATAGAAACATTTTCGGTAGTAACTTGACATAACAAATGATCCTAAAAAGAAAAAAAATTCTGAACCCACAGAGAGGACCAATCATAGCCACATGCTTGGCTTTCTGATAAACCGAATTTCTGAACAAGTTGGTAAACTTTAAGTTGGACCACAGAATTTGGAATTTGTGATGGAACTCTGGGCAAACTATTGCTATGTCCCAGATACTGTGCTAATATCTAGGAATAGAACAATTTCCTATTTACATGGCACTTTCAGTCTACTGAGGTTAGTTAATTAACAACCAATTACAATATGGTGTGACTAATGTTATAAGAGTACAACAAGGTGCTTGAGGACTGATTTGGAATTTAAACTTAGGGGAAATACACTGAGAGCAAGGTAAAAAATAATATTCCAGACAAAGCAATCAGCATATATCAAGGCTTGTGAGAGAGACTGCCCGGCACTAATTTTTACTAATTTAAGTGAAAAACTGATTTAATAAAATCCACAATTAATAGACTGGTAACCCTCCAAATATTGTGATTGATAATGCTCTATTACGTCTTCCCGCTTTGTGACCCAGATAATCACAATGGTGTGATCACTCATCTAGAGCCAGACATCCTGGAATGTGAAGTCAAGTGGGCCTTAGAAAGCACCACTATGAACAAAGCTAGTGGAGGTGATGGAATTCCAGTTGAGCTATTTCAAATCCTGAAAGATGATGCTGTGAAAGTGCTGCACTCAATATGCCAGCAAATTTGGAAAACTCAACAGTGGCCACAGGACTAGAAAAGGTCAGTTTTCATTCCAATCCCAAAGAAAGGCAATGCCAAAGAATGCTCAAACTACCACTCAATTGCACTCATTTCACATGCTAGTCAAGTAATGATCAAAATTCTCCAAGACATACTTCAGCAATATGTGAACCATGAACTTCCTGATGCTCAAGGTGGTTTTAGAAAAGGCAGAGGAACCAGAGATCAAATTGCCAACATCTGCTGGATCATGGAAAAAGCAAGAGAGTTCCAGAAAAACATCTATTTCTGCTTTATTAACTATGCCAAAGCCTTTGATTGTGTAAATCACAATAAACTGTAGAAAATTCTGAGAGAGATGGGAATACCAGACCACCTGACCTGCCTCTTGAGAAATCTGTATGCAGGTCAGGAAGCAACAGTTAGAAATGGACATGGAACAACAGACTGGTTCCAAATAGGAAAAGGAGTACGTCAAGGCTGTATACTGTCACCCTGATTATTTAACTTCTATGCAGAGTACATCATGAAAAACGCTGGACTGGAAGAAATACAGCTGCAATCAAGATTGCTGGGAGAAATATCAAGAAATGCTCTTCCCGCAGGCCTGCCGTGGGGTGGGGCATAGCTGCTGCTGCTGCTAAGTCACTTCAGTCGTGTCCGACTCTGTGTGACCCCCATAGACGGCAACCCACCAGGCTCCACTGTCCCTGGGATTCTCCAGGCAAGAACACAGGAGTGGGTTGCCGTTTCCTTCTCCAATGCATGAACGTGAAAAGTAAAAGTGAAGTCGCTCAGTCGTGTCCGACTCTTTGCGAGCCCATGGACTGCAGCCTACCCAGGCTCCTCTGTCCATGGGATTTTCCAGGCAAGAGTACTGGAGTGGGGTGCCGTCGCCGTATAAGGATAACTTCAGAGTGTGTGAGCGGGGCAGGCTGGCACAGCTGTAGCCACTCAGGCTCCAGATTGAGTGCGGGAGAAGCGTCTCTGCCCACGGCCCACTGGGCCCTCTGCCGCTGCCCCCATCTTGGATCTGGGCGTCCTGGTAGCTCACCAAGCTGAAGAGTTCTGAAGTGCTGGGTGTGATCCCTCTGCATGTGACCCCACTATGCGCAAGTGGAAGTAGTTGAAGCACAAAGGATAGAGAGATAACCATCTCAACCAAAAGAGAGATTCAGAAGTGAGAGAAAGCAGTAACTAAAAGAAGAGGACCGGGGCAAAAGGCTTCATTCTTCAGTCATAAGTCCCTTTGGAGGTACTCAGGACTTTGGCCTTGTTCATAAAAGAAACTTATTGAAAGA
>SJXQ01009932.1:0-23175 GCA_006408695.1 Aepyceros melampus
TGAAACTCCAGTACTTTGGCCACCTCATGCGAAGAGTTGACTCATTGGAAAAGACTCTGATGCTGGGAGGGATTGGGGGCAGGAGGAGAAGGGGATGACAGAGGATGAGATGGCTGGATGGCATCACGGACTCGATGGACGTGAGTCTGAGTGAACTCCAGGAGTTGGTGATGGACAGAGAGGCCTGGCATGCTGCAATTCATGGGGTCGCAAAGAGTCGGACACGACTGAGCGACTGAACTGAACTGTTTGCTAGACATTCAAAAAAGTATGTCAAGTTAGTAAATAAAACAGAAGTACTAAAGTATGTATCAATATAGACGCCCTGAAATTACCCCCAATTTAGAATTTTTCAATAATTTAAAGAGAAAAAAAATCACAGACCTATAATCATGCAAAACATTACAAAAATATAACACTTAAAAAGAGCAGATGGTTCAGATTCACAGAACAAGACCAAGGCATGGGCTTGGGAAAAATGAGCCAAGAAGGCCACTTGGTCTCTGCCTCTACTAATAATGGCTGTCTGAAGGGAGGAAAGAGGTGGAGGATGGGACAAAACAATCCTCAAGGACCCACAGGCCTAGGTCATCTACTCTGGAGAAAACACCAGACTAGAGGTAGGGGTGGAGAAGGCAATGGCACCCTACTCCAGTACTCTTGCCTGGAAAATTCCTTGGACAGAGGAGCCTGGTAGGCTGCAGTCCATGGGGTCGCTAAGAATGGGATACGACTGAGCGACTTCACTTTCACTTTTCACTTTTATGCATTGGAGAAGGAAATGGCAACCTACTCCAGTATTCTTGCCTGGAGAATCCCAGGGATGAGGCAGCCTGGTGGGCTGCCATCTATGGGGTCACACACAGTCGGACACAAATGAAGCAACTTAGCAGCATCAGCAGCAGCGGTAGGGGAAGTGCATTACTAGTAATACCGAACATCGGTCCATGCCCATGCCTGGATGTACCTTCCCTGACGGTAGCTAGCTGATCAAAGACTGGGGATCCTAACTTAAGCAGAGCAAAATGAAGAATGACTTAATAATGAATGGGGGCAAAAACATATTTCACTTACGAGTATACAAATGACTATCATTAATAGTTTTTGAAAGCTATGTATGTAGTAAATATATAGGAAACTACAATGGTAGAGGAGGGGAGAAATGGCAAACAGAAAACTAAAAGAGAGAAAAGAATCAAGAATAATTCCTGGATTTTTAGCTTTAAGTGATTTAGGTTAAGTGAGGAAAGCTGGAGAAGAGGATGGTTTGGGGAGAAGGAAATCAGGATTTGTGGTCTCGTCATATTAAGATTCTTATTAAACATCTATGTGAAGAAGCCAAATAAGCATTTGGAAATGAATCTAAAGATCCAGACAAAAATCCTGACTAGAGAGACAAATTTAGGTGTAGTCAGCATGACATAGTAGCTGAAGTCATTGGACTAGATGAGGTCAATTACTCAAATATTTCAAGATTATGACAGCAATTAACTAGACAGTTCAGTAGGATAATAATATTCTGTATCTTTAAAAGTAGTGGAAATCTTTAAGGCATTATGCTAAATTTATCATATGCATTATAATTTTTCTAAGATTTTTAGAGTATTATCTCCATTTATGTGTACTTACTCATTTGTTTTATTCTAGGGTATGCATGAGAGTCACTTGCCTATATATAATGCAAGAGTGAGTATTCTGTTGGTACAAGTGACTGAATAAGAGACAAGAGATCAAAAATTGGTTCAAAGGTAGTTTACTTAGGAAATTTATAAACTATATTCTTCCTCCTCAAGGTAGCATTGCCTCTATATCGTTAGACAAAGACCACTTGTTTCACAAACTGGTTATATACCATGTGAGGAGATCATTTTAAAAGTATAGTCTATCTCTTCTCTTTACTAATTTTAATGTTACTATTAGAATAAAAGTAAATGTTAATAAACTATTTTACTTCAAAATATTTTTAAATATTTCACCATTCACTATAAATTAAGCATGTTTTAAGATAGTTAATACTGAAGTATTCCAGAAAATATGCTATGAATCAAAAATATTAATTAGCTCTCCAAAAAGTATCTACATTTTCTTTGACTCACACTTTTTTTTTAAAGATGTTTGACTTCTAGTCAAATTCCTATCAAGAATGTGTCCCAGAAACCATCCATGAAGAGTATTCTGTGCCTACTTTACTTCTGAGTATCACTGGGAGATAGCTAGTAATACTCATGGAACCCAAGAATGAACATACAGGGTTTAATTAATATCAAGAATTCAAGGAGATCAGAGAGATTTAAGGATTTTTCTCCTGGCAAGAGGAGTAGAAGACATAATAATATCAGCTTTGAGATTTGATTCAAATCTCAAATGTAAAATATTTCCCTCCTACGTAAGTAAATTATACCCAAATTATTAAATTTTCTACCCAACTCATCTATGTTTCCCCTTCTGTATTATGAGCCAGATAACCTTGAGTAAAACAACGACACTCTGAAGAAAACAGTATAAACTGAAGCTTGGGTACGATAAATTACTTACCCAGAGTCATACAACTATTAAGTATATAAATGTATATTCCAAATTCCAATCCATAACTTTTAACTTAACATCCAGAGTGCTTTTCATTATATCCTTCCCTCTCTCACAAGGATATTTATATTTCAGCCAGAGAGGGTAAAGAAATTCACGATTCCACCCACTGCCACAAATCTCTAACAGGAAAGTTTCAGGCAGAGGCAAGGAAAGCTTTCCAGAGAATCTGCACATTATGACACACGGGCAGCCATTCCTGTGAGCCCCTTCCTTATTATTATGACATCCCTGGGGCTATTTCAGTTTTGAATATGTAGCCTTATTCTATAATTTCATCAGGATTTTGCATTATAATGCATTCAATTTAACAAATCCTTTTTATTTTAAATTAACATCTGTGTACTAACTATAGTATAAAAAGAACTGCCAAACTTGTGGAATATTATATGCCTATCTTACTATAAGAGCTCTCAATACTATGGATAGATTCTTTGGTCAATATAAAATAAGAAAATAGTATGATTCAGTCATGTGAAAAACCTTGTGGTCTATGTGGACAGTCAATATGCATACATAATGTTATAAATCTGTGATGAGGTCTCAAACAGAAATTTCACAAACTTTTTTTCCTCGACACACCACGCAGCATGTGGGATCTTAGTTCCCTGACCAGGGATGGAACCTGAGACCTTGGCAGTGTAAGTGCTAAGTCTTAACCACTGGACAGCCAGGGAATTCCCTGGAATTTCACAAACTTACTATGCACTTCTAAGCTGTATTAACTTTAATTATAAGAATAACAAAAATATTTAAATGTTAATTTAAAAGTAGGTACTTAACTAGGACATTACAAAGTATTGTTATTCAAGAACCACTGAAAAATGGAAAGATAAACAGGATATAGAATTCATCAGTGTTAGAGACCAGGTAGAGTACACTGTTTAAGAATGGAACATTCCAGTAAGCAAGCAAAAGTTACTGAACTAGGGAAGGAGGCAAAGAAATAAACAAAAGGAAGCTATTAGGAACTAACCAGGAAAGCAAATGTACATTGGATTTATAAAGCAATTCAAGGGAAAAGCATCTCTCCTTCCAACCCCACTCACCCAAATATTTACCATTATCTTTGCTGCTGTTTTCTTCAATAGTCATTTGCTCAGCCAGTTCAGACAATGATTCATCAATAGTCTGGCTTCCTCGAAGCGTGAGGGATAACCTTCTCTTAAATTTTTTCATCCTATCAACTGAATGTGACTTGAAAAATCCTGAAAGAAGAAAACAGAATGAACACAAGAGTAAAGCTATGAATATCTTACCGCTTTTTCTGGGTTTACTGGGAATCTTCAAAATACGTATAAAGCAAGAATTCTCATGTGCATCAAACATCACAAAAACTAGCCTCTTCCTTAAAAAGATCCATTCATTTTGATTAATGCCATATGTATATACATCATCAGAAGAGCAAGAATTCTACAAAACTAAAGACTGAGATTTTAAGCATCACAATTAAACTTAGAAGGATTAGAAATTCTCCTAAAATGAACTCTTTAAAAGCCACTTCAGTGAAAATATATTATTATTTTGATGTGTCAGTTCCATCATTATAAATATCAATCATTGTATTGGAATCAGTGATATCTTTAGATACAACTGAGGAGATAAGACAGATGAAAGCAATGAAGCAGGAAGAAAATAAAGAATGAAGTCTGACAATTTATTAAACAGTACCAGCAGAAATTTTCTTTTTTAAGTTCTTATTTAGCCAATATATTGGGGTTCTGTTCCTCCACTCCATCCCATCAGTTGTCAGGAGTCTCTTCCTACTATCATAACAATGCCAAATTTTAGAAAGAAAAAAATGAAAGTCTAATTAACAGGTTTCAAAATGCCTACTCCATAAGACTATTCATATCTCTTAATTCATTTAGCCTTCCTAATTCTAAAGAGTAGACTATATATCCCAATTTCACAAATAAGCAAACAGGCCCAAAGAAGTTCCTTGACTGAAATCAATTAATGACATAAGTGAGATTTAAAACTAAGATTATCATTTACCTTTTCCCCCACATTTTAACATCTCTGAAATCAAGATGTATCACAATTAATGCAACATCAATTACAACTGACAGCTTTCTCTTAGTAGTACATATACCAACGGTACAATTCATAGTAGAGTCTTAGCTATGATTAAACAAGGTATTGGTTGCCAAAATCAAGTCCTCAATTATTTACCCATAACTTCTTTTCTAATTTACAGTCTTAACTGTTGGAGAAGGAAATGGCAACCCACTCCAGTATTCTTGCCTGGAGAATCCCATGGACAGAGGAACCTGGCAGGCTACAAGAGGGTAGCCATAGGGTCACAAGAGTCGGCCACTACTTAGCAATTAAACCAGTTTACCAGATTACCTATCATATTAAAACCATTAGCCCAACTAAAAGTAAGAATCTTCTAACACTAATATGTTAAAATACCTGTTTAACCATCTAGCTCTGGATATCTATTTTGAATTGGTAAGTATTTTGCTTACTTTTTCATTCCAGGGCTTTACTCCAAGTAGCTTAGTGTAATAAACAAGCAACATAAGGTATTTATAATGAATAATTTTTGTCTGCTCAAAGGCTGGGAGGAGGGTATCAAATACAAATTTGTAAGTAATATTATGTTTTACCAATTCTGTTTTACATTCTTAAAGATAAATTACTGTTGCTGAATATTTTCTATCTTCCAGTTGACTAATCCTCTTTTCAGCTGTGTCTAAACTACAGTTAAACTGATCTATTGGGTTCTTAATTTCAGTTACTCTATTTTCAGTCCTTTATTCTTAATTGATTCCTTTCTATAGATTCAAGTTCTCCAGTGAACTTCACCATGCTGTCTATTTTCATGACTAGGTTAGTTACAGTACTTTAAAGCTCGTGCTATAGCTCCAGAATTATTACATAACCTATGAATAATCTGTATAACCTGTTTCTACGCTGGTTTTCTTCTACTGGTCCTATTGCATGCATGGTAATTTTTTTTTTTTACAGAATACTACACATTGTATGTGAATGACTACATAAAAATACTCAGGAAAAAATGTAGAAGCTCTGGATGATGTTTTCTTCTAGAAAGGATTTAATTTTTTCCACCTTCTCTTCCAGAGTAACAGCAGACCACCTCAGTCCAATTAGGAACACACATGGCTTGAGACTGAGTTTCAGATACAGTAAACACTGGCCTACTTATGTTTGTTTCCACTCTGACAGTGTGGCCTTTCAAACAATGCCAGCTGCAAACCTAGGACAAAAGTAACAACAAAATCTACTGAAAGCTCCACTCAACTCCCTCAAGTCATATTTTGCTCACCTCTCATACACTGCTCAATTTTATCTTCTTATCCCAAAGAGCTTAAGAGGTGGAAAATATTTCAAGAGGAAACCCAGCACAGAGTATCTCTCTTTCTCCTCTCTTGAATCTTTACTCCTGAAGTCTTGACTGACTCAGAAGCTCTACAATGCCTTCAAACTATACTTTTTCCCTAGTCTAATAAGGAGCCTTGGTGGCGGTTTAGTTGCTAACTTCTGTCCGACTCTTGCGACTCTATGAATTATTGCCTGCCAGGCTCCTCTGTCCGTGGGATTCTCCAGGCAAGAATACTGGAGTGGGTTGCCATTTCCTTCTCCAGGGAATCTTCCCAACCCAGGAATTGAACCAGGGTCTCCTACATTGCAGGCAGATCCTTTGCCAACTGAGCTACGAGGGAAGCCCTTCATAAGGAGCCTTCAGTTCAGGTCAGTCGCTCAGTCATGTTCGACTCTTTGCAACCCCGTGAATCGCAGCATGCCAGGCCTCCCTGTCCATCACCATCTCCCAGAGTTCACTCAAACCCACGCCCATCCAGTCAGTGATTCCATCCAGCCGTCTCATCCTGTCATCTTCTCCTCCTGCCCCCAATCCCTCTCAGCATCAGTCTTTTCCAATGAGTCAACTCTTTGCATGAGGTGGCCAAAGTACTGAAGTTTCAGCTTTAGCATCATTCCTTCCAAAGAACACCCAGGGCTGATCTCCTTTAGGATGGACTGGTTGGATCTCCTTGCAGTCCAAGGGACTCTCAAGAGTCTTCTCCAACACTACAGTTCAAAAGCATCAATTCTTTGGCAGTCAGCTTTCTTCACAGTCCAACTCTCACATCCATACATGACCACAGGAAAAACCACAGCCTTGACTAGACAGACCTTAGTCAGCAAAGTAAGGTCTCTGCTTTTAAATATGCTGTGTAAGGAATCTCCACACTGTTCTCCATAGTGGCTGTACTAATTTGCATTCCCACCAACAGTGTAAGAGGGTTCCCTTTTCTCCACACCCTCTCCAGCATTTATTGCTTGTTGACTTTTGGATCGCAGCCATTCTGACTGGTGTGAAATGGTACCTCATTGTGGTTTTGATTTGCATTTCTCTGATATGAGTGATGTTGAGCATCTTTTCATGTGTTTGTTTAGCCATTCGTATGTCTTCTTTGGAGAAGTGTCTATTTAGTTCTTTGGCCCATTTTTTGATTGGGTCATTTATTTTTCTGGAGTTGAGCTGCATAAGCTGCTTGTATATTTTGAGATTAGTTGTTTGTCTGTTGTTTCATTTGTTATTATTTTCTCCCATTCAGAAGGCTGTCTTTTCACCTTGCTTATAGTTTCCTTTGTTGTGCAGAAGCTTTTAATTTTAATTAGATCCCATTTGTTTATTTTTGCTTTTATTTCCAGTATTCTAGGAGGTGGGTCATAGAGGATCCTGCTGTGATGTATGTCGGAGAGTGTTTTGCCTATGTTCTCCTCTAGGAGTTTTATAGTTTCTTGTCTTACGTTTAGATCTTTAACCCATGTTTTGTAGTTTTCAGTGTATAGACCTTGCACAACTTTTGCCAAATTGATCTCTAAGTAATTCATACTTTTTGATGCTGTTGTAGTTGCAATTTAGAAAGATTTAATTCTCTCATGAGTTGCCTGAGGGGCAGCGGCCAAGAGGAGCTACGCCACATCCGAGGTCGGGGCAGTGGCCGAGAGTGCCAGGCTGCGACGGCACAGGAACGGCCAAGAGGAGCTACTCCACATCCAAGGTCTGGGGCGGCAGCCAAGAGGAGCTACCCCACATACAAGACCAGGGGCAGCGGCCGGGAGGAGCAACCCCACATCCAAGGAGCGGTGGCTGTGCGCACACAGGGGGGCCTAGAGGAGCTATTCCACGTTCAAGGTCAGGAGGGGCGGCTGTGAGGAGATACCTCTCGTCCAAGGTAAGTAGCAGTGGCTGTGCTTTGCTGGAGCAGCTGTGAAGAGATACCTCACATCCAAAGTAAGAGAAACCCAAGTAAGACAGTAGGTGTTGCAAGAGGGCATCAGAGAGAGGGAAGACACACTGAAACCATAATCACAGAAAACTAGTCAATCTAATCACACTAGTACCACAGCCTAGTCTAACTCAATAAAACTAAGCCATGCCATGTGGGGCCACCCAAGATGTGTGGTTCATGGTGGAGAGGTCTGACACAGTGTGGTCTACTGGAGAAGGGAATGGCAAACCACTTCAGTATTCTTGCCTTGAGAACCCCATGAACAGTATGGAAAGGCAAAATGATAGGATACTGAAAGAGGAACTCCCCAGGTCAGTAGGTGCCCAATATGCTACTGGAGATCAGTGGAGAAATAACTCCAGAGAGAATGAAGGGATAGAGCCAAAGCAAAAAAAATACCCAGTTATGGATGTGACTGGTGATAGAAGCAAGGTCCAATGCTCTAAAGAGCAATATTGCATAGGAACCTGGAATGTCAGGTCCATGAATCAAGGAAAATTGGAAGTGGTCAAACAGGAGATGGCAAGAGTGAACATCAACATTCTAGGAATCAGCAAACTAAAATGGACTGGAATGGGTGAATTTAACTCATATGACCATTATATCTACTACTGGAGGCAGGAATCCCTCAGAAGAAATGGAGTAGCCATCATGGTCATCAAAATAGTCTGAAATGCAGTACTTGGATGCAATCTCAAAAATGACAGAATGATCTCTGTTCATTTCCAAGGCAAACCATTCAGTATCACAGTAATCCAAGTCTATGCCCCAGCCAGCAACACTGAACAAGCTGAAGTTGAACGGTTCTATAAAGATCTACAAGACCTTCTAGAACTAACACCCAAGAAAGATGTCCTTTTCATTATAGGGAACTGGAATGCAAAAGTAGGAAGTCAAGAAACACCTGGAATAACAGGCAAACTTGGCCTTGGAATGCAGAATGAAGCAGGGCAAAGGCTAATAGAGTTTTGCCAAGAGAACACACTGGTCATAGCAAACACCCTCTTCCAACAACACAAGAGAAGACTCTACACATGGACATCACCAGATGGTCAACATGATGAGATGGCTGGATGGCATCACAGACTCGATGGACCTGAGTCTGAGTGAACTCCGGGAGTTGGTGATGGACAGGGAGACCTGGCGTGCTGCGATTCACGGGGTCGCAAAGAGTTGGACACGACTGAGCGACTGAACTGAACTGAACTGATTACTCAGGAAGGCTTTCTTATCTCTCCTTGGTATTTTTTCGAACTCTGCATTCAGATGGGTATATCTTTCCTTTTCTCCTTTGCCTTTAACTTTTCTTTTCTCAGCTATTTGTAAGGCCTCCTCAGGCAACCATTTTGCCCTTTTGCATTTCTTTGTCTTGGGGATGGTCTTGATCACTGCTTCCTGTACAAAGTCATGAACCTCTTTCCATAGTTCTTCAGACACTCTATCAGATCTAATACCTTGAATCTATTTCTCACCTCCACTATATAATCATAAGGGGTTTCTCACTTCCTCTGTATAATGCCTTGAATCTATTTCTCATTCCACTGTATAAACATATATATGCATACACACACAGTGGAATATTATTCAGACTTAAAAATGAAATCATTGTTGATGTATGCTATGACCAGGATCAACCTTGGGTATATTCTGCTAAGAGATTTTTAAAAGTCACAAAAAGACACATAGTGTATGATCCTACTTTCATAAGTCACTTATAAAATTCATAGAAACAGAAATTAAAGGCTAGTTACAGCTATAACCCAATTTTTTTAAAAAAGAAAAGAAATATAGGGTGGTTGCCAGGGGCTGAGAGGAGAGGGGAATGTGATGTTAGTGTTCAATGGGTATGGAATTTCACTTTTGCAAGATGAAATAATTTGGGAGCTTAGATGCACAACAATGTGAATGTACTCAACACTATTGAAGTGGACACCTAAAAATGGTTAAGATGAAAAATTTTATGTTTTGTATCTTTAAATAAATTTTAAATTTAAAAATTACATAGCTGTATACACATTATACCACTGTTAATTTCCTTACTTTGATAATGTACTATGTTTATGTAAGATGTAACCATTTAGCATGCTGGATGAATGGAACAGGGAGCCTCCATGTACGATCTTTGCAATTTCCTGTGAATCTATAATTACTTCAAATCAAAAAGGTTTTTTAAAATTTATATTCTTGTGTTAAAACAATTAAGGAAATTAGAGACTGTCAATTAAATCTCTTGGACCAGGATAAGAGAACTTTATGAAGACAGAGATTAAACTGTTTAACCACAGCATGCCCATAGGGGGGACTTCAGAAAGAAGCTCACAAACTGGAACCAAGTTGGACCAAGTAACCCATGTAATTACTGACCTGGACTCTTGGGCTGCTGAATCAATAGAAATTGATAAGAGGCCAGACAAGAAGCACGAGGGAATGAAAACAAGAGTCAAGACATGCAAGCTCACTATTTTATCTATTTTTAATCTCCTATAAAAATCCTGTGAGGAAACAATAAATGCTGGAGAGAGTGTGGAAAGAAGGGAACTCTCCTACGTTGCTGGGGGAATGTAAATTGGTACAGCCACTGTGAAGAATAGTATGGAAGTTCCTTAAAAAAATTAAAATTAGACCCAATGATCCCACTCCTGGGCATATATCCAGAGAAAAACATGATCTGAAAGGATACTTGCTCCCCAAAGTTCATTGCAATATTGTTTATACTAGCCAAGACATGGAAGCAACCTAAATATCCATCGACAGAGGAATGGATAAAAAAGATGTTGTACATGTATACAGTGGAATATTACCCAGCCATTGAAAGGAAGGAAATGATGCCATTTGCAGCAACATCGATGGACCTATAGAGTGTCATACTGAGTGAAGGCAGACAGAGAAGGAGAAATACTGTATGACCTCCTTTATATGTGTAATCTAAGAAGAAATTGATTTAAATAAATTTTCAAACCAGAAAGAGACTCTCAGACTTAGAGAATGAACTTATGATTGCCTGGGGGACGGAGTGGGTGGAGGGATAGTTGGGAACTTGGGATGGACAAGTACAGACTGCTATATTTAAAAGGGAGAAGCAACAAGGACCTACTATATAGCAATGGAAATCTGCTCAGTGTTATGTGGCAACCTGGATGGGAGGGTGTTGGGTGGAGAACGGATACATGTATATGTATGGCTGAATCCCTTCAGTATTCACCTGAAACTATCACAACATTGTTTGTTAATCAGCTATATCCCAGTACAAAATAAAAAGCTAAAATGTAAAAAAAAAAAAAATCCTATGAGGTCCATATCATCAGCCCCTCTTCAACTGTCTCCTAGCATCCCACATACCTCAGGTATCACTGAAGATAATTTACATGAAATTCATGAGAGCTCTACTCCCCAAAACTGATGGAAGCAGTAGCTTCAAAATCACTTCCTTCTTCTCTTTGGATGGTGCAATTATCCCGTGCATAGCTGTTCTCCCAGCACAGTTCCTATGACAACGGCTCTCTCAGATATTTTTCTGCCCATCCATAGTACTCATAGCTCTTCTTGTTACCAAAGAAAATCATCAAATAAAGCCTTACATCAAGGGTTTTGTTAACGGGAAATCTTTTGTTAATGGGGCCTCTCAGAAAAGAGCTATGATGCTCCATCAACCGAGGCAGCAAATTGCTTTAAGCTGTTTCTGTTTAAATGTTATAAAGCCCCGTACACACTCACTCTCTTCAGCACAATAATTGGAAACATGTACAATTAGATGTTATAGTTACTAGTTCAATGCAAAGCAAAGAGTTTCATTCTGATTGATCTCTTTTAAAAAATCTTTTTCTCAATGATGTTTCTTTCATTTTAATTGTCTGTTGCAATTTGCTTTACAATACCACAGTATGTAAACATTTGGAACTCCGTGTGCACAATTCAACTCTAATCTACACCCCAGGGATCAATGAACCTATGAAGTGGCCTGATCCAATAAACACCCTAAGAATTGGCCAGGTGGCATTCAAAAGTATTTTTGTCAAAAAAAAAAAAAAAGGTGAAATTGTTAGTCAGTTACCCTGATTCTTTTCGACTCCAGGGACTGTAGCCTACCAGGCTCCTCTGCCCATGGAATTCTCCAGTCAAGAATAAGAAGTGGGCTGCCATTCCCTCCTCTGGGGATCTTCCTGACCCAGGGATCCAACCCAGGCCTCCTACATGGCAGGCAGATTCCTTACTGTCTGAGCCACCAGAAAAACCCATATCAACACTAAAAGCCTTATTATTTTAGTGTGTTAGAAAGACTTTCTAACTGGTGAAATCAGTGGAGTTTAAGTTGTGAAATTGTTAGAAGCTGGACATCTCCATCTTTGCAGGAAGAAGGTAGAAACACCTGTCTGGGTCAGGAGTTCACACCAGGAGGACAGTCGGTATGGCCCTGTCCCCCTCCCATCAGTGGCTGATCCTGTTCTCCGATCTGACTAAACGACCTGACCCCCGCTCCATCAGAACACACTTGTCTTCATCTTGTGAAGAGTCCTTCATGGAGGTTCTGGTCATTGTGTCAAGGATGAAAACTGAAAATATTAGAAGTAAACAGAGACTGTACAATTGTTTTATGCCTGCTTGCTACCCCGTATTTGTGTACTTAGAATGATATGGTCTGAAATGAATAACCGACAAGGCCCTACTGTATAGCACACGAACTCTGCTCAACGTTATGTGGCAGCCTGGATGGGAGGGGAGTTGGCGGAGAATGGATACACATATATACATGGTTGAGTCCCTTCACCATTTACCTGAAACTATAACAGCATTGTTTGTCAATTGGCTATGGTGGTGGTTTAGTTGCTAAGCCATGTCCGACTCTTGAGACCCCATGGACTGTAGCCTGCCAGGCTTCTCTGTCCGTGGGATTCTCCAGGCAAGAATAATGGAGTGGGGTACTATTTCCTTCTCCAGGGGATCTTCCCAACCCAGGAATCAAACCCAGGTTTCCTGCATCACAGGCAGATTCTTAACAACTGAGTTATGAGGGAAGCCCAGTCTTCATATAATTGGCTATGCTGCTGCTGCTGCTGCTAAGTCACTTCAGTCGTGTCCGACTCTGTGCGACCTCATAGATGGCAGCCCACCAGGCCCCCCCGTCCCTGGGGTCCTCCAGGGAAGAACACGGAGTGGGTTGCCATTTTTTTCTCCAATATAATGGGCTATACCCCAATACAAAACAGAAAGTTGTTTTTTTTTTTTAAAGAATAATTTGGTCTGAAATATACTTTTGCTACAGCTGTCTGGTAGAAAGGTGGTAAGTGATACTCCCTCTAACTACTGGAGAGCTCTGATGAAGTTCAAAATTACCTGATATTCGTGCAATGAAAAGTAACTGGGACTAAGTTGGTTCAAGT
Organism: Aepyceros melampus; assembly: GCA_006408695.1. Taxonomy (NCBI): domain Eukaryota; kingdom Metazoa; phylum Chordata; class Mammalia; order Artiodactyla; family Bovidae; genus Aepyceros; species Aepyceros melampus. The sequence continues at coordinate 13,235 of SJXQ01009932.1, forward strand.
TCTCATACTCCATTCTTCAACACACAGCTCATAATAATCTGTATACCTCAATTTTCCCTGCCAGACGGATATTGTTTTCATTGACAGGGTTATTGATCTTCACGCAAGTGCAGTCTACTGTCAGAATATTATCTTCAGGAAACATAGAAATGCTCTAGTGTCCATAACCACCATTTAGGTACTGAGTCATGAGTCCTCATATTAATTCCCAGACAATTTGCTTTCGCTTTTAAGACTATTTTTAGAGCAGTTTTTGTTCATATCAAAATTGAATGGCAGGCATTGTGAATTCCCATTATCCTCTGTCCTCAATACCTCCACAGCCTCCCCAGCTATCAGCATTCCCCCCACAGCGGTACATTTGCTACAGCTGTTGAACACACACCGACACAGCATTATCACACATAGTCCGCAGGTTGACTCTAGGGTTCACTCTTGATTTTATACATTCTATGGGTTTTAACAAACATAATTATATGTATCCATCATGATAGTATCATACAGAGTAGTTTCAACTACGTAAAAGTCTTTTGTGTTCCACTTGTTTATGCTTCCCTCCCACTGCCAACCCCCTCAGAACCACTGATTTTTTTTATAAATGATATACATTTATTTCCCCTTTCCCTACTATCTCCTTAAAGAGCCCTCCTATCCCCATCTGAGCTCCCAAATCCACTTGCAAGTACTTGTATTATAACACATCTGACATTGTTCCTATTATTTTCACTAAGACACCCCCAAGACTATGAGTTTTTAAGTAAGGTTTTTCATTCACATTCATCAGCCTTTCTCCAGTAGAAGGTCTGGCCTGTGATAGGAATGCAATAACTGCTTGGTGAGTGAGTGAGAAAGTGACTTCTGGAAGTTAACACTTATTCCCTTTATGGTTTTGGAATCACTCCTCTACCAGCAGCACTTGTGATTTCCCAAATGAAGCTTTACATGGCTAGGAGTCTGACATGATCAGTCACAATAGGAAAAGCTTCATTTCCCTCCGAAAGAGATGCAACTTTCACTCTCTAAGGCCTTTACTCTGTGAAAGGGTCAAAATGCAGGTCAAATATAAGAAGTAAAGAAATAAAGCAACTTTAACAATTCCATGAAGTACAGAAAGCAAATTGTAAAGTTTCAACATCTCATCGTAATGTCCTGAAATGGAAAGTCCATGTGGCTGTTTGGTAAGGCAATGCAGGGCTTTCTTCATCCCAACTTATAGACACCTTTTGAGGCAGTGAATGGATATCAAGAAAACCAATGGCTGGAGTGCCTAGTATTGCTAGGCCAGTGGTGGATGAACAAAATGGCCAGAAGGGTTCCTCACTGCATAAATATACTTGGGAAACATCCTTTAGGAAAGAATGTCAGGAACATTCTGGAAGGTTTATGTCTGGACTATGTCAGAGACTGGAAAAAACAAAGGTTGGAAACCACTGCTTTTGATTTTAGACCATGCAACCCCAAGCACAGAACTGCTTGACCTAATTTCTGATTCCACAAACAGCTTTGGGGAAATCGTCATTACTTTACCCTAGCCTTCCCAGAACAAGAACCAAACATCCCTGAGGACGCCAAATGACACCACCACCCCAGCACCAAGCTGGCACTGGCAAAGAGGTAGGCTATTTGCAGAGAGCACGCCGCCTCTGCTGTGAGTGGGCAGTGAAGTACCAGAGAGATGCGTGCTGCCTGCCTGGAGACAGGGTTGCTAGGTGCCTCTGAAGTAGTGAGACCAAGAGGTGTGCCTTATCCCCCCACACTTCTGATTTTACACAGTGACAGTGGTAGCCTGGAAACAACAGGAAAGAATAGTGCCGTGATGTCAGAAATAATGGCCAGCCAAGTGCCCTGTGGGGCAGGAGGAGCAGGGTTGAAGCTTTTATCAAGAGCAGGAGAAAACATGTAATGTGATTTGGTTTCACCATAATTGCTTAAGCAGCCTGGGTGAGAACTAATTATGAGTTCTTCTGGCTCCAGAGAAACCCCACCTCTTCCTTCTCCAGGATGGTACTAAAATACCAGCATTGCATCACCAGAAATCACTCCCATTGGCGGCCTTTCTTAAGGAAAGCCGTGTGCTTTGTTTCTCTGAAAGCCACTGGAAGCTGAATAGACCCAGGAATTTATATCTTTCCAAGGCAAATAAAATATTCCTGGCACTTCCTTGTCACTTGAAAACTCCTAGAGTGCTTGCCTATGATTATGTCATAGAGGAAGTATTGTTTTTAAAATGTGGGAGTGATGAAATGTGGACCAGGAAATGAAGGGACATGTTATAGGCCCTTCGTCACTACAACAGCCCTGCCACTGTGAGACTCAGGGTAAGTCCTGGGTTTCAGAAGCAAGCTGTTCATTGGTGATATTTGAGGGCTCTCACTGGGATCTAGTGGACTTCCCTGGTGGTTCAGTCAATAAAGAGTCTGCTTGCAATGCAGGAGACTAGGGTTCAATTCCTGGGTAGGGGAGATCCCCTGGAGAAGGGAATAGCAACCCAGCCCAGTATTCTTGCCTAGGAAATCCCATGGACAGAGGAGCCTGGGGGGCTACAGTCCACGGGGTAACAAGAGTCGGGCATCACTTAACAACTAAACAACAACTGGGCCCTAATGGCCCTAAAGAGTAAAGGACTTTTGCTCAGAAAATTGGTCACTTAAGTTTCAGCAGAGGTAACACTGAAAATAAACTTGTGTTCATCCAGGTTAACAGTCCAAACTGCAAGCAAAGTAATACTGCTATAATGTGATTATTTGGAATCTTTGTGAGCTCTGAGAATGAGGTAAGTGGATATACAGAAGTAAAAAGAACATGAGTTCAAATCCTAGGTTCAATCTGGGTTCAACCCTATGCTAGCTATCCATAAGTTACTTGCTTTTTCGGATGTCCGATTCAGCTGAGAAAAGAGGTAAAATTATCGGTTCCTATATAAGGGTGAGTAATAATATGGAAAGTGTCTGCACTGCACTTGGAACACAGGATGTGCACAATAAATGGGAGCACGTGTCACAATTCTCTCTCTCTCGACGAGAAAGCCCGGGCTGAGTGCCTCACACACAGGCACACTGGAGGTGACAAAGGCACGCCAAGCATGACTTCTTTCCGGAACCATCACAATGTAGCTAGCTGGGAGGCAGGAGGGGTGTGAGGACTGAAACAAGCAACGACAGAGCAACACTACGGAATTAGATACTGCAGATCTTCCCCGGCTCAGGACAGGGCCAAGTCCCAACAAACCCTGTATAAGTCGGAAACATCCTAAGTCAAAAATGCATCCAACATACCTAGCCTACCAAACATCCTAGCTTAGTCTAGGCTACCTTAACCATGTTCAGAATACATCAGTCTACAGTTGGGCAAAATCATCTCACACAAAACCTGTTTTATAATACAGTGCTGAGTACCTCATGGGCTTTATTGAAAACGGCACTGAAAGTGAAAAACAATAGTTGTAAGGTCACTAAATGGTTCTCTGTGTGTCAACTATTTACCTTTGCGACCATGGGGCTGACTGGGAGCTGTGGCTCGCTGTGGCTGCCTGGCGTCACAAGACAGTATTGTACTACATTATGGATGGTCCGGGAAAAGATTCAAAGGAGTGTTTCTACTGAATGAGTATCACTTTCACATTACTGTAAAGTCAAAAACATCGTAAGCTGAAATCACAGTAAATCAGGGACTGTCTGTCAATGGTGTAGCACAAATTTGAGGCAGGGGAGGAGCTGAGGGGAAAGGAAGAACAATGCAAATAGAGTGATAACTTCAACCACTTGAACAGAAGAGCAAACCCAAGTGGGGTTTACCCACCACTAAGTTATGACCAATCTAGACAGCATATTCAAAAGAAGAGACATTGCTTTGTCAACAAGGTCCGTCTAGTCAAGGCTATGGCTTTTCCAGTGGTCATGTACGGATGTGAGAGTTGGACTATAAAGAAAGCTAGGCACAGAAGAATTGATGCTTTTGAACTGTGGTGTTGGAGAAGACTCTTGAGAATCCCTTGGACTGCAAGGAGATCCAACCACTCCATCCTAAAGGAAATCAGTCCTAGGTGTTCATTGGTGGACTAATTTTGAAGCTGAAACTCCAATACTTTAGCCACCTGATGCGAAGAGCTGACTCATTTGAAAAGATCCTGATTCTGGGAAAGACTGAGGGCAGGAGGAGAAGAGGGTGACAGAGGATGAGATGGTTGGATGGCATCACCGACTCAGTGAACACAGGTTTGGGTGAACTCCGGGAGCTGGTGATAGACAGAGAGGCCTGGCGTGCTGCGGTTCATGGGGTCACAAAGAGTCAGACACGACTGAGCAAACGAACTGAACTGAAGGTTCAGATAGAAGCAAAACTGAAGATTTAACGAAGACATAAGGGCAATCCACTGAGAAGAGGCTCATTTAAGCACCCAAAGGATATCTGAGCAAAAGTCAACTTTGGCTGCTTATTCACCAAGGCATCATTTTCAAAGAAGATTGGAGCCCTTTGGAAGCTCTAAGCATGGACCTTGACTGGGCTCACCTGTGGTAGACAGGAGATGAGTAACCAACTTTATTCTACAAGAAAAGTTAGGAAATGAGGAACAGAAATAAATCACCCAACTCCATAAAAAGGCCAAACCGAAATACAAGTTTAACATGTGGTACTTTATAAAATTAAATGGCTGATTTTACCTATGACTCTTTTATTCTCCCTTGTCATATATATCTTTAAATATGTATTAGAGTTATGCCCAACTCCATAAAAAAGAATAAACAATACACAGCACTTTATTTTCAATAAACCTTAGTAATTTGAATCTGAACATCCCAGGAAAATCCAGTTTTTATGCTTGCTGTTACTGCTAAGTCACATCAGTCATGTCCAACTCTGTGTGACCCCATAGATGGCACCAACAGGCTCTTCTGTCCGTGGGATTCTCCAGGCAAGAATACTAGAGTGGGTTGCCATTTCCTTCTCCAATGCTTAACCACCCCCTTATTGGGAAAGGAGGAAGAAAACATAATAGCATTGATTGTGTATTTAAGTCACACCCAGGCTTACTATTGTGTACAGATTTGCCTAAATACCATGTGAACTTGAATATAAATGATATTTTCTCCAAAAACTATCCCACAGATATAAAAAGAGTTACCTTATACTGGGTTAGCCAAAAAGTTCGTTCAGGTTTTTTCCATGAGACATTGTAGAAAAATCCTAATGAACCTAAATATTGCCCTAAATATTGGCCAACCCAATATTTAAGTCTTTACAAAGTTAATTATCCTGATTCAGTCTCAATTGTGGAAATTTAAAATGCTTACTGAAGTCAGCTGATGAAGTTGGTAAAAAAAGGAGGCAAAAATATTTTACACAGAATTGAAGTTATTCCTTGAGATAGGAATTGTAAATTATAACAATTAGATGGCATTGCAAATAATCATTTAAAAAATCAACTTTAAAAAGTAATATAGTAAGTGATTAGTTTAGAAAGATAATAAATGTAGATCTGCTGGTATAAACTGAACATTTGTATTCTCCAAAATGTATGTGTTGAAATCCTTACGCCCAATGTGATTACATAGGTAGGAGCTTTGAGAATCAACAAATTCACGAGGATGGAACTCTTATGAATGGGAATAATGTCCTCACCAAGCATCAAATCTTCCAGCACCTTGATCTTGGACTGCCCAGTCTCCATAACTGTGAGAAATGAATGTTGGTTGTTGAAGCCACTCAGTCCGTGGTATTTTTGTTATGTCAGCCTGAATAGATTAAGACAACTCATATGGGAAATAAACCAACTGTGGAGTAAATATGACCCATTGAATATATTCATTTGTTTTTTTATACTTTTCAGGAACCCTATTAAGACATGGTAAAGAATTTTTTAAGACATCAAATCACAAAGACAAAGAATGGGGATACACACAAGGCATCAAAATTTGAAAGTCTGGAAGGTTAATGAAAGATCGCTAAATGTACCAGTTCCAAGAGTACTGGGTCCCAAAAAAAGGAAAGAAAGTGACGTTGCTCAGTCGTGTCCGACTCTTTGCGACCGCATGGACTCTAGCCTACCAGGCTCCTCCGCCCACGGAATTTTCCAGGCAAGAGTACTAGAGTGGGTAGCCATTCCCTTCTCCAGGGGATCTTCCCAACCGAGGGATCGAATCCGGGTCTTCCACATTGCAGACAGACGCTTTAACATTTGAGCCACCAGGGAAGCCCTGGGTCCCAAAATGATGGCACAAAAGCTGAGAAGCATTGATTACACATGATTCTTGGGAATTTGTGCACTGGGCAGCTATGGAAGTGGAATTGAATGTAGAGAAAAAAAAATTCAGTATCAGAGTCTCAAATCTCTATTCACCCCCAACAAAACCAAGAAGTTTCTTTTTGGAAAACCTAAAACAGGGCTCTGGGAGAGTTGGAGAACTGCAATACCAAGCAGTAAATTAAAAACATGTGGATATTGGCATTTTGGAACAAAAATCCTCCTTGCCCCTACTTCTCTTTCTTACCTGGCTCTCAGAATGCTAGCATTCAAGCCTGAGCCTCTCAGAAAGGAGTTCAAAACTCTTTCTCTAATGAATCCTTTCTCTAATGAATCCAACCCAATTCATTTCAAAAAAAAAAAAAATTCAAAGGGAAAGGTTAGACTTGCATTGTCCAATATAGTAATCACTATCCACTTGTATTGATTTACAGTAAAACTCAGTTGTGTTGTGTCTGACTGTTTACAACCCCATGGACAGAGGAGCCTGGTGGGCTACCATCCGTGGGGATTCTCCAGGCAAGAATACTGGAGAGGGTTGTCATGCCCTTCTCCAGGGGATCTTCCCAACCCAGGAATCAAACCCAGGTCTCTTGCACTGCAGGCAGATTCTTTACCATCTGAGAACCCAGGCCCAAGAATACTGGAGTGGGTAACCTATCTCTTCTCCAGGGGATCTTCCGACCCAAGAGTTGAACAGGGGTCTCCTACATGGCAGGCATATTCTTTACCAGCTGAGCTACCAGGGAAGCCAGCAAAACTTAGATTAATTAAATTACATAAAATTAAAGCATCATTTCCTCAATTACACTAGCCACATTTCAAGTGATAAAGATGTATGGCTATTGGTTATTTGACAGACAACATGCCCATCATCAGAGAAAGTTATATTGGCACTGGTCTTGACAAATCTTCATACAGCAGAGTCAACAGTCTCCACCCTTACATGCTGTGTGCCACGCTCTCAACTATGTGCAAATATGAAGGATCGCCAGATGTCTAAGACATCTTTTAACACACACACACACACAACGAGAACTGAGTTACAGTTTAAGTAAACTGGAAGAACCAAAAAAATACACAGAGAAGAAATATATTATCTTTGATATCTTCATGGAGGTAAGGTTCAGTTCGGTTCAGTTCAGTTGCTTAGTCATGTCCGATTCTTTCTGACCCCATGAACTGCAGCATGCCAGGCCTTCCTGTCCTTCACCAACTCCCAGAGTTTACCCAAACTCATGTCCATTGAGTCAGTGATGCCATCCAGCCATCTCATCCTCTGTTGTCCTCTTCTCCTCCTGCCCTCAATCTTTCCCAGAATCAGGGTCTTTTCAAATGAGTCAGCTCTTCACATCAGATGGCCAAAGTATTGGAATTTCAGCTTCAACATCAGTCCTGCCAATGAACATCCAAGGATCAATCTCCTTTAGGATGGACTGGTTGGATCTCCTTGCAGTCCAAGGGACTCTCAAGAGTCTTCTCCAACTCCACAGTTCAAAACCATCAATTCTTCTGTGCTCAGCTTTCTTTATAGTCCAACTCTCACATTCATACATGACCACTGGAAAAACCATAGCCTTGACTAGATGGACCTTTGTTGACAAACTAATGTTTCTGCTTTTTAATATGCTGTCTAGGTTGGTCATAACTTTCCTTCCAAGGAGTAAGCGTCTTTTAATTTCATGGGTGCAATCACCATCTGCATGATTTTGGAGCCCAAAATATTAAAGTCAGCCACTGTTTCCACTGTTTCTCCATCTATTTGAAACAAAGTGATGAGACTATATGCCATGATCTTAGTTTTCTAAATGTTGAGCTTTAAGCCAACTTTTTCACTCTCCTCTTTCACTTTCATCAAGAGGCTCTTTAGACTTTCTTCACTTTCTGCCATAAAGGTGGTGTCATCTGAATATCTGAGATTATTGATATTTCTCCCAGCGATCTTGATTCCAGCTTGTGCTTCATCCAGCCCAGCATTTCTCATGATGTACTCTTCATATAAGTTAAATAAGCAGGGTGACAATATACAGCCTTGACATACTCCTTTCCCTATTTGGAACCAGTCTGTTGTTCCATGTCCAGTTCTAACGGTTGCTTCCTGACCTGCATATAGGTTTCTCAAGAGGCAGGTCAGGTGGTCTGGTATTCCCATCTCTTTCAGAACTTTCCACAGTTTATTGTGATCCACACAGTAAAAGGCTTTGGCATTGTCAATAAGGAGAAATAGATGTTTTTCTGGAACTCTCTTGCTTTTTCAATGATCCAGCAGATGTTGGCAATTTGATCTCTGGTTCCTCTGCCTTTTCTAAAATCAGCTTGAACATCTGGAAGTTCACAGTTCATGTATTGCTAAAGCCTGGCTTGGAGAATTTTGAGCATTACTTTAGTAGCATGTGAGGTAAGGTAGTTTGCTGTAAAAAACAAACAAACAAACAAACAAACAAAAACAATACATACAAATAGAAGATATTAGATATTTTTTAAAAAATACAATGACGGAGTACTTTGCTGGTGGTATCAGTTCAGTTCAGTCACTCAGTCATGTCTGACTCTTTGCGACCCCATGAATCGCAGCACACCAGGCTTCTCTGTCCATCAACAACTCCCGGAGTTTACTCAGACTCACGTCCATCGAGTCCGTGATGCCATCCAGCCATCTCATCCTCGGTTGTCCCCTTCTCCTCCTGCCCTCAATCCCTCCCAGCATCAGAGTCTTTTGCAAAGAGCAACTCTTTGCATGAGGTGGCCAAAGTACTGGAGTTTCAGCTTTAGCACCATTCCTTCCAAAGAAATCCCAGGGCTGATCTCCTTCAGAATGGACTGGTTGGATTTCCTTGCAGTTCAAGGGACTCTCAAGAGTCTTCTCCAACACCACAGTTCAAAAGCATCAATTCTTCAGTGCTTAGCTTTCTTCACAGTCCAACTCTCACATCCATACATGACCACAGGAAAAACCATAGCCTTTACTAGACGGATCTTTGTTGGCAAAGTAATGTCTCTGCTTTTGAATATGCTATCTAGGGTGGTCATAACTTTTCTTCCAAGGAATAAGCATTTTTTTAATTTCATGGCTGCAATCACCATCTGCAGTGATTTTGGAGCCCAGAAAAATAAAGTCTAACACTGTTTCCACGATTTCCCCATCTATTTCCCATGAAGTGATGGGACTGGATGCCATGATCTTTGTTTTCTGAATATTGAGCTTTAAGCCAACTTTTTCACTCTCCTCTTTCACTTTCATCAAGAGGCTTTTGAGTTCCTCTTCACTTTCTGTCATAAGGGTGGTGTCATCTGCATATCTGAGGTTATTGATATTTCTCCCAGCAATCTTGATTCCAGCTTGTGTTTCTTCCAGTCCAGTGTTTCTCATGATATACTCTGCATATAAGTTAAATAAGCAGGGTGACAATATACAGCTTTGATGTACTTCTCTTCCTATTTGGAGCCACTCTGTTGTTCCATGTCCAGTTCTAACTGTTGCTTCCTGACCTGCATACAGATTTCTCAAGAGGCAGGTCAGGTGGTCTGGTATTCCCATCTCTTTCAGAATTTTCCACAGTTATTGTGATCCACACAGTCAAAGGCTTTGGCATAGTCAATAAAGCAGAAATAGATGTTTTTCTGGAACTCTCTTGCTTTTTCCATGATCCAGCGGATGTTGGCAATTTGATCTCTGGTTCCTCTGCCTTTTCTAAAACCA
>SJXQ01009932.1:23267-229447 GCA_006408695.1 Aepyceros melampus
ATTCCCATCTCTTTCAGAATTTTCCACAGTTTACTGTGATCCACACAGTCAAAGGCTTTGGCATAGTCAATAAAGCAGAAATAGATGTTTTTCTGGAACTCTCTTGCTTTTTCCATGATCCAGCGGATGTTGGCAATTTGATCTCTGGTTCCTCTGCCTTTTCTAAAACCAGCTTGAACATCAGGGAGTTCACGGTTCACATATTGCTGAAGTCTGGCTTGGAGAATTTTGAGCATTACTTTACTAGCATGTGAGATGAGTGCAATTGTGCGGTAGTTTGAGCATTCTTTGGCATTGCCTTTCTTTGGAATTGGAATGCAAACTGACCTTTTCCAATCCTGTGGCCACTGCTGAGTTTTCCATATTTGCTGGCATATTGAGTGCAGCACTTTCACAGCATCATCTTTCAGGATTTGAAACAGCTCAACTGGAATTCCATCACCTCCACTAGCTTTGTTCGTAGTGATGCTTTCTAAGGCCCACTTGACTTCACATTCCAAGATGTCTAGCTCTAGATTAGTCATCACATCATCATGATTATCTGGGTCATGAAGATCTTTTTTGTACAGTTCTTCCGTGTATTGCTGCCAGGTATAAAATAGACTACCAAAAAGCAATAATTGCACAGATTACTGAACTGATTTCTTATTAAGAAAAACAGATATAAAGGAGGTAAAAAGATTTACTTAAATAACAGTATAACTGTACATAAGTAATTAAATGTCCAGCAAAGACATGTAATTTTTTCAAAGAAGAAAAAAGTCGGTTTTTTTTTAACAGTAAGAAGACTGAGAAAATTAATCTTAAACATTCTTATCACAAGGAAAGAGTGTATATTTTTTCAACTTTGTATCTATGAGATGATGTATGTTCATTAAATTTACTATGGTAATCATTTCATGATGGACATAAGTCAAACATTATGCTGTGTACCTTAAACTTTTACAATGCTGTAGGTCAATTGTGTATGAATAAAACTGGAAGAAAAAAAACACATTCTGGTGTCAATTGAGAAATGGTGTTGGTAACACATCTGTCCTATAGATCTAGTTGCTAGAAAAGTTTTCCCTCTTCCTTCCTTTCCCCTGTAAGTGTTATGTTGTTTCCCAGGGTTTGTTAAGAAGCTCCCATTTCAGGACTTTTGAACTGTTATTGTCTTTTCCCAGAATATGTTTCCTCCAATTAATTGCTTGACTTGGTCCCTCATTTAATTCCCATTTTAAAAAAAGAGAGGAAGGGGAGGGGGTGGAGAAGGAAGAAGAAGAGAAGAAAACTGAGAGTCAAAAGCTAAGGAAAATCTTCCTCGAGGTTCAAGAGGGAGGGGACATACGTATACTCATGGCTGACTGAATGTTGATGTTTGGCAGAAACCAACAAAATTCTGCAAAGCAATTATTCTTCAATTAAAAAATAAATATTTCTTAATTGCAAAAAAATGCTAAGGAATCTTGATGTATGACTTTTTTCAAGAATAAGAAAGATCTGAGATGAAAAATGCAGTTGTATGAAGGAAAATGTCAAAACGGATATATTTGTTCTATAAAACTGTAATAATAACTACTTTGTGAGGTTGGCATAAAATCAAGACAGAATAAAATTTTGTATAACAATAACATCTTAGGAAGTAGTTAATCAGAGTCTAAACATTCTAAATGCTAGCATTATTTGAGAGAAGGGAAAAAATTTTTACTAAATATAGGTTTTATTAAATTACATATATATGTAAAAATTTCCAAATTAATGAGATTGCAACATATAACTCCCCATTGAGTAGAGAAAATATTAGACTTACTAGTTGCAAATGATATGATTTCTCTCAAAGAAAATTTTGACATATTATTGGCTAATTGTTGGAATTTAAGAAAAAAAATTAGGTTAAAAATATTTTAAAATTCAATATACAAAGGTGTAAAAGTACAAATCAATGCAACAAAATGACATAATATAAATTTACAAAAGCATTAGAAAGTAAAATACCATAAATAAATCTAAAAATTATGTGTAAGAACTTTACATAGAAAACTGTAAAATGTCCCATGTAAAAATGTTTCTGTGTAGAAAACTATATAGTCCATGGAATTTTCCAGGCCAGAATACTGGAGAGGGTAGCCTTTCCCTTCTCCAGGGTATCTTCCCAATCCAGGGATCAAACCAGGGTCTCCTGCATAGAAGGTGGATTCTTTACCAACTGAGCTATCAGGAAATTCCATAAAATGTTACTGAAACACGTTTAAATAAAGAAGCATGGCATGTGTACATGTGGAAAGAATCAATTCTGTAAAAATATGAATTCTGTCTAACTTAATCTATAGATACAATGCAATTTCAGTCAAAATCACAACAGTTTTTTTTTTTTTAATTAAGTATGAGGACCTAATTCTATGATACATTTGAAAGATTAAAGATAAAGTGAAGTTGCTCAGTCATGTCCTACTCTTTGCAACCCCGTGGACTGTAGTCTACCAGGCTCCTCTGTCCATGGATTTTCCAGGCAACAATCCTGGAGTGGGTTGCCATTTCTTTCTCCAGGGGATCTTCCCAACCCAGGGCTCTAACCCAGATCTCCCGCGTTGTAGACAGACGCTTTACCATCTGAGCCACCAGGGAAGCCGAAGATAGCAAACATCCAATATTCTCCTAAGAATTCTCCTAAGAGAACAAGTTAGAGGGCATCCTATTAGATACCAATATTAATTACAAAACCAACATTTAAAGCAGTGCCATATTGGTGTAGGAATAGATGAATAGACCAATGCAACAGTTTGAGAGCAAACATGTAGAATTCAGGAAAACATATAGATTTAAGGGATGAGAAAGCTAGATAGTCAGATCAGTAGAGAAAGAATGAACTATTCAGTAAATGGTTTGGTTATTGTTATCCTTCAGAAATAAATGAAAACAAAAAATAAATGCTACTTTAAAACACACAGGAAGATTAGAAACATAACACCAAAGCAATATTTTTTATATTTTAGAAAAAACTATCATCTTTTAGGCAGCACAAAACATAAAGGAAAAATAAATTCGACCTTACTAAAATGAAAATTTATATTCATTAAATGAGAAGATGAGAAAAAGAACAATACAAACTATACAAATACAAACTAGGACTGAAGGAAGATAATTATGAAACACATAAGACAAAGAATTAGCATTTATAATATATAAAGAACTCCCATAAATCAATAAAAAGGTCAAAAGCTCAATAAGATAAAAAACAAATGACATATAAACATATTAAAAGGTATTCAACTTCCTTAGTAATCAGAGAAAATTAAACTCATAAATATGTACTGTATTTCACAGTGCAGTTATCAATTTGATTGATATCAATCAGATTATAATGAAAATATTGGTAATCCTAAATCTTGACAGTGATTTAGAATAGTGAAACTCTCATATATGAATGAAACTGAGTAGCATAATTTTGCAAAATGATTTACACTATCTAATAAATTTAAAAGTACACATATTCTTTGATTCAGAAGTTTTAATTCCAGATTAGAACTCAGAGATATATACAAGATGTTCACAGAAATACATTAATGCTAAAAATAAACAAATTTTAAAACTTCAAAATAATCTAAACAGTATTTACCAACAGTATAATGGATTTAACTACATTTGAAACAATGTATCTTAAAAATTATACTATCGCTTGCAGCAAATATAAATGATTTACAAATTGACACCTTTTTTTTTTAAAACTCATAAAGTTGAATGGAAAACAGCAGTTCATTAAAAGATACAGACAGTATGATTTAATGTACATAAAATTCAAAACTAATAAAAAGTAAAATTAAAAAATTAAAACCAGGGTAACTACTTACGTGATAAAACCATAATAAGAGAATTGAATTGTTCCCATACATTATACATATTTCACTCATGATATGTTTTACACAGAACAGTCAAAATCAATGAAAAAACATGCTCCACAAGTAAATATTTATTGCATAATGGTTGTTCTGACCTGCATCTCTTTAAACTTTAACCATAGTTCTACTTTTTATATATGGTTTGCTCAGCTTGGTACAAGAAAATTACAATCAGTTAATATAAAATTTCATTTTCCCATGTGAGTCTTATTAGTGTCATGCAAGAACACAATTTTTATGTTTGGATTTGTAAAATGACATGGCTTGAGGGTTCCTACAGTTTCTGTTACACTGTATCTTTAAATAGTAAATACAGCTCCAAATTTAAATATGCGCTTAAAGAGAGAAATAACAATGGAGACCATAGTGATATACAGATACTCTTAGCTCTTCCTGGAAGAGTCAAATCTATGTGGGTTTTTTTTTTTTTGGTAGTTTTTTCTACTGTCCTTTAAAAGGTATAAGGATAATAAATCTTTCAAACTATTCAGGAAACATAAAATTTGAAGAGAATACAAACCCATTTTTCAATTTTTATGACTAAAATATATCACCATGTGCTTGGATAAATTAACAAGTGACATTATTTGCCTTAAAATATTTTTTCCATTTCTTCTAAACCTGCATAATTTCTTACCAACAGAAATCTAACAAAAAAGTCAGGTAGACAACCAAAATAGACATCATTAGTAAGGAAAAATTCTGTACCCCAGAAAAAACTTGCTTTGGACTTCAAAACAATATTCATATATGGATTACACCTGATTAAAAATTATATTTACTTAATAAGTTAATGATCTTCACCTGCTTCTATTTTCAGTATGATCATTTACTTTAAAAAGTTATATTACATGAATAAATCCATGCAGAAATGCACACATTCATAGGCATATACATGTGAAATATCAAGTCAAACTTTGCTGCCGCTGCTGCTAAGTCACTTCAGTCCTGTCCGACTCTACCCCATAGACGGCAGCCGGCCAGGCTCCTCCGTGGCTAGGAGTCTCCAGGCAAGAACACTGGAGTGGGTTGCCATTTCCTTCTTTAACACATGAAAGTGAAAAGTGAAAGTGAAGTCGCTCAGTCGTGTCCGACTCGTAGTGACCCCATGGACTGCAGCCCACCAGGCTCCTTCATCCATGGGATTTTCCAGGCAAGAGTACTGGAGTGAGGTGCCATTGTAAGGCTAAAACTTATCTAGTAAATGAGATGAAAATAAAGCAAAAATCACTTAGTCATAAGAAAATTTTAAGACTTTGACTTCACAGTGAAATTGAACTTTTAAAAAGCTCCAGGCTCTAATAAAGCAAGGATTCATTATCAAAAGTTTCTGCGTAAAGGAAACAAAAAAATATTAATGACTTGAAGAGACTAAAAATAAGATGACCTCAGTCTTTAAAAGGGGAACATGGAATTATGGAAGTATCTAGCAAAGACACATTTAATACAATTTAGCTTGAGAAATTACATGGCCTTCAGAAATTACCATCCTGGCCACATCACTGTGAGACATATACCTGGTCATAGATTAATCTGGACATTCTGGCTTTTGTTAATAATATTCTAAAAAGTGTTGTAGCACCTTTTAGTTACAATTCCATTCCAAACAGTGACAAACTTAGTGAAAAGGTTTTTTAAAAACATAAGTAAACCTAACTTTATTTGGGGTATATCTTTGTATTAATTAGGACTGTAAAATGCAATTAATAGAAATGAACTCAAGTTAGTTTAAGATATAAATCCCAACATTATAAATAAATCAGAAGTACATTATAACCCCAAAGGAGAAAATATGCAGCTGAACATTATGAAAAAGACATTTAATTAGTAGTTTCTCTCTCTGTGAACTGGTTTTCTCTGCCTCTCAGTCACCACCATGCAGTGGGTGGTGCATGAAGAGTGGCACCCCATACTTGTAAGTTCACAGTTGCTCCTAACTCAGCAGGGATATACTAAAATCAATGATGAGTTCCCTAGGAAGAAAAATATTTTTTCTTCTCAGGTTGAAGAGTTCTCCTTTGGTTCAACAGGAATAGGAAGATTGATTGTGTAATCAAGTATAGCTGACAAAAGGCAATTGCAGTAGTGGCTATGTGTAAGTTGGAAAAATACTGCAGAGGGTATTTATTACAATCTCAGTAGGGGTTTATTACTAACTCTGGGCCCATTTGCTAACCCAGGAATCTGGGTTGTCTCAAGGAGTCCATATTTGGACCTGTAGTAATTGTATTATTACAACATTGTACAGATTAACAGACCTAAATAATGTACATGTTCTTGGCTTCAGTCCAGTTCAGTCGCACAGTCGTGTCTGACTCTTTGCGACCCCATGAACCGCAGCATGCCAGGCCTCCCTGTCCATCACCAACTGCTTGAGTCTATCAAAACCCATGTCCATTGAGTCAGTGATGCCATCCTACCTCTGTCGTCTCTTTCTTCACTGGCTGGAGTGATTTTCCACTGTTTCCCCATCTATTTGCCATGAAGTGATGGGACCAGATGCTATGATCTTAGTTTTCTGAATGTTGAGCATTAAGCCAACTTTTTCACTCTCCTCTTTCACATTTGTCAAGAGGCTCTTTAGTTCTTCTTCACCTTCTGCCATAAGAGTTACCCCATGAACCGCAGCATGCCAGGCCTCCCTGTCCATCACCAACTGCTTGAGTCTATCAAAACCCATGTCCATTGAGTCAGTGATGCCATCCTACCTCTGTCGTCTCTTTCTTCACTGGCTGGAGTGATTTTCCACTGTTTCCCCATCTATTTGCCATGAAGTGATGGGACCAGATGCTATGATCTTAGTTTTCTGAATGTTGAGCATTAAGCCAACTTTTTCACTCTCCTCTTTCACATTTGTCAAGAGGCTCTTTAGTTCTTCTTCACCTTCTGCCATAAGAGTGGTGTCATCTGCATATCTGAGATTATTGATATTTCTCCCGGCAATCTTGATTCCAGCTTGGGCTTCCTCCAGCTCAGCGTTTCTCGTGATGTACTCTGCATATAAGTTAAATAAGCAGGGTGACAATATACAGCCTTGACGTACTCTTTTTCCTATTTGACACCAGTCTGTTGTTCCATGTCCAGTTCTAACTGTTGCTTCCTGGCCTGCAAATAGGTTTCTCAAGAGGCAAGTCAGGTGGTCTGTTATTCCCATCTCTTTCAGAATTTTCCATAGTTTATTGTGATCCACACAGTCAAAGGCTTTGATATAGTCAATAAAGCAGAAATAGATGATTTTTGGAACTCTCTTGCTTTTTCCATGATCCAGCAGATGTTGGCAATTTGATCTCTGGCTCCTCTGCCTTTTCTAAAACCAGCTTGAACATCTGGAAATTCATGGTTCACGTATTGCTGAAGACTGGCTTGGAGAATTTTGAGCATTACTTTACTAGTGTGTGAGATGAGTGCAATTGTGTGGTAGTTTGAGCATTCTTTGGCATTGCGTTTCTTTGAGATTAGAATGCAAACTGACCTTTTCCAGTCCTGTGGCCCCTGTTGAGTTTTCCAAATTTGCTGGCATATTGAGTGTAGCACTTTCACAGCATCATCTTTTAGGATCTGAAATAGCTCAGCTGGTATTCCATCACCTCCACTACTTTGTTCATAGTGATGCTTTCTAAGGCCCACTTGACTTCACATTCCAGGATGTCTGGTTCTAGGTGAGTGATCACACTATTGCGATTATCTGGGTCATGAAGATATTTTTTGTACAGTTCTTCTGTGTTTTCTTGCCATCTCTTCTTATATCTTCTGCTTCTGTTAGGTCCTACCATTTCTGTTCTTTATTGAGCCCATCTTTGCATGAAATTTTCCCTTGGTATCTCTAAATTTCTTATTGTTGGCTTCAGAACACTTTAGTTGGAGAAGAATCTTGAGAGTCCCTTGGACTGCAAGGAGATCCAACCAGTCCATTCAGAAGGAGATCAGCCCTGGGATTTCTTTGGAGGGAATGACGCTAAAGCTGAAACTCCAGTACTTTGGCCACCTCATGCGAAGAGTTGACTCATTGGAAAAGACTCTGATGCTGGGAGGGATTGGGGGCAGGAGGAGAAGGGGATGACAGAGGATGAGATGGCTGGATGGCATCACTAACTCGATGGACATGAGTTTGAGTGAACTCCAGGAGTTGGTGATGGACAGGGAGGCCTGGCGTGCTGCGATTCATGGGGTCTCAAAGAGTCGGACACGTCAGAGCGACTGAACTGAATTGAAGAGAATGAAGCAGTGTGCTTCCTTTTGGTGTGACTGCCCTGTGAGGAAGACTGTGAGATAAGTAGACCCTTGGGTACCATCTGCCTGAGTACGTGGCTGACCCAATTATCTCTGAAGGTAATATGAAGGAAGCAATTAGAGTATATTGTTTATGCTGCTTTTATCTTTGATGCATACTTTTTTTCACAGATGGTGAGCTATTTAGGGGACAAGAATGAAGTTTTCAGAGGTACTATAGCATAGAGGTTGTATGGACTGCTCTTTGTGATATACTATCATAGTCCAAACTATAGCTTTGAAAATTTACTAGTTGCATGGGCTCCATCAAGTTAAGTAATCTATCTGTTCAGAAGTTTCCTCATCTTTAAATCTGGGACAAAAATAGATTAAGGAAATTAATCCTAGAAACTGCTTGGAACAATCCCTGGAAAACAGTAAGCACTCAGTGTTCTGGTTGTTTTATAAGAGGTGATTTTATGAGGTGCTATATTCCTGGCTTGCTAATTCTTTGTACCAAAGCCAGGTACCAAGGCTAATCTACTG
The DNA here is from genome assembly GCA_006408695.1 of Aepyceros melampus. Lineage (NCBI taxonomy): Eukaryota > Metazoa > Chordata > Mammalia > Artiodactyla > Bovidae > Aepyceros > Aepyceros melampus. The sequence continues at coordinate 31,901 of SJXQ01009932.1, forward strand.
TGAAGGTATTTAACGTTGTTCCTGAGTTGTTTCTGACTTTCCAAGGCTTATCAACATATTTTGTATTTATTTTTCTTCTTAAAGCACACCCCAAATTTTCAACTTCAAGCCCAATAGAACTTAATTCCACCCCTGGTCAAGTAGGGTGGACTGATTTAGATAACTATTCAGAACTTTAAGAAAAACTACTTTATTCTTATTGTATATAAGAATAACAATAACTAGAAGAGTACAAGGATTATACAGCAGGGTTGTGACCATAACAAAGTGCAGCAATGCTATTGTTTTAACTGCTGACTCTAGAGTCTCTTTAGGGGAAAAAGCTATCATTAAGAAAAGAGTAGAGTTTCTTTGAATAGTGGATAGGATTCCCAGCCCTTGGCTGCCAGCACTAAGCCTTGATAGGAAGAAGAAATTAGAAAAAAATTGCTCTATGTAATCAAAAGGGAGAAGAATTTGAAGTTCCCCAAGGAATCCGCACAAGGGAGGTGGTGGAAAGGAAAGCAGAGAGAGAAAAGCTGCACTTGAAACAAAGTGACTCCTCCTAGGGAGTCTTCTAAATTCTCAATAAAGTCTTTCAAATTTGTAAAAGTTGTGAGTGAGTATTTATTTTGGGAACTGAAGAGATTGAGTTCCACCCCTGTTTAGCTTATGAGGACACAGGGCCTCTAAAAACGTAACAGCCCTGGGAGTATGTATAAGTCTCAGAGAGGGTGCCATGGTTTGTGTGCCCCTAGAGACATGCTGAGACAAGGGTTCTAGTGCAATTAGTTTATTTGGGAGGAGAAGAAATCCCATGTAGGAAGCAAGGAAATGAGACAAGGAAGGAAAGGCAGCCCAAAAATGTTCCTTATTAAGCCGTCTACCACTGTGGGTGACTGGACTAATCCTGTTGGGGAAAAGGGAGCCAGTGTGAAACACACACCTCAGAGTTATTCTCCCCAAAGGACTGGGGTATTTATGTATCATTGCTGTCAATCACTGGTTAAGGACTACTCCCAGAGGCTATTTCTTGGCACTTTCACCCCAAGAGATAGAGGTAACTATGCAGGTGCTAGAAGCTGAAAGTTGAATAAGGCGATATGGGCAGGGCACCAACATAATTTACTCCAGTGAAATTTTGATTTCCATCAACTCTGGAATGGACAGGAATTTAAGGAGAAGTTCACTAGATTTCTGAAGGTCAGAGGAACTCCCAGTGTCTTCTGAACTGCATTACTGTATTTTATTTAGTTTTAAATTCACACCCATAAAGCACTGATTTTCCTTTAAAGAAAGTTTTTACACAGATATGGCTGAGAGATAACATTATGAGAGAGTGAGTTAGATATGTATTTTCCCTTTGAATCATTCAGCTTCTAATGATTCTCTTCTAAATTCTCTTCCGCTTTCTTTGTCCAAAGTCCTCCAATATTGAGATGGATTTCCTTTTGCATAGTGCCACTAAAATTAGTTTCAAAATCTTCACTCTCCAATTTTAATACATAAGCTTTAAAATGATATTTAAAGGTATCTATTTTCTCTAAGAATTGTTTATCTATTTGAAATGTTCTTATTTATGTCTCTCTTTCTATAATTTTATAATCTGCAGTATTAAGGTTTTATTCTTCTTGCTTTTGAAAAGAAAAAAAAAATTCCAGATGTAGCCCAAACAGAAAAAAATTCCTAGATGTATAAAGAAATGTAGATACCATTCCATTGTCAGCATAACACTTTTAAACATATGCACACCCCCTTCTCTAATTGTAGCAGCTCAAAGACTAACTGCTTAATCATCTCATATAACATAGAGTAGTCTCTGCAGGCATCAAGTTTGATACATGTAAATGTTCAATGCATACCTATAAACTGATATGTAGGGAAAAGAAAAACAATCGATGACTTCATTTATCTTGAAATGATACATTAGGTCTGATAGAAATGTGAATAAATTCAATGATTTGGAGATATTTCTTTCAGTCACCTCTCTAAAAGTTATTAATTGTTGGTTTTCCATCTAGTGTTTCATGCATCTTTTTTATTTCTAATAGTTTCAACCCCCGTATTGAATTTTCTTTGGCCTGAAAACATTTCATTCCTTTCCCAGTGAACAATGATGTCCTTTTCTTCCATCCTTTAACTTCCACAATAGAGTCTCAATACTGGGGGCCATTCCACTCTTCATGATTATGAAGACAGCTCTGGTTCTCTTCCTTCACAGTTCCACAAGGGTTATCAACCTGCTTTCTCTATACTTCAGGTAGAAGATTTTCTTCTGAACCAATTATCCTCCCTATCTTTGTCCTCTGAAAAATTGGTTTTCCACTCCCAGCTATTTTCTGTCTTAGGGTAAGTTTTCTGTCTGGGTCATTTTGCTTATTTCTCTACCCTTTTAAAAAGTGGATTCCTCTGCCTTAGAGAATTCTCAATTTCACATAGTATTTGACATGTTTAAAATTTCTTCGATTCAGAGGGAATTTTGTTTTGCTACTATTTGAGAAGTGCAAAGCAGGTCATCAGTTCAAAAACACAGAAACATACGTTACCTAAAGAAAGAACTCACAGCTGTATTTTGCAGGTGCTATAAAAATCATCTTGTGCTGAATTATCCAACTGGGTTTTACCTCCCTCTAACTACCAATAGCTACAAACTCTGGAAATTATTAAACATTGCAAACATTTTACCAGTGATTAAGAAGTGTTTCTTAGTTTAACAACCAATTTTTGTAATTTGTTGGCTATACCCTAATATTTATCTTATTAACAACAAAATGAGTATGTACATCAAAACTGATTCTTTATGAAAATAACTCTTAATGCTTAAATATTTGTCTTAAGAACTCCAATATTATATTAGGAAAAGTTGACAGTTGTCACAAACCCATAAAAGGAGGACAGACTGCAATAACAATGACATCCAGAAGATAGGAAGGGACCGTGCAATGGCTTTTGATTCACCCATGAAATGCTTCTTCTCATATAATTAATTAAGAAGAGAAAACTCTGGCAGTTACACAGGCAAACATATAATCTTTTTGGTCATGGGGCAGAACATGTGTGTACTTGGAGGGATTCAGCCTTTTCCTCAAACAGTAGTAGTAGGTAATAGAGAATTCAAGTCAAAGCAAAAGCTTTTGAGATTGCCTAGAGGTTCTCTCCACCTACACAATGGACTTAATAGTAAAACCAAGAAAACACATACAGCCATAAGTCTGGCAATGAGAGACCTTGGCCAAGGTTTTTTGTCCTGGACCACCAGGATTATTTTCCATTTAACTCATACACTTGAAGCTGCTATGGTTTCTTCATCCTTCTCAATAGAGTCATTGTAATTAGAAGTGTATTCAACTCAAGATCAGTGTCAAGCCTATACTTCAGGAGCTGAAAGCCTCTCAGACGACAGGGAAAGGGACAGAGAGTTTGTCCTTTATAAGTGACTCAGCCCAGTTCAGTCACTCAGTCATGTCCGACTCTTTGTGACCCCATGAATCGCAGCACATCAGGCCTCCCTGTCTATCAACAACTCCCCGAGTTCACTCAGACTCACTTCCATCGAGTCAGTCATGCCTTCCAGCTATCTCATCCTCTGTCATCCCCTTCTCCTGCCCCCAATCCCTCCCAGCATCAAACTCTTTTCCAATGAGTCAGCTCTTCGCATAAGGTGACCAAAGTACTGGAGCTTCAGTTTTAGCATCATTCCTTCCAAAGAAATACCAGGGTTGATTTCCTTCAGAATGGACTGGTTGGATCTCCTTGCAGTCCAAGGGACTCTCAAGAGCCTTCTCCAACACCACAGTTCAAAACATCAACTCTTCGGTGCTCAGCCTTCTTCACAGTCCAACTCTTACATCCCTACATGACCACAGGAAAAACCATAGCCTTGACTAGACGGACCTTAGTCGGCAAAGTAATGTCTCTGCTTTTGAATATGCTATCTAGGTTGGTCATAACTTTTCTTCCAAGGAGTAAGTGTCTTTTAATTTCATGGCTGCGGTCACCATCTGCAGTGATTTCTGACATTGTTTCCACTGTTTCCCCATCTATTTCCCATGAAGTGATGGGACCAGATGCCATGATCTTCGTTTTCTGAATGTTGAGCTTTAAGCCAACTTTTTCACTCTCCTCTTTTACTTTCATCAAGAGGCTTTTTAGTTCCACTTCACTTTCTGCCATAAGGGTGGTGTCATCTGCATATCTGAGGTTATTGATATTTCTCCCAGCAATCTTGATTCCAGCTTGTGTTTCTTCCAGTCCAGGATTTCTCATGATGTACTCTGCCTATAAGTTAAATAAGCAGGGTGACAATATACAGCCTTGACGTACTCCTTTTCCTATTTGGAACCCGTCTGTTGTTCCATGTCCGGTTCTAACTATTGCTTCCTGACCTGCATATAGATTTCTCAAGAGGTAGGTCAGGTGGTCTGGTATTCCCATCTCTTTCAGAATTTTCCACAATTTATTGTGATCCACACAGTCAAAGGCTTTGGCACAGTCAATAAAGCAGAAATAGATATTTTTCTGGAAGTCTCCTGCTTTTTCCATGATCCAGCGGATGTTGGCAATTTGATCTCTGGTTCCTCTGCCTTTTCTGAAACCAACTTGAATATCTGGAAGTTCACTGTTTGTTGAAGTTCATGTGCTGTTGAAGCCTGGCTTAGAGAATTTTGAGCATTACTTTACTAGTGTGTGGGATGAGTACAATTGTGCAGTAGTTGAAGCATTCTTTGGCACTGCTTTTCTTTGAGATTGGAATGAAAACTGACCTTTTCCAGTCCTGTGGCCACTGCTGAGTTTTCCAAATTTGCTGACATATTGAGTGCAGCACTTTCACAGCATCATCTTTCAGGATTTGAAATAGCTCCACTGGAATTCCATCATGTCTACTAGCTTTGTTCGTAACTTCACATTCCAGGATGTCTGGCTCTAGGTGAGTGATCACACCATCGTGATTATCCAGGTCATGAAGATCTTTTTTGTACAGTTCTTCTGTGTATTCTTGCCACCTCTTCTTAATATCTTCTGCTTCTGTTAGATACCTACCATTTCTGTCCTTAATAGAGCCCATCTTTGCATGAAAATTTTCCTTGGTATCCCTAATTTTCTTGAAGAGATCTATAGTCTTTCCCATTGTATTGGTTTCCTCTATTTATTTGCATTGATCACTGAGGAAGACTTTCTTCCTGAATATACTACCATTTCTGTCCTTAATAGAGCCCATCTTTGCATGAAAATTTTCCTTGGTATCCCTAATTTTCTTGAAGAGATCTATAGTCTTTCCCATTGTATTGGTTTCCTCTATTTATTTGCATTGATCACTGAGGAAGACTTTCTTCCTGAATATAAAATATAACCAATTTATATCTCCTAATAATTTTTGAAAATCATTTAGTTTTCAAGGAATCAGTTTGAACTTGTATTTTTTTGTGGTTTAATAATATTTCTTTGTAATATATATCCTAAATAAGTATATGGTTCCTGCTCTTGTAATTTATCAACAGCAATATGTAACTCTTATTCTTTTAATTTAATCTCTGTATTTAAGAAAACATGTTGAAGTTCCTCAGCAGAAGGAGAAGTTAAAAGAATGTCATCCATATAATGGATAATATAGGCATGAGGGAATTGTTTTCTAATAAATTCAAGTGGTTGGGAGACATATAATTGACATAATGTAGGACTGTTAATCATAAGGGACTTGATTTAGGTCATACCTGAATGGTCTAGTGGTCTTCTCTACTTTGTTCAATTTAAGTCTGAATTTGGTAATAAGGAGCTCATGATCTGAGCCACAGTCAGCTCCTGGTCTTGTTTTTGCTGACTGTATAGAGCTTCTCCATCTATGGCTGCAATGAATGTAATCAATCTGATTTCAGTGTTGACCATCTGGTGATGTCCATGTGTAGTCTTCTCTTGTGTTGTTGGAAGAGGGTGTTTGCTATGACCAGTGCATTTTCTTGGCAAAACTCTATGAGCCTTTGTCCTGCTTCATTGTGTACTCCAAGGCCAAATTTGCCTGTTACTCCAGGTGTTTCTTGACTTCNGGTGTTGACCATCTGGTGATGTCCATGTGTAGAGTCTTCACTTATGTTATCGGAAGAGGGTGTTTGCTATGACCAGTGTGTTATCTTGACAAAACTCTATTATTAGTCTTTGCCCTGCTTCATTCCGTATTCCAAGGCCAAATTTGCCTGTTACTCCAGGTGTTTCTTGACTTCCTACTTTTGCATTCCAGTCCCCTATAATGAAAAGGACATCTTTTCTGGGTGTTAGTTCTAAAAGGTCTTGTACGTCTTCACAGAACAATTCAACATCAGCTTCTTCAGCATTACTGTTTGGGGCATAGACTTGGATTACTGTGATATTGAATGGTTTGCCTTGGAAACAGAAATCATTCTGTTTTTGAGATTGCATCCAAGTACTGCATTTCGGACTATTTTGTTGACCATGATGGCTACTCCATTTCTTCTGAGGGATTCCTGCCCGCAGTAGTAGATATAATGGTCATCTGAGTTAAATTCACCCATTCCAGTCCATTTTAGTTCGCTGATTCCTAGAATGTTGATGTTCACTCTTGCCATCTCTTATTTGACCACTTGAATTTGCCTTGATTCATGGACCTGACATTCCAGGTTCCTATGCAATATTGCTCTTTACAGCATCGGACATTGCTTCTATCACCAGTCATATCCACAGCTGGGTATTGTTTTTACTTTGGCTCCATCCTTTCATTCTTTCTGGAGTTATTTCTCCACTGATTTCCAATAAAATATTGGGCACCTACTGACCTGGGGAGTACTTCTTTCAGTATCCTATCATTTTGCCTTTTCATATTCATGGGGTTCTCAAGGCAAGAATACTGAAGTGGTTTCCCATTCCCTTCTCCAGGGACCACATTCTGTCAGAACTCTCCACCATGACCTGCCTGTCTTGGGTTGCCCCACAGGCATGGATTAGTTTCATTGAGTTAGACAAGGCTGTGGTCCTATTGTGATTAGATTGACTAGTTTTCTGTGAGTATGGTTTCAGTGTGTCTGCCCTCTGATGCCCTCTTGCAACACCTACCATCTTACTTGGGTTTCTCTTACCTTGGGTGTGGGGTATCTCTTCACAGCTGCTCCAGCAAAGCACAGCCACTGCTCCTTACCTTGGATTAGGCAGTGATTAATTTTTCCTTCCCTGGTGGCTCAGAGGCAAAGAATATGCCTGCCAAGCAGGAGACATGGGTTCAATCCCTGGGTCAGGAATATAACCTGAAGAAGGAATTGGTAACCCATTCCAGTATTCTTGTCTGGGGAATCCCATGGACAGAGGAGCCTGTTGGGCTACAGTCCACGGGGTCACAAAAGAGTCGGATGCAACGTAGCAACCTAACAGCAGCAGCAGCAGTGATGGTGATGGTCACAGGAATCCAGGCCTCCTAGTGGATGACTAAGAGATATTTCTTGGTTACTGTTATGTTTTACATTTTCAAATATGTTACTATTATTTGATATGTGATAATAGATTTCAGTCCTGTCCTCCATTCCCTGCTTTCTGCAACCTTTCTGCATGGTTAGGCAGTGTTTTACTATCTTCTTCTAGCCACTCTATACCCATGTACTGTAAAATACAGAGGCATTATTCAACACTCATTGAGAGTAGAAGATTTTGCATCAATATGCAAATCTAAATGAAAGTCACTTGGTCGTGTCTGACTCTTTGCAACCCCATAGACTATACAGTCAGTGGAATTCTCCAGGCCAGGATACTGGAGTGGGTAGCCTTTCCCTTTTCCAGGGGATCTTCCCAACCCAGGGCTCAAACCCAGGTCTTTCGCATCACAGGAAGATTCTTTACCAGCTTAGCCACAAGGGAAACCCAAGAATACTGGAGTGGGTAGTTTATCCCTTCTCCAGCAGATCTTCCCACCCAGAGATCGACCTGGGATCTCCTGAATAGCAGGCAGATTCTTTACCAACTGAGCTATCAGGGAAGCTAGCAATGTTCTTAATGCCTCTAGATGTGCTCTTTCAATTTTCACAACAGCAGATACCATTGTTACCCTCACTATTTTACATAGGAAATCTAATTGGTATCTTTGTTGGTGGTTTAGTCACTAAACTGTGTATGACTCTTGCGACCCGTAGCCTGCCAGGTTTCTCTGTCCATGGGATTTTCCGGGCAAGAATACTGGAGTGGGTTGCCATTTCCTTCTCCAGGTAATCTTCCCAACCCAGGGATTGAACTTGGGTCTTCTGCACTGCAGGCAGATTCTTTACTGACTGAACTACCAGGGTTACTGATTGGTACTCTTGAAGTCACCACAATAGAAGGATTCAGAATTTGAACACAGGCAGTCTGTTTCTTGAGTCAGAACAATTAACAACTATTTCACCTAAGTAGGATGAAAACCAGGGAGAAATCATGTCACAGGAACCAGTGGAAGGAAAAATTTCAAGAAGATAATGGTCAATAGTGGCAATAGTGCTCAGGTAGGTTATGTAGGATAAGATGCATCCATTGGATTTAAACGCAGAGAAACCACATTATTGTGGATGGTTTGAGACCGTGGAGACCTGGAATAGGGTAGTGAGGTGGGAAGATGAGTTTAATGAGAAGATACAGGACTAGGAGGAGAGGCTGTGAAAACACTAACTGTTAATAGTCTTTCCAAAAATTGAATGCTCAAAACAAAGTGAGATGAGACGGCTATGAGAAGGAAGATACAAGTATGGTTTTTAGGTAGCAACTCCAAATCACTAAGGCACGCATAGATTTAAAACTAACCAGGTTTGCAGATTTACCCAGTATAAAGCTGGGGACTGTATTGAAGTGATTTTTTATGTCAGATGCCCTAAGAACCTGCTAGTTTCCTACTTTTGTTCGGTAAAACATCTGGAAATGTTGCCTAAAGAGCACACCAAGAAATATTTTTCAGTTCAATACTATTACAAAAAAATAAATAATAAATCTCATGGTAGGTCTAGAACTTACCTTATGTAGGCAGGATGAGAACCCAGTCCCTTCACTATTATTAACAGATGGTTTCACCTAATCTATAATAAAACAAAAACTACAACAAAGAAACTATTCAATATGAGATTATCAATTAAATAGTCTAATTTCCAAGTTAAGTTTTCAAAAGAGTAAAACATATTTCTTGTTTTGAAAACATCAGCTAGCTCTAGACATCTCAGAAATATATGAAAGAAAATCATCATTCTTGGTAGCCATAAAAAAGTAAAAAGTATTGGAAAATACTGCTACAGAGAACAGCACAAGAGCTCTGTAAAGTGTTTTCATGGGACAAGTGTCCTCACAAATTCTTGATAAAGAAAATGAAAAAAAATGTCATGATGGCAAAAGAAGAAAAAGGGATGTGTTGAAAGGGATGTGTTGTAATGGTTCCAATGGAATAAATTAAGTGTATATTCTGGGTTTGTGTGTATATATGTATTTTTCATGGGGTTCTCAAGGCAAGAATACTGAAGGAATTTGTTATTCCTTTCTCCAGTGGACCACATTTTGTGTATATGTATGTATATATATTTAACTCCAACAAAATTCTAGAAAATATCATTAGGAGAGTAATTATAAATATATAAATATTAATATAAGGTAGTATATAATAAGTACTCACTAAATTAGGTATTATTAATTCTATAAGATAAAATTCAGTTTCAGATGGCTGAAGGTTAAAAACAATATATTTAAGAACACAAGACTTAGAAGTTCCAAGGCATAGCAAACTATGGGACAGAGACTAATTTAGAAATACCACAACCAAATGTAGAAATCACAGGGTCACAGAATATTAGAGGTGGGAGGAATTTTAGGAACATTTAGCTATTTCTTTTACAGATAAAGGAATGACATAAATCTGTTAGGTTTCCTATGAATGGCCTACATGTTGAATTGAGAGCTTGCCTCCCATGACATGTAATATTTTACTAGAGAAGAAAAAAATAATGTCAGTAGACGGACAATTCATTTGTGGCTGACTTTGAATGTTTTACAAGAAATAAGAAGAACATGTTTAAATTACTTATAAGAGAAAGTGTCCTAAAGGCAAGAGCAGTTTAACAATGGAATAGCCACCCAAAGAGGTCATTGAGGAAACATCAATAAGACATTCAGAAAGAGATTAAATATATTTCTAAAGGGAATAATAAAACTGTCTGGCAATAGCATGCATTAGGTACAGAGGTCTGAATACAATGACCTGTCATTTTCCCCATAGTCCCGGTGTCTATGATTCACGTAAAATAATTATGACAGCAAATAGAGTAAGGTGAATACCAAAGGGAGAAAAATCATGAGAAAAAAATCTAAAAGGACTACCAGAACTGACACGATAGCACAGAAGAAAATCTTTTTTGGTTGAAGAGCTTACTAAGCAGCATTCTTTTGGTACTTTTTTCTGCTTCTGTCTAGAGGAGCAATGGCAAGACACTCACCATTCTGTCAAAAGACAAGATGTTTCAGAACTGTTTCCAATCCTTAAGAGAAGCACAGGCTGCCTTTAAGTTTTTATGGTCTCATCATTGAAGGGACCAAAAATATAACTTCCATAAGAATGTATAAAAAGTCAGAATAAGCATTCAGTGCATTTAGTAACTTGTGAAGGTTTATGCTGATAGCAATAATATTATAATGCAGGATCATAAAATCAGAAAATGTTTTAGCTGTAAGAAACTTTAAAGATCTTTAAGCATAAAACATCCTGTGATTGGAAAACCTCATTTGATTGGAAAAGAGTAGTGTGGACTTACGGTCAATGCTAAGGCACATTTTAGAATATAATCACACTGCTCTAGTGGCTAAGTAGTAAAGAATCTACCAGCAATGTTGGAGATCCAGGTTCAACCCCTGGGTCAAGAAGATCCCCTGAATGAGGAAATGGCAACCCACTCCAGAATTCCGGCCTTGAAAATTCCATGGACAGAGGAACTTGGCAGGCTACAGTCCGTGGGGCCACAAACAGACACGACTGATGACTAAACAACAAAAAAAAATTGGTAGTTTCTACTTTTTAATGAAAAGTAGTAAACATTCTGTCCATTGATTTTATAGTTATGTTGTCACTTAATTCAAAATGCTTAAATTAAAAGAGCACTGAAATGAAATATCACAGAACAAATACAATTTGCTTAAATGCAGAATGATTTCTTCTTGTTTTTAAACTTTTGAAAAACAGAACTGTTCTTAAGTAGTATTTATCTCTTTAAATTTTCTTGTAAATGGGAACTTGCCACTATGGTGGTGGTGGTTTATTCATTAAGTCTTGCCTGACTCTTTGGACCTTATGAACTATAGTCCGCCAGGCTCCTCTGTTCATGGGATTTTCCAGGCAAAAATACTGGAGTGGGTTGCCATTTTCTCCTCCAGAAAATCTTCCTGACCCAGGAATCAAACCCATGTATCTTGCACTGCAGGCAGTCTCCTGCATTACAGGTGGATTCTTGACCAACTGAGCCACCATGGAATCCTATTTTATACCCTTTTTATGTACAAAGTAGTGCACAATACTGAGAATGGACTTTCATTATTAATAAATATATAGATGGCACAGATATTGGTTTTTTAGTGAAAGAAAAACCAAATGGAAGAGGAGACTGTAACTTTATTTTCTATGTTAGTTATTCAAGATATACCCATATGAAAGCAGAGTTCCAAAGAATATCAAGGAGAGATAGGAAAGCCTTCCTAAGTGAAAAATGTAAAAAAAAAAAATAGAGGAAAATAATAGAATGGGAGAGACTAGAGATCTTTTCAAGAAAATCAGAGATACCAAGGGAATATTTCATGTAAAGAAGGGCACAAAAAAGAACAGAAACAGGGTGGGCCTCATAAAAACAGAAAATATTAAGAAAAGGTGGCAAGAATACATAGAACTATACAAAAAAGAACTAATGGCCCAGATAACCACGATGGTGTGATCACTAACCTAGAGTCAGACATCTTGGAGTGTGAAGTCAAGTGGGCCTTAGGAACGATCATTATAAACAAACCTAGTGAGGTGATGGAATTCAGCCTGAGCTATTTCAAATCCTAAAAGATGATACTATGAAAGTGCTGCACTCAATGTGTCAACAAATTTGGAAAACTCAGCAGTGGCCACAGGACTGGAAAATGTCATTTTTCATTCCAGTACCAAAGAAGGGCAATGAAAAAGAATGTTCAAATTACTGCACAATTGCACTCATCTCACATGCTAGCAGAATAATGCTCAAAATTCTCTGAGTGAGGCTTCAACAGTACACGGACCAAGAACTTCCAGATATTCAAGCTGGATTTAGAAAAGGCAGAGGAACCAGAGATAAAATTGCCAACATCTGTTGGATCCTAGAAAAAGCAAGAGAATTCCAGAAAAATGTCTACTTCTCTTTCATTGACTATGCTAAAGCTTTTGACTGTGTGAATCACAACACACTATGGAAAATTCTTCAAAAGATGGGAATACCAGACCACCTCACCTGCCTCCTGTGAAACCTGTGTGCAGGTCAAGAAGCAACTGTTAGAACTGGACATGGAACAATGGACTGGTTCCAAATTTGGAAGGAAGTATGTCAAGGCTGTATGTTGTCACTCTGGTTATTTAACTTATAGGCAGAGTACATCATATGAAATGCCAGGCTGGATGAAGCACAAGCTGGGATCAAAATTGCTGGGAGAAATATCAATAACCTCAGATATGCAGATGACACCACTCTTATGGCAGAAAGTGAAGAACTAAAGAGTCTCTTGATGAAAGTGAAAGAGGAGAGTGAGAAAGCTGGTTTAAAACTCAACATTCAAAAAACAAAGATCATAGCATCCAGTCCCATCACTCCATGACAAACGGATGGGAAAACAATGGAAACAGTGACAAATTTTACTTTTGGGTCTCCAAAATCACTGCAGATGGTGACTGCAGCCATTAAAATAAAAGATGCTTGCTCCTTGGGAGAAAAAGTTGTGAGAAACCTAGACAGCATATTAAAAAGCAGAGACATTACTTTGCCAACAAATGTCTAGATAATCAAAGGTATGATTTTTCAGTAGTCATGTATGCATGTGAGAGTTGGACCATAAAGAATGCTGAGCACCAAAGAATGGATACTTTTGAACTGTGGTGTTGGAAAAGACTCTTGAGAGTCCCTTGGACTGCAAGGATATCAAATCAGTCAATTCTAAAGGAAATTAATCCTGAATATTCATTGGAGGGACTGATGCTGAGGCTGAAGCACCAATATTTTGGCCAACTGGTGTGAAGAGCAGAGTCATTGGAAAAGACCCTGTTGCTGGGAAAGATCGAAAACAGGAGGTTAAAGGTATGACAGAGGATAAGATGGTTGTATGGCATCACTGGCTAATGGATAGGAGTTTGAGCAAGCTCCAGGAGATGGTGAAGGACATGTAAGTCTGCTGTGCTTAAGTCCATGGGGTCACAAAGAGTTGGACACAACTGAGCAACTGAACCACAACAATTAATTAAATAAATCTTAGTGAGGCTCTACTTTGATCTAGTCACCAACTTAAGCAGGGAGAGTATTTTCCAGACAGAATGTGTTTTAGAATAAAATGAGAAGATAGTCATGAAAAATCAAAACAAGCCATTGTTTTGGAAAATTATTTTCATAATGAAGATGAATATATAGTGTGTGGAAATCTAGGAGGATTGCTTTGGTCTATCTAGAGACTTTCAGAAGGAGCCACAGAGATGATTGTCTTTGATCTGGACCCCAAGCAGACAAGCTAAGTTTAGCAAGAATGTGCTAGTAGTGTTAGTGTCTCAAACAGAGAAGTCATCCTGATGAAAGACACAGCTGTTTGGAAGAACATGATGTGTCCTGGAAATGCTAGTGCCAGCATATTGTTATGCCAAATGAAGAGAAGCAGAAGACAGAACCAGAGGAGTCAGGCAAAGGATGTTCCTGAAATGTAGAGGGTTCCTGTGCCTAAAGAGCTTCCCTGGTAGTTAAGTCAGTAAAGAATTTGCCTGCAGTGCAGGAGATGCAGATTCAATCCAGGGGTGGGAAAAATCCTCCTGGAGCAGGAAACTGCAACCCACTCCAGTATCTTGCCTGGGAAATCCTAAGGACAGAGGAGCCTGGTCTGTGGGGTCACGAGTCAAACTCAACTTAGCAACTAAACCGCCACCATCCTATGCTTAACAGCATAGTGGGGTGGCTGGGAGGAGGATAAATAAGCATCTTGGGCCCGGGTGTAGACACACTACTTTAAGAATTTACTCAGATATTTCGTATCTAAGAATCTCAGCATGTTTGCTATTCATCTGAAGTATTCCCAGGGCATGGTGGATGGGAAGTCACGGAGTAATGGGTTGTAGAATTTATATATAGATGTTTGCACTGACTTCTTTGGTTACAACTACTTGGTTGAATCTCTGGAGGAGCCAAAGGGAAGCTGAGAATTGTAATTCACCTCAGCAGTATTCCCCCCCCATTCTGTGACTTCACATGCACTGCAGCCACTACAGCTATGGAATCAGTACAGGCTTTTTTGATATTTCAGAGATAACTACATGAGTTGGAATCAGCAGTAAAGCTTTTGAGTAAAACAGTTAGTCCTGTGGTCAAATCCTGGCACCTCCATTATTCTCTGAGTCCATTTTTTTTCCCTTTATAAAAGAGGCTGAAATATCCTACTTTAACAGAGAAGCTGATGGTTGTAAGAATCAGAGAAATGTGTCCGACATTTAGTAGGCAAGTTCTATGTTGATTATTTGGCTTTCCATCATACAAAGAATTAGAATGAGTTCAATCTAGTCTTATATGGTCCTCAGGACCAAACTTGATGACAGTGAATTTTTAAAATTGCCTTAATAGGTGGTGCTTATGCCAAGAGTCTGCTAAAGTTTGAACAGCACCTGATGTTTTATTTTAAACAATTAAAATGAAATACATATTAGATCCCCTGCTTCCCTAAGGAGCAGGCATTAGGTTTTATATTCCTACACATTAGCTTCTTGGATAAATAAACAAAATAAGCAATAGTGCACTTTTTCTGTTTTTATATTGTGGCAGAAACATCTTGAAAATGCTTTGAGTGTGAATAGCTTTCTAAATAGAGCTCTCTAACTATTGTCTTTTTAATTTAATATGAAACCTATACACAAAGCTACAGAGGCAAAGAGGATTTTCACCCATTCATAGGGTCAAATACATGTGAGCATAGTAGCCCATTTAAGTTGATACCTCCACATTCCTTTCTCCCTCCACATCCCCCAGGAAACATATAATGTATAAGTAGAAATGTGAAATTTTCAATTGAGGCAAAATGCAATGGTATGTAGAAATACTCAACAGTACTTCAGGCAGAATGAAAGGAAATCTTGATTCCAGAGTTTTAACAACTGTTAAAATAGTACAGGTAGGGAAAACAGACTGTGGCTTGATTGCAACAATAACAAAACTCTAATCTTTAAATAACAGCATCAATGTAATTTCAAACAGATTAGAGGATTTGAAAACCTCCCAGAGTAAGCAGCTCATATTTCTTTTTCTTCCCCTCCAGGGAATATTTATTTGGTAGCTAAAGTTTATCTCATAATATATTTATTCTCATTTTTTCCAAGGTATGACCAAAACATCCATGGACAAATATAAAATAAAGTATATGTCATTAAAAAATTATTTTTACCTTCAATAATTTGGCTCTTCTGAAACAAATAACTAGAGAAACTATCCAAAAGTATTTTGTTAATTATTATAAACAGAATAAAAAATTATGTCAAGGGTGAAAAGATCTACAGAGAATTTTAATTTCAAGAACTTTTTAAACCATAAGATCTTATAAGTTACATGATTCACAGTTTTCCTTTTATTAAACAGAGACTTTATAATTCTTTTATATTTTCCTGCCACTGTGATAAAGATAGTTAGCAACAAAAGAACAAATAACAACTCCATGTATTTATCAATTTATCATTTTATTTCATTTTACAGTGTATCTCCCATTATGGGAACTATAGATTTTGTATGTGGCTCTGCTTAAGACTAAGCTTTATAAGTAATATATTTTCTTATTTTAATTAAAGGAAGCAGTTGTATTATTTGTGTGGGCTGAGGCATCAAGAGGAAAGAATAGAATACATTCATGAAGATGTTCTTACAATATGAAACCTTAAGACCCATTTTTAACCATTCTTGTTAACAGTGCTTGTGCAGTTTATAAAGATTTATATCTTGATGTGACTAGAAAACAAGATAACAATTAGATACAAGTTGGCAGAAATATCTTAAATTTACATGTAAATTGTAAGAAAAAGAAATATAGTGGTATACTGTCAATAATCTCAGAAAATTCATTAATATTCCTTTTATATTTCATAGTTAACTTGAAAAGAGTATTGCTATTTCATTATATTTAAGTTTAATTAATTTAAAAGGTAGGTTATAAACATTTGGGAGCAATTCAAATGAGCGCCATATGTGCTAGAATTTCAGTTTTATTCTTCACTGAGGATTCATGTGCGTGAACACGCACAAGCCATGCCCTTCAGGGTTGGGGTAGATGAGTACATTTCAGCAATAACTGCTGCTGCAGCTGCTGCTGCTGCTAAGTCGCTTCAGTTGTGTCCGACTCTGTGCGACCCCAGAGATGGAAGCCCACCAGGCTCCCCCGTCCCTGGGATTCTCCAGGCAAGAAAACTGGAATGGGTTGCCATTTCCTTCTCCAAGGCATAAAAGTGAAAAGTGAAAGGGAAGTCGCTCAGTCGTATCCGACTCTTAGCGACCCCATGGACTACAGCCTACCAGGCTCCACTATCCATGGGATTTTCCAGGCAAGAGTACTGGAGTGTGAGATGTTTTCTCCTCTCTGTGTCCTACACAGGCATTGAAAAACATCAGAAGACTTCAATATAAAGGTATCGATCCAAGTTTATATGTTTAACTTCCTCCTTTCCTCAAATACTATTGAAAAGTCTACGGAAATATAGAAATAAGAAATACAGAATTAAGGATGGCAACCGGTTTATATCTTATCAAGCAGGCAGATTAAGTAAAGTACCAACTAACAGATAATAGTTTTAATTTCAACCTTGGTGTTAAAGGTTGAATTGTTGGTTCTCAAAATGTATTTAAGTCTAACCCTTAGTACCTTAGTACCTTTAAGTAAGCATTCCCTGGTGGCTCAGATGGTAAAGCGTCTGCCTGCAATGCGGGAGACTTGGGTTTGATTCCTGGATTGGGAAGATCCCCTGGAGAAGGAAATGGCAATCCACTCCAGTACTAGAAAATCCGATGGACGGAGGAGCCTGATAGGCTACAGTCCATGGGGTTGCAAAGAGTCAGACACGACTGAGCCACTTCACTTAGTACCTCAGAAAGTGACAGTTTTTAAAAACAGGGTCTTTAAAGAGGTAATTAAGTGAAAACAGGATAATTAGGGTAAATCCTAATCCAAAGAACAGGAGATGAAGACACAGATATAGAGGGAGGAAAGACCACTTGAAGACCCAGGGAGAAAATGGCCGTCTACAAGCCAAAGAGGGAGATCTCAAAAGAAACCAACCCTGCAGATACCTTGATTTGGACTTTAGTCTCCAAAACTACGAGGAAATAAATTTATGTTGTTTAAGCCAACCAGTCTCTGGTAGTTTCTTACAACAGTCAAAGCAAACTCATAAGCCTGGCAAAGTGAGGGCTTACCTCAAAAGTAATTGGAAGCATTTTCCAAACAAAAGTCTGGAAAACTCTCAAGCATGAAGTCATATTTGAAAAGATGCTATAAACTCAGGTTGAGATGGCCAAAAAAAAAAAGGTAGCAGAGAAAAATGATAGAGGAATTGTTAGGTAGGTAGAATAGGGAAAAGGAATCCAAAATGGTGGTGGCTACAAGACAAGGGAGGGAAAAGCCCGCGAAAATAGAACAAAAGAAGGTCCGAGGACCAGAGTGAGGACCTCAGGGAAAACAAACAACACTCCTGGCTGGCCCAATTACATAGGACAGGCCCAGGGAGAGATAAACATATAAATAGTGGAACCAAAGCTAGCTCTCTCTCTCTGTCCCGCACACTGGGGCGCTCTTCTCCTCGTGTCTTTGGAATGACATGCCCTCACACCTCGAAGATGGATTTTCTTGCTATCTTCTAAATAAAATAGAGCTGTAACCCTGAGCTGTAACACTGATTTGTCTAAGACGATGACATGGTCCATTCGAGACCTGAGAGCTATAACACGGTCTATCCGAGACCTGAGAGCTGTGACACGCTGAGGGGGCTTTAATGTCCGTCACTCCAAATCTTTGTTGTGATGAGACAAAGAGTCGAGGAACATACACTCGCATGACAGAATCAAATGTTAGTAGTTGAGCCCTAGACAAGTGGATGTAGCATTTGTCCTTCATATTTCACTTAATGTAAGTGAACATTAATGACTTCTGATTGAGACACAAAGAGATGAGAAAATGAGGCTAGCAGCATAATAGGTAAATTTAGGTTATCATTAAAAATGACTACAGAAAACCACAATGTTCAGAACGCCACCTAACTTCCATAGCACCCCTAGTGTTGTGTGTTTCCACTGTCACCTGATGCAGACACCTACAAAATCCAACCAGAAGAAGCTGGAAGGAATGCAGGGGAGCAGCCCCAACAGAGAACACATCAAGAAGCTTTGTGAATTTTACAAGAACTCTATATCTTAAATGACTTCTCTCAAAGTCTATTTGGCGTAGAGAACCTGAACATTTCAGTGGAGACCTAAGCATGTTGAGTCTGGTGGGCTCCCACACTGAATGCAGTAACTTCACTCATCTGCAAGTCCAACTGGAGACTAAGCCCCAAAAGAAAAGGAAAACCTCAAAATCAGGAGCCCCCACGAGGGAGACCAAGACACATTATTTTAAATATTCCCCTAACTAATGTATACCAGAAGTAGTGGTGAGTAATACATTCAAAGAAATATATATTTAAGTATATTTTGATTTTTTCTAAATTTTAATTCTTAAGTTCTTAGACTCTAATTCTTAGGTTCTAAATTCTTATTTATAAAGTTCACTTCAAACTTTACAAATACTTGATTGTAATCATTTTAAAAATTATTTGACTAGAAAAGATCTAAGTAACAGTGATGTACTGGAATCAGTTTATAACAGTTCACAAGAATAAATTCAGCATGCTTTCCTAATTCCACATCTAGTGGTATGGATGCTCAAAAACTGAATTCGCCATGGCAGAAATATTTACACCATGAAAATCAGCAAATTCTAAAATCAGGGATTTTTTAATTCTTCCAGAGATTTACCTGTTAAGTATTTGCCAGTACCCATAATTATAATTATAAAATGGAGTTTGCAAGGTTGAGAATGAATGATTCAATTCATCATAACAATTAAACTACAAGATGCTGAGGTTTGAATATAGTAAGAATTTCTTTGTTCCTATGAAGCTATAGAAGGTTAATGAGGAATATAATGGAAGACATATAAAGTAGGTAGGAAGTCTAAATTTTAGAAAAGATGTCAAATCTCCCCCAAAACTATTCTGTAAGTTATTGTAATTCCAATAAAATGTCTACATTTGGGAGGTTGATCAAGTTGAAGTTTATTTTGTTCATTTGTGAAACAAAAGAAATGCTACAGTATAGACGAAGAATGTTTGGAGCGAAATGATAACAGATTTCTCTAACTGGATATTGAAATATTTTATAAAGTCATTTTATTAAAAGAATATGACAATGCAAAATAATGATTATATCCTTGGAACAATGTAGAGTATAGGAACTTAAATTTATTATATTAAAAATGATAGCATTACAAATCTGTGAATAAAAGGGCACATCATTTATAAATAACATTGAAAAATTGGCAAAATTTGAGAAAAAGAGATAGATCCTTGTTTCACATCACACTACTACTAATATGTCAAAAAAACAGGACTCATAGGTCACAACTTTAAACTAACTTTGTCTTTTCTCCTTTTTCCTTTAAATGTGATCTGAGGTCTGTTGATACCTGTCTGCCCAAATTGATGACTCTTAGGGACAAGACCAATTTTGTGCTGAGGGACACGGTGAAGAAACTTTTGATCATAGGAAATACTCAGGAATCTCTGTTCTGAAAAATTGTCTCTGCTCTGGAATGCAAATCAGACAATCGGCAGCAATTTGCCTTCATTCTAACATCAAAGAACCTATTAAACTAGTCACCTGTCCCTTAAGTTCTCCACCATGCATCAGACAATTTTATCCATCATGTCCTGAAATTTTGTAAGACAAACTGAACTTGCTAAATAGTCTCCTTAAAGTAAAGGGAGACCCACCTACATCATCCCTCCCGTTGACAATGATAGTAAGATGCACGGTACACTAGGAGCTTTGTCTCAAGAATATCAATTCCTTTAATCAGCAACGTTTGACCTTTATTCTATCCTTGATGCAGTCAAGAAGTTGAAGAGTCCTGAAATCATTGGAATATAAAATTTGAATGGCTGTATCATGTTCTGGTCCCTCTAGATACTTTAGCATAAGGTATCTATTGTATCTTCACACCTTAACTTCCAATTGTAGGATCTTCTTACACATATTTATAAAAATAAATTCAAAGTGATTTAATGTACCATGAATAATAAGAAGTATATATGAAGATATATTTATAATCTTGAATAAGAAAGGACCCTCAAAGGTAAAGAATCTGCCTATCAATACAGGACACGTAAGAGATGTGGGTTCTATCCCCGGTCAGGAAGATCCCCTGGAAAAGGGAATGGTTACCTACTCCAGGATTCTTGCTGAAAAATTCCACAGACAGAGGAGCCTGGAGGGCTATAGTCCATTGAGTCACAAAAAATCAGACATGTGAGCAACTGAGGATGCACACACGTGCACATGTTAAAGGGTAGAAAAGACCTATAGATTTGACTATATAAAAGACTACACTGAAGGAGACATAAAGAATATTAAAAAGAAATTACAAACTCAAAAAACACATGCAACATATGTGACAAAGAAACGGTTAATATCCTTATTGTATAAAGATTAGCATCATACAAAATGACAAAAGGGGCATAAACTGGCAAGTCACTAAAGAAGAAATATGCATGGCCTTTAAATACATGAAAAGATATTAATCTCATTAATAAATGAATGCAAATTAAAACAACAGTGAGGATATTGTCTATCAGGTTGGCAAACGTTACAAAGATTGATGGTTCTTCATGTTGTTAAAGATTTGGGGCAACAAGCATTCCACACACTGCTGATGGAATAGTATATTTTAGCAAATTTGGGGATGGTAATCTGGACCTGGTAACAGTTTATCAATTGATATATGCATCAAGTTATACGACATGCACTGCCTATGACTCAGTGCAGTGACGGGCACACAGACCCTCTTTCAGGAACTCATTGCCCCAGCTGCTGAGAGTGCTGCTGGCAGAAAGCCTTCAGCTGTCAACAGTCTCTGGGTGTCTGAAGAGAACCGCCTTGCTCAAGGGCCAGCCTCCTTCCCTGGGCAGCCAGCACCCATCGTCCACCTCACTCCAGCACAAGGAAACTCAAGCCATCCCAGGTCCGGCCCGGTTTAAAATTTTCCTGGAAGGTCTACCGAGGTTTCCTTGAGACTGCATGGCAGCTAACTCCCCATCAGTTCTGCTTTCTTCCCTTCCAATCCACAGGTATTGCCCCAGAAGCACTTCTTGATATACCTCCTAAGTGCAATCTTACCTTAGAGAGTGCTATTGGGAGACCCAACATGCAGCACCCAGCAATTCTACAGGTAAGATTTCATCATACGGAAACAGACACAGGTTTATAAAGGTATAAGGGGCAAAATGTCCATTACATATTAGTCTATAAAAGGAAAAAAAAAACCTAAATATCCACTAACAGGAGTGTGGTTAAATATACTATAGAAACCATAACATGAAGTTAAAAAGCCAATTATAGAATGATACACATATGGTCAAATTTTTAAATATCCCTAGAGGATATGTTTAGATATGTATGTATATATATATGTGTGTGTCAAAGAATTTGGGAAGATAGCACAGACTCTCAGCCTTGTTTATCCAGGTCTGCACATACTATTGATACCTCTGTCTGATTTTGTTGTTACTGTTAGTTACATAAAAAGCTACTAAGATACCCAATAAACAATGTAAAAACATGATCACTAAACAGATATAGGCTGAAGGTTTAGGCCTGAACCTCTTCTTGGATAAAGAACACAATATGGGCCTTCTCTAACTTTATGGCCACTGGATCGTCATGTGACAAGTTCACAAATTATTTGATTTTCTCAGTTAAAACTATTTCATTAGGATAATTGTTAGCATGTCTCTAGAAACAAAATCATTCCTCATTATTTATGTACATTCACATAAATGCAGAGACAACAACTGAAAATGAAAAGGACAACCTAAACATTTAGGTTCAAATTCTGGTTGGATCTCCAATTCAGTTTATAACCTGAAATACCTCTCGGTGTCTCCTCAAAGATGAGAAGTGAATGTGAGAATGCATGTCTTCTTCACAGTTGTGAGGATCAGATGCAATGACACCTAGAAAGTTTCTTTGAAAAAAGAGGAAAGTGAGATTTTAACATAAAGGTAGAAAGTAGGGCATAAGTTTTCAATTGTTTTGCCATCTTGGATCTGTGTTGTCTCACCTAAGTCTTAGAGACCTATTTATATTGAGCATTCTTATACAGTTCCAGTTCCCATATAACATCTGTGAGCTCATTTGTTTGTGCCAAATGGAGAAGTAACTACTGGGTCCATGCATGAGAGAAACAATATTTTTTCCAGGATGTATAATATGTGAGTGGGAGAGCAGTATTCTAGTCCAGGCTCTGTCAATAAATCTGATATGACCTTTACTAGTCATTTTCTTCTCTGGGATTGTCATTTGATTAACAATAATAGAGACATGCATATATACAGAAATCCATCCATCCACACATATATAAGTAGTTCAGAAAATAGTGAAAGTATCAAACAGTGTGATAGCTAAGTCTTCTTCCAGTTCAGAAGAACTTTCACTATGTGTTTTTTGACCTTGACTCATTGGAAAAGACTCTGATGCTGGGAGGGATTGGGGGCAGGAGGAGAAGGGGGACGTCAGGGGATGAGATAGCTGGATGGCATCACTGACTTGATGGACGTGAATCTGAGTGAACTCCAGGAGTTGATGATGGACAGGGAGGCCTGGCATGCTGCAATTCATGGGGTCGCAAAGAGTCAGACACAACTGAGCAACTGAACTAAACTTAACTGATCCTGCTTTTATTATTCAGTTTCTCTGAGCTTTAGCTCTTAATTGGCAAAATATGGACAAATTGTGGAAAAGGATAACCTCTGGGATCACTCTTTACTCTGACATTTAAAAACCTCTTTATGGAAAAACTGTGTCAAATGTGTGGATGTAGGTGTATGTATGTGTCTCACTTTGGCATCAAAAAAGCAAAAGAGTTCTCGAAAAGCATCTACTTCTGCTTTATTGATTATGCCAAAGCCTTTGACTGTATGCATCACAACAAATTGTGGAAAATTCTTTAGGAGATGAGAACACCAGCCCACCTGACCTGCCTCTTGAGACATCTGTATGCAGGTCAGGAAGCAACAGTTAGAACTGGATATGGAACAAGAGACTGGTTCCAAATAGGAAAAGGAGTATGTCAAGGCTGTATATTGTCACCCTGCTTATTTAACTTATATGTAGAGTACATCATGAGAAATGCTGGGCTGGATGAAGCTCAAGCTGGAATCAAGATTGCCAGGAGAAATATCAATAACCTCAGATATGCAGATGACACCACTCTTATTGCAGAAAGTGAAGAAGAACTAAAGAGCCTCTTGATGAATGTGAAAGAGGCGAGTGAAAAAGTTGGCTTAAAGCTCAACATGGCATGTGGTCCCATCATTTCATGGCAAACAGATGGAGAAACAATGGAAACAGTGAGAGACTTTATTTTCTTGGTATCCAAAATCATTGCAGATGGTGACTGCAGCCATAAAATTAAAAGACACTTGCTCCTTTGAAGAAAAGTTATGACCAATCTAGACAGCATATTAAAAAGCACAGACATCACCTTGCCAACAAAGACCCATCTAGTCAAAGCTATGGTTTTTCCAGTAGTCATGTATGGATGTGAGAGTTGGACTATAAAGAAAGCTGAGCTCCAAAGAATTGATGCTTTTGAACTGTGGTGTTGGAGAAGACTCTTGAGAGTCCCTTGGACTGCAAGGAGATCCAACCAGTCCATTCTAAAGGAGATCAGCCCTGGGATTTCTTTGGAAGGAATGTTGCTGAAGCTGAACCTGCAATACTTTGGCACCCAATGTGAAGAAGTATCACCTTGGAAAAGATCCTGGTGCTGGGAAAGATTGCATGCAGGAGGAGGAGGGGATGATAGAAGATGAGATGGTTGGATGGTATCACTGACTCAATGGACATGAGTTTGAGTAGGCTCTGAGTGTTATGATGGACAGTGAGGCCTGGCGTGCCGCAGTCCATGGGGTCATAAAGAGTCACACACTACTGAGCGACTGAACTGAGCTCCTGACTGACACTTTTGCAGTTAATACCCTGTGACAAACCTCAAGTGGGGAGGCAATGACTCATTCACACATTTTAATAATCTTAGTATTTATTTTTGGTAAAGCAGTATGGGGAATGTAAAAGTGAACAACACAAATATCCTCTTTCCCTGGACTAACATTTAAATAGGAAAAATAAAAATTGTATGGAAAAAGAATGATAGCATAAGGTAGAACCTAATAAGAAATGCATGAGAAGTATAGATGAAACATTAGAAATTCAGAGTAGGGAGATGATAGTGCTCCCACCTGAGGGAGTCCTGGAAAACTTCATTAACAATATGACCTTTGAACAAAGCCTTAAATATGGGGAACAACCATTCCAAAATTCTTTGTCTACAAAGATCACAGAAAAGAATTCAAGAGCAGTATCAGAATTTCTTCCTTCTACCAACAAGTCACATACTAAGTAAGTTGCTGTTTATTACAAATTTTAGAAAGTTCTTGCCTTGTATTGATAGCAAATTAAGTGAAAATTTACTGGATTTCCCCCCATTGGATTTACATTTGAAAAAAACACTATATTACAGCCTAGCTGACTACTATAGAAAACCTAAATATCAATATTACTCCAAAGGTGACCTGGGGGGGGTCTCTGAATAGGTGCACTAATGCTACTTATTGATAACAGTCTCAATAATAAAGCTATTTGGATGTGAAAGACATCAAACATGTGAGTTTCTTTCTTGTTTTATTGCCCTAATAGACAAAAAAACCCCATAGCCAATAAAGTGAATCTGCTTTTGTTTTTATTGCTTGTCTTTGAAATTATTGCCCTTGGTATTAAAACCAATGATAGAGTAGTTATAGATGAGGGAAAACAATGGTCACTTTGGAGTGTGATGCTTACTTCCTAGAAATAAATAAGCCATTTCTAAAAAATAAAACTGACTTAACTCTGTACTAAGATCTCAGACTTAATAGCCACTCCAATTCTCTCTGACATTTAAAAATTATAAGGCACTGCAAAAAGAAATTCTTAAATGTCAGAATCCTCATAATTTCTTCAACTTTTGCTACTGAATTCTTAACTCTTTCCCCACACCCCCTGCTACCACCCCCACCGGAGAGTACCACATATACGGTTCTGCTGGTAGCAAGGCCAGTCAGCCTGAGACCCACTTCCCATCATTGTCTTCCAGCCAGCTTCTCTGAGAGGCTCCTTCAGAATCATTTCCCTGCATCATTAGACTTGTTAAAGGTGGAGTTAATGAAAGGAGAAAGGCTGAGAAACTGAGGCACCAATTCTCTCTCCTGTGTTTCTTTTCCATTCACTTATCAAGAGCGTTCTATTTCTGACCACTGCAGTTATGTCACATGTGCCTTTTATCGAGTGAAGGCTGAGTCAAGAGACAGCTGAAATCACATGGCAATTCTAAATGGGGTGGCAGTGGCAGGGAATTCAAAAATAATAAGATGATGAAGAAGGAAAAAATGAAAGGCAAGAGGAAGACAAGAAGGAGGGGGAAGAGGACAAGTTGGAGAGGAAAGAGCATAGAATTTATTCATATTTACAATAGGGAAGACACTCTGGAATCTTGTGTAAACCATGATATCAGCACAGGGCAGATGGCATAGTAACACCTCTTTTATATAAAAATAACCAGTGGTTGAGGTTCAGAGGTGTATATAACTTGCTTATAATCACATAACTAATAAGTGGGAGAACTGGGATTCAAACTCCCACACTATGTCTCCCTAAGACAGGAAGCTAGTAGCTCTAAGTAGATGTTTATGTTTAGGAAAATTTACATATAATAGTCCTCAATCTAAAAATACCACACATTTCACATGATTTATTGAATGTCTCTCAGTATAATAACATCTTCCAGTCTACTTCTTCTAGTTTCAGTCATAACACTGAAATAAAGCAGAGACATTCTCATCTCTTAGTATTTTATGTGAAATTATTTCTTATAAATTCCAATTTTAGAGACCATAAAATAAGGGAAGGCTGCATTCACTTTTTTCTCTTATCAAATTTCAACATATATTCTCAGAGATGGCGTGCACGCGTATGTGTGTGTGTGTGAGAGAGAGAGAATAATATGTACACATTACACTGCACTTCATAAATTATTATTGTTGGGCAACATCTTAGTCAATCCCCTTTCCTCAGTTCCACACTCTGAGGAATCCTGCTGATTCTGTTTTCAGGGTTTTTTTTTTCCCAACATTTACTGACTGCCAACAAAGGAGATTTTATTTTCTACCAGTTTCCTCAATTTAGAAATATAGTAATTATCATTATGGAGAGTATTGCCTAATGTTCTAAAAAAAGGAGATTTAGAAAAGGAAACCTCATTTCCTAGTCTATCAAACCATTGTATTATTATAGGAAGGTTTTCGCTTAATTCTTAAAATATTGTCTAATCAAACAGCAGAAAAACCTTGATTTGAGTGTAACCGTTTATAGCAACAGAGCAATTTTATATTGCCTTGTCAGATGTAAACGAACTGTATTCTCTCTAAATTCTACCATGTGTGCTCATTCTGACTTGGTTTAGTTGTTAGTTATAAAACTACTACTAAGCAATAAAAGACAGGTCAAAAGTATTAAACCCTTGTTGCAAATACCGCCAAATTATAACAAGGAAATATCAACTGAAAGCCACAATTCCTAGCATTTATTTATAAAATAAAGTTTAAATAACAGGATTCTTTTTCTTCTTGTAGTGGTTTAAGATTTTGCATTGTTCCCATTGCTTGCCATCCAAATGGAAGGAACTGTTCCTAGAAACTTCTTTATTAAATTCCATTTGACAATAAACTATCTTCAATTATTAAATATTAACAGAGGGTTAGGTTATATTAATTTTGCCTGGCAAGGAGTTAGTGCCTACAACATTTTGTGGCTCAGATGGTAAGGAATCTGCCTGTAATGCGGGAGACCTGGGTTTGATCCCTGGGTTAGGAAGATCCCTTGGAGAAGAAAATGGCAACCCACTCCAGTAGTCTTACCTGGAGAATTCCATGGACAGAGAAGCCTGGCAGAGGCTACAGTCCATGGGGTCGCAGAGAGTCAGACACGACTGAATGACTAACACACAACCATTTGTCTCTAAAGTATAATGAAGGGGGATGAATGTTTTTAATAGTTGCTCTGGCTAATTCTTCCCAATCCATTTCCCTTCTTTAAAAATGACAGTACAGTTTTGATCTTTTTTATGATGTTTTAAGGTTCTGTAGAGCTCTTAGAAATGTTCTCTGACTTGTAGTTCTACATAAGGCTATAACACTTATGTAGACCAAGACAACTAGGGACAAAATAGTGAAACAGTGAGTCACAGGGGAGAGCTTGGGCAAAACCAAGCAAGCAAAGCTAAAAAACAATGCTCTGTGGGGATACTGTTGACTTTTTATTATTGTGTGACATCTCTCATTAATAAAAAACTTCCTTGACCAAATATTTGTTCTGTTTCCTCCTTTAATTTGACAACTCAATAGACTTATGGCTAGCATTTCTCAACATGTATCATTTTTGATTGGAGAATAATTGCTTTACATTGTTATGTTAGTTTCTATTGTACAATGAAGTGAATTAACTATATTTATACATACATCCCCTCCTTCTTGGACCTCTCTCACATCCCCTAATCCCACTCATCTAGGTCATCACAGAGCATCAGGCTGAGCTCCCCAGGCCATACAGCAGCTTCCCACTAGGTATCTATTTTATACTTGGTAGTGTATATATGTCAATGCTACTCTTTCAATTCTTCCCACCCTCCACTTCCCCCAACCACCATGTCTACATGTCCCCAGGACATGGAAGCAACCTAAGTGTCCATCAACATGTGAATGGATAAAAAGGATACAATGGATATTATTCAGCCATACAAGGGAACAAAATCAAGCTATTCACAGAGACATGGAAGGATCTAGATTCTGTCATACTGAGGGAAGTCAATCAAAAAGAGAAAAACAAATGTCATACATTAATTCATATGTGCAGAATCTAGAAAAATGGCACTGCTGCTGCTGCTGCTAAGTCCCTTCAGTCATGTCTGACTCTGCGTGACCCCATAGACAGAATCCCACCAGCTCCTCCATCTCTGGGATTCTCCAGGCAAGCGCACTGGAGTGGGTTGCCATTTCCTTCTCCAATGCATGAAAGTGAAAAGTGAAAGTGAAGTCACTCAATCTTGTCCGAATCTTTGCGACCCAATGGACTATAGCCTACCAGGCTCCTCCATCCATGGGATTTTCTAGGCAAGAGTACTGGAGTGGGGTGCCATTGCCTTCTCTGAGAAAAATGGTACAGATGAACCTATTTGCAGGACAAGAATAGAGATGCAGATATAGAGAATCAACATACGTTTTTAACAAATGGTTGAAAGAAATGTTAGCAGATGTTGACTTGAAAAAGTGTTTAAAGATCAAAGAAGTCTTGGGGATACTAGACTGCAGAAAGTTAAACACGTTTTTTTCTCAAGATCTTAGAACTTTTAGTATGATAAATATTCACTGTGAATCATAAGAAGCATACAGATTTGCAACATTTCTTTAATATATCTGTCCTGTGGAAATTTTTTCATACAGTATGTTTATGAGAATAATGCTTGACAGAATCCATTTTGGGAGACACTGAAATACAACTACAAAATTACTGCTGCGTGCATCTTTACGTGAAAGAGGCAGGCAAAGGGGTGGGTAAATGAAGAGCTTGCTGCTGCTGCTGCTGCTGCTGCTAAGTCCCTTCACTCGTGGCCAACTCTTAGCGACCCCATGGACTGCAGCCTACCAAGCTCCTCTGTCCATGGGATTTTCCAGGCAAGAGAACTGGAGTGGCTCTTCTAATTCTGAAATAATTGGCTAGACAGGGAAAAGAACTTGAAACCATTCCGGAGAAACAATTAATAGAAAAATGAGCATTTTACATGGAAATACTAACACCAACATGAGGTGATATGGCATTCTTTTACATAGATGAGTTTAACTTTATTCTA
The DNA here is from genome assembly GCA_006408695.1 of Aepyceros melampus. Classification (NCBI taxonomy): domain Eukaryota; kingdom Metazoa; phylum Chordata; class Mammalia; order Artiodactyla; family Bovidae; genus Aepyceros; species Aepyceros melampus. Next base: position 61,352 of record SJXQ01009932.1, read on the forward strand.
ACCTCATGAGGTCAAACTGGTCACAACAATTGTGGTTACAGTGTAGACTATCTCAAAAGGTGATGAAACTTCTGTCACTGTAGATATGAAATACATAGTGAATGACTATCTTAAAGCAAGTTGAGGGACAATGGGATTTTGTTTGGTTGGGTAAGATACTCTAAAGAACCCTTCCAACCTTGACAGCCTATGGTTCCAAGATTGTAGTTTATAGAAATCTGAAAAGTGTTAGTCACTCAGTAGTGTCAGACTCTTTGAGACCCCATGGACTGTAGCCTGCCAGGCTCCTCTGCCCATGGAATTCTCCAGGAAAGAATACTGGAGTGGGTAGCCATTCCCTTCTCCAGGGAATCTTCCTGACCCAGGGATCAAACCCAGATCTCCTGCACTGCAGGCAGATTCTTTACAATCTGAGCCACCAGGGAAACTCACAGTAATCTGTTCCTGGACAATATTACAAACCTACAATTGGTAGTACATTTTCGTCTTAGAGATTCTTTAAACAGTGTCAAAATTGATTATTTTGTTTCTTCTTCCCAAATGATTTAGTGACTCTCATAATGTGGGAGCTAGGAATGCAGCAAATAAATATTTTGTATTTACTTTTTAAATATTTATAAATTATCCATGTGAACTTGTGAAAATATTATGTGTTCTAAATAGCTGGTAAAACAACTTCATCTAGCAGTATCATGGCCAGGTCCTAATGTTAAAGGATTCAACAGCCCACACACTCAGCCCAGGAGCTGACAAGGAAAACAAGTTCAGTGTTATGTGACTGCTGTCATTGCAGGACAATGTTTCTCTCCATTGCTAAGTCTACAGCATGAGTGGGAGGAATTATTACTTTATCTCCTCCAAATTAATGAAGCCTTTACTCTTTCAAGAATTGTGTTTATTCCTTACAAATACCCTATCTTTTGAGGAAGATTCAGGCTCCTAGGTCTCTCAGTCTCCCACAATGTCCCTCACTACAGAATCATGGGTTGAAATTCATTTATTTCTTAAATCCTATATAATTTTTATCATCCTGATGTATTATTTCATTTAGTTACATAATAAGGCTTTAAAAGATAGCTTATGTACATACATATGCCAGGGAAGCCTGGCATATTGCAGTCCATGGGGTCGCAAAGAGTCGGATAAAACTCAGAGACTGAACAACAGCAATATTCATATGTACAACGATTTAAGCTCTTCTGTCATATAAGTAAGTACTAATAATGGAGGATTCCTGCCAATTTTCTTCTCAGCATGATATAAACAAACAACCTGGAACTAAGAGTCAAAAGATCTTTAGGACCAATCTTTTGCACATATATATGCAAACTGTGCCTTTAACTCATATATCACCAATAGTGTAATTCTCTCCAAGATGTACTCTTCAAAATTTAACAAACTCTCAAGACATAAGCTTCAAACTTAACAAGTTTCCAGTAAAGCTCACTTTCTAGACTATTGCTTTAAAATAATACTATTTAAATGACAATATCCAGTTGACTATGGGTTTCATTCTTTTGTAAAATCAGTAGTGTTATTTCATCTATATCTAAATTTTATATTGAACATATTTCTACTCAATAGAAATTATAATGAATGGGTTATACATTTCCTTCAAAATTGTCAATGTTAATCTGTCTCCATAAAGTTCATTTCTTTTCATTTATATCTAGGAAAATTCATGACATGTGTATTTGGTTTTATTTGTAGCATGGAAACCCTTAGGCTCTAATGTTGAATCTATCACCACAACCCCCAGGGGGAGAGCTAGAAAAAAAGGCAGCCTGCCATACGAGGGTTATCAACACCCCCAACACACATACATACCCAATTTCTCTCTTGTTACAACAAGTAATATTCACAACATAAAGTACAAGTGTGCTGCTAGTGGTCTTTGCCTAGGAATCATTAAGAAAAAAGAGAATTCCCAGATTTTGTTCCCTATTTTATCCATTTTGTTTCATTTTAAATGAGAAATTAAAGTTAATGAAGACTGTGCATTGTTTTTTTTTTTTGAACTTGATTTAAAATAGTCAATATACACTTATTAGTCAAATATGCAAATTTAAATTAGCCGATGTGCACTTGTTAGTCAAATACCCTATTTATTGACAAAGTATCTACTTGGATGATTAATTCACTGTGAAAGCAAAGTGAGAATAGTGGAAAGAGTGAAAAATCTTATTGTGAATAAGACATAACTTATTATTGTGAATATGACATAACAATATTCACTTCTTATTGTATCTTATTAAGATTATGACATAACTTCTTAAAATACTTGTTCAAATTAATAATAAATACATTGATCATTAGTCAATACCAATTGCAAACACTCAAACTTCAACCATATTTTAAGAAAGCAATAAATAATAGATTTAAACCTATATAGAGTTATAATTTTTTGTCATACAAGTGAGATATAATTAGTTACAATGAGTATGTGTTGTTTAAATTACTAGTCAATGGCTTCCTTCATTTTTCACTTAACATATTTTTGTTTCTATCATTATATATGAAAAGGAATATTTACATAAGAAATATGGTAGACTATAAATCCTGCTTTTTTCAGTAAAAAGTAGAAAAATACCTTATTTTTCATTGTTTTTGACATGATATAATGTAATCAGATGTGACTGATGCAATCTGACAAATCCAGTCACAATATGAAATGTCACAGGAAATAAGGGAAAACTACTGTCTTTATCCAACTGAAAAGGAAAAAAAAATACTTATCATGAAATACAAAAACAAAGGTTTTAGAATATGAGCAAATAATATACCAGCATAGAGTTTGTTCAAATATCTTATATTTAGTCCTTTTGAGACATATAGTATAATGGATATTAGGCTGATATGGATTTTAGAAATTATTTTTTCCACCAGAAAGAATCAGAAATATCAAAACCTCAAGCCCTTTTCTGTTTTTAAGCCTGTTTAAATACAACTGGGAAGCCATGATTCTAAAGGACCTCTCATCTGTGGTGTTCATAATTCAAAGTTTGTGCTTTCTCATAGGCTCCAAGGTAATTCTAAATGGACTTCACTTCAGCTGAGCTGTTTTTCTGAGACTGTACCCTGCCTCTGAACTGTGCTAAAATAACCTTGCATTATCCTAATTAGGATTATTCACAATACACATACATATTGCAAAGGGCCATTTTCATTTTCAATTAGTTGAAAAGGATTAGTTGCAGTGATATTCATATGGTCCTGAATGCTATTATTATTTAACCCAATATTTTTTATTGCTCTTAAAATTATGCTTCTTACAGATGTAACTTAGCTAATGGAGTAAAAAGATGGTCTCCTCCTGACAAATCATTCTCTTATGAAAACTGTGAAAGTAACAATACATAAACGGAAGAAAATATATGTGTGGTAAAAAGGCTGTTTAATCACAAGTGATGGCAAACCTAAAATTAGTTCCAATTAGAAAAGAAATGCATGAAAACCAATCTGAACATAGCAGATAAAGGTTGGCATGAGAGATTATTAAGCAGTAGCATATAACAGGCCCCCAGGTGCAGTACTTTCTCATTATACCTATTCTTGAACAGCAATACACTGAATGTACAGTAAACCAGGAAAAAAAAAACTTCAAGAAATAATTTTACACAGTGGCTACACTTCAGATGAACAAGTACATGTTTTTTGGAAGAACGACTATAACAACTTGGTTTTTACTTCCAAAATACACTGGCATGTTAATTGCTTGATCAGCCAAATGAAACTAAATGTAATTAAGACTAGTGCGGGGTTAATTTGATCCATAATTATGTTATATAAAGTAAATGAAAATTGTTTCTTTCCTAAATTGCAATTCATTAAAATTACAGATATTAAAATAAGATACTATAAAATTACATGAAGCATGTACACATTAATAGCCATTAGTAATAGCTTTATATTTCTATCTAAGCAATAGTTTATTAGAATGCCAAAAGGTGATATTTGACCACTCACATGACTAATTTTTTTTATTTGTTTATCTGCTCTAAGAAATTATTTTTTAATGAAGTGAAGTTTTCTAATCTTACTCTGTTTTGCCATTTTCTAGTTATTTATCATCTGCTTAAATATTTTTGGATCAATCCTCATTGAATCTTCATTAAAATACAAACACAGGTATTTAAAAAATCAAAATGGCATACATTTCGTTATAACGTCAAATGCATACAAGTAATTGGAAGATTATTTTTCAAAGGGCAAAGTCTGCATCTCTAATTAGAATTATAATCATATGTCTATTTATAGAACATTTTTGTCTTAACCTCATTAAAAAAGAATTGAATATAAAAAAATATTAATTGAAAGAGAAGAAACTAACATTTATTGAGTGCTTACCCTGTTTTAAGCACAATGTTTTGTGCACTTTAAAGAAGCTATTGTCACCCCCTTATGAAATTGATGTTCTTTTACATGTAAGAGAGTTGAGATTTAGACAGATTAAGGATTTTGCTTTAAATCATGGTGCCCCTTACTTATACCATTTACTGTGAGGTGGAGAAGGATTTTGTTTCTATTAGACATGATGGCAAAACAAAGGAAAACAATCAATTTGTTGTGAAACAACATAGTGTTTTAGTTCCCACTTTAGATTCTTTTTCATTGAAGATAACTTGCTTATGTCTATGAAAATAAAAAACAGAAAGTCATAGGATTTAATCTCTGTGCCCATTCATGTGACAATAAATACAATTTGGGCAAATAATTCTATCACTCCAATTCTCCAAAATTATCTAACAAAGCCTCTTTAGTAGTAGAGAAGGAAATACTGATGGTTACGGATCTATCCTATTGAGTAGTAACAAATGCTTTATACAAGATTCTACACATGGAAAGACTTATTTAGACTAGGAACAGAAATGATTATAATACTGCTCAACTGGAGAAAAAAGAAAGCAGACTTGTGGAAAGGAGTGTAAGACAGTAGAAGGTGTTTCCAGATTCTACTGAAGAAGCCTGGGCTTCTAATATGTATAACATCATTACATTTACTTGCTTGGGACTGAAGACAAGAGTGGTGACTTGAAGATCTGATATAATTTAAAAGGAAAAGCATTTACAACAGGATTTGCTTACAATACACAGCGACAACAGTGTATCTGTTAAAGACCAGAGATACTAACACCAAGTCTAGCTGAAACTTCAGTGTGCCAAAATACATTTATTTATTGCTATGAAGCAAGGTATCTGTATACTTTGGAGAATCTGATATACTCTGTTTGCAAAATAAAGTATCACTATATTACTATTAATAGTAGAATGCAAACATTAGGAAATATTTCTCAGTAATTGATTGCTCTGAGCTAATAAGGACAACAATCCTTTACATTTCTGGGAAATTGTCTATATTTCTCCTTAAGTTAAAGGCAGATTTCATCCATTTAAAAAAAAAACCTAAAGGATAATCATATTTAATAAGTTGCCAGAACACATTATTTATAGTAAGCATGTGTGTTTAACAAATCAAATATTTAATATTTCATGCATGAGAAATGGGCAGACATAATTGTCATTAGTATTCCAGGTGAGGCAGAACATGTGAATTTACTCAGCTCTTAAAGAATGAGTCATATGTTATTTATTATAACAAAATAGTCTATGTATATTAGAGTAAACAGTGAAATCACAATAGGAAAAAAAAAATGGATTTGGTTCAGATGTTGAGCTGCTCTGTAAACCAATTATCTCTCCGGAGGGAAACTGCTCTGTCTACAACTACTTAGGCTCTAGGGCCTATTACAAACCCTGGAGTGGGCTGTTGTTGATGTTCTCAAGGGAATTTACCACGTCACACTAGAAATAGCTGACAATAATTAGAAAGCCTGCTTCTGCCAGTACTGCACACATTTTTAATACCTTCCTAAGTATTATGGGAGATAATATACAAGGTCTTTATAATTCTAGTCATGCCACAACAAGCCATGGAAAGGACAACTAGACAATAGCCCCAAACTGGACTGTGACAGGCTAATTATTGTGGCTTCATTATAAAACCTCTTTTTACATAGGTCACCTGGGAATGTAATTAAAAATGCATTATTGGTGTATTTTTTATTGAAGCAATTAAATTAAAAAGCCAAAAAAATAATTATATGAGGAGCAAATAATAATGTTGGTCAACAGCGTTTATCTAAGAAAGAGAGAATACGTTAGTGGTTCATTAGCAGTAAATGTGTTAACGGGAATCTGTTTGAAAAATGAGCCATAGAACAGCTTTTAAATACGCAGATTAAAGGATTTATAATGTCAAGTTTAACACAGAAATTACAGATAGTATTACATAACCATGAGTAATAGCACCTTTAATCTGACTTAGTAAAATGATTTACATCATACTCTGTGCTGCTTCAATTGTATGTGTGTTATATGTGCTGCATCCCAGATGGATAATTTCCCTTATATTTTTTACACACTTATGGATCTATTTTTCCTGCTTTCTAATTATATAGTACATCTAAATAATTAGATGTTAAAATATGTATTATCTAGGGGCAGGATGTTTGTTGTGGACATCCATTCTATGCAGGAATACCAGAACATGATACCGTTTATTCAGGAAAACTTTAACAAAGTCCTAAATGCATCATGTCAAATCATCCTTCTCTTATTTCAAAACTCTCCTGGTACTTCTTTACATCATCATCATCACTCTGTAATTGTCATGATCACTGATAATTAATGAATGCTTTCTACCTTCCAGGAACTAAACATTGCCTACATTGTTTAGATATTTAATTCTCTGAATAACCTTCCAAGATTGGTATTTTAATCGACATTTTTTTAATGAGGATAATCAATTAAAATGTAATCAATCTCTCTGGATATATCTATATAAATATTCTCTTCAATAGGCTACTCTAAAATTACAATTATTTTTTCCTCTTATTGGGAATCTATCATATCTTAAGCCTGTTTAACTGGATATTTTCCAAATATATAAAAGCAATAGTAAGAATATACTAAGTAAGAATCTCACAAGCAACCCTTATAGTCCCTTTGAAGAAGAAAATCAAATTCAGAGAAGTAGAGGAACATCAGTTATAAGGGCTGTGGATTTCAAGATGAATAAGTAAATGAGTGGATAAATGAGAACTTTGTTGTTAAAATATGGGAATTTTGATTCGATAAAAACATTTTTATGGTTTACAAAAAAACAGTTCTACTTATTTTCATATTAAAGCTGAGTATTGGTCTAGAGCTAGTTTTTGCCTTGTTGCTGTTGTTCGGGCATTAAGTCATGTCTAACTCTTTGCATCGTGCCAGGCTGTCTCATTTCCATCACTGTCTCCTGGAGTCTGCTCATACTCGTGTCCATTGAGTCGGTGATGTCACCCAACAATTTCAACACTGAAATTATATCTTGACATATTATGATTAGTTAAATTAACAGTTTTAGTAATGTTGCATTTTTTCTTTACTTTGATATTATTTTTTAATATCAGTAGCACCCACTTTTGAATATCTACTGTAAATCAAGTCTTGCGCCAGGGGTTCTACATGCATTATCTCTAAGCTTTCACGTATCACAGAATCAAATTATTCTCATTTTAGACATGAGAAATTTGTAGTTCAGTTCCAGTCACTTTTTCAGTACCATGTGACTGACAAATTGAAAAGCTGAGATTTGATTTCCAATCTATCTGACTCAAAATTTCTTGTTTTTTGTTTTTCCCAGTCTTCAGCTTTATTTATGAAAGAATGTATAAAAGGTATCAACATAATTTTAGTGTTTTACATGTAAATCTTCCTTAACCCAAATTTCAAATTAAAATTAATTCAAAATTCATAAAGTTCAAGTGACCAAAATGGTTTGCTGAGTAGTATATATTGGTAATTGAGACTTACCAGGAAACTATAATTATTATAGATTTTGGGTTTCTGAGGGAAAAAAAAAACAGATGAACTAGAATTGCCATGAATTCAGTGTTAAGTATTTTTATAGTAGAGCTATTAAAAATTGGAAATCCAAAATCCATAAGTGATATGCATAACTGTTACTTTGACTATTAATATTCATGTCTTCAATATTAAATACATGGGAAAGTACTGATTTATCATCTATAAATATGATATACTAAAAACATAAAGTTTTCTATGAGTACTTTTTTCAACAGTTTGATAGTTTTTTATTACGGTCATTTTTTAATAGTACATTTGCTGTTTACAATAGTAGCTGCTCTAAATTTTTATGCGCCTAAGTGTATGTATTGATTGTCAGAACATTATATACAAAGTGAATCAAAAAACAGAATCTATAATTCACAAAATAGGACCTCTTAAGAGTTTTTCCACTGAAACATTAAACTAATAGCAATATCTTGGCATAAGATGAGCTAAAAATTAGAGTCTAGGATAACGGAATGAATGCAGTAATGTTAGATCTCTAAGCATTTGGCAATAAATTGTGAGATTATATGAAAGAGAATTAAAGAGCTTGTTCCCAACGTAAACAGCTCTTATTTTAAGAAAATAGGTAACTGGATAATCATTGGTTGCGTGCATCCTCCAAATGGTTATCTAAACTCTCTTTATAGCATTGTTCTCCTCTTCTGTAACCCAGCTGGAGAAAGGTATCATTGCTATAGACAGTCACACATAACATAGGTGTTCAAATAGAGCACCCAATACATCAAGCACTTTGGAAAGGTCAAGTTGACTGTAAAAGACCAGGTTCTGAATCTCAGGAACTGACACCAAAATTCAAACTAACATACTTGAAATATAGAAAACTCAAGTTTATTTGTCTATAACATCTATCACCTCATGTATCTGTTACCTGTGTCTAGTATAATTATAGTGCTGCTGTTGCTACTGCTAAATCGTTTCTGTTGTGTCTAACGCTGTGCGACCCCATAGACGGCAGCCCGCCAGGCTCCCCTGTCCCTGGGATTCTCCAGGCAAGAACACTGGAGCGGGTTGCCATTTCCTTCTCCAGTGCATGAAAGTGGAAAGTGAATGTGAAGTCTCTCAGTCGTGTCCGACTTAGTGACCCCATGGACTACAGCCTACCAGGTTCCTCCATCCATGGGATTTTCCAGGCAAGAGTACTGGAGTGGGGTGCCATTGCCTTCTCCCAGTATAATTCTGTGCCTTATAAATAAGTCCCAGAGGCAGTCTAGTTTACCAAACTAAATTAAAGTTACTGGAGTTCATTGAATTCTTTCTGAACCAGCCACTCACACACTGCCTTCCTTTCTTTGTTTGTTTGGAACAGAAAGTGTCATTTCTGGTCACTCCCTCAGTCCTTCTACTTAATATCTGAAATTCTTCCTTTTGATGTTAAAATTTTAATTGCCAAAAGTGCTAAAAATGTTCTGACATACCAGCTCTGATTTTAAGAAGTAACTAAAAATAGGGCTACCTCGAATTTAGTACATACTAGACACTACCTGCGACATGCTTTATATTGTTCAGTCGCTAAGTCATGTCCAGCTCTTTGTGACTCCATGGACTGTAGCATGCTGGGTTTCCCTGTCCTTCACTGTCTCACAGAGTTTGGTCAAATTCATGTCCACTGAGTTGGTGATGCTATCCAACCATCTCTTCATCTGCCGCCCCTTCCTCTGGCCTTCAATCTTTCCCAGCATCAGGGTTTTTTCCAACATATGCTTCAGTTAATCCTCAGAGTAAATATGAGGTAGATAGGACTGCTGCTGCTGCTGCTAAGTCACTTCAGTCGTGTCCAACTCTGTGCGACCCCATAGAAGGCAGCCCATCAGGCTCCCTGTCCCTGGGATTCTCCAGGCCAGGAACACTGGAGTGGGTTGCCATTTCCTTCTCCAATGTATGAAAGTGAAAAGTGAAAGTGAAGTCGCTCAATTGTGCCTGACTCTTAGTGACCCCATGGACTGCAGCCTACCAGGCTCCCCCGTCCATGGGACTTTCCAGACAAGAGTACTGGAGTGGGGTGCCATTGCCTTCTCCAGATAGGATTATTATTCCTGTTTTATGAATGAAAAAAATTGAGACTCAGGAAGGTTAAATAGGGCCACATAGATCACAAGTAGTTGACCTGGGATGCAAAATTAGGTCCATTTGACTTAAAGTCAAATAATTTTTAAAACCAGCAGTTTCCAACTTTTGTGGCACCAGGGACCAATTTCATTGAGGCAATTTTTCCAGAGACTGGGGTGGGAGGGTTTGGGGTGGGTGGAGGGAGGGAGAATGGTCTGGGCTCAGACAGTAAAGCGTCTGCCTACAATGCAGAAGACCCGGGTTTGATCCCTGGGTGGGGAAGATCCTCTGGAGAAGGAAATGGCAACCCACTCCAGTACTCATGCCTGGAAAATCCCATGGACGAAGGAGTGTGGCAGGCTACAGTCCATGGGTTGCAAAAGGTTGGACACGACTGAGCAACTTCAGTTTCTTTCACCTTTCAAAAGCATTACATTTATTTTTATCTTTATTTCTATTATTATTCCACCTCATATCATCATCATTAGATCCTGGAGGCTGGATATGGCTGCTTTAAACTCTTGTTTTTTTTCCATTATGTCCTATTGCCTCAACTAGACTATGAAGAAACAACCTCCTTTTAGTTTCTTAGGTTGACATCCCCATTCAGACCCTATCCTTTAAAATCTATTTGACAGGCAACACTGATTAGAAGGAACTCATGCCTGTCCCAAGCTTTCTGTCATAAGGCAAGTGAAACATTTAATTCAAGAACTACACTGAGTCCCACACAGTATCTGTGATGCCTGGACTGAAGCTAGAAGCCTATGATTTTGGGAACCTTGGTGGGTAGAAACTTAGGGGGGGGGAAAAAAAACCTAAAAATATCACTTTAAAGTTGCAAAAGTTTCTTATCTGACAAGAGATGGAGAATTCTGGACAGATTTCTTCTGAGAAAACCATACTAAAATGGTCCTTTTAGATAAACAAATAAAAACCAAAGACCTCCTACCAAAATGGAAACTAGAACTCCTTCAGATATAAGAATATACATATTCTCTATATTTAAGACCAAGGAAACTTTAAAAGAAATTTCTTATCTAGGAGGTATGAGTGTTGAGATGTCATATTACTGAATAAGATTTAAGAGAGTAAGGGCCAGAAGCTGATGGATCTGTCATCAAAAGAACATTTGTGAGATTTTAAACAGAAGTAGAACTTCTAGAAGAGGGCATGCAATCCAATCCAGTATTCTTGGTTGGAGAATCCTATGGACAGGGGCCCCTGGTGGGCCACAGTCCATAGGGTTGCAGAGTTGGACATGACTGAAGGCGCTGAGTCTGCACACAGACAGAATTTCTCCGAAGTACAAGATTTGAACTGAGGCACAGAATTAAGGAAATGTTTCATTCTTCCATTCTCTGCTTCAGCACGTTGATGTTGATAGACTATTTTGCATGGCATCTTCTTTTTTTTTTTTTTTCAGCTATTCATTTTAAGTTTTCATGGTATAAATTCTATAACTGACAAATGATGAATATGCTTTCTTTTTAGCCTTAGTTTGCATATTTTTCATATATTATCAGGGTCCTGTAATCAACAATTATTTTAAAATGATATTAAGTCATTAAAGCTGGGGTTTTGAGCATTTTGGGGAAGGATGGACTTGAAAAAGAGAGATCAGAAGGAAAATGAACAGCTAAGATGCTATTTTGTAATATGATGATGATTAGGACTAGAGTAACAGCTATGGCGATCAAAAGGAAGGAATATATCTGAGAAACTTTGGTCCCAGTGAGTGGGGAAATGATTTCAAATTTCCCACAACTTCAAATCTACATCATAACTTTAATTTACTATAACCAGAAATTTAATATTTTACTTTTATTTTTTAAATTTCATTTATTTATTTTTGGTCATACCATGTGGCATGCGGGATCTTAGTTCCCCAAATTGGGATCGAACCTGTGCCCCCTGCACTGGGAGCTGGGAGTCTTAACCACTGGACCGTCAGAGAATTCTCAAATGTATTTTAAAAGTAGACTCTAATCTATCTCCATCAAGGTAAAAGAAATTTATTAAAATGATCATTTTACAAAAGAGCTTAAAAAGATTAATTAGAAGATTAAAGAGAAATTAAGATATAGAAATGTTTTATGTGAAAGAATAGAGTGAAAAAATTGGCTTAAAATTCAACATTCAAAAAACTAAGATCATGGCATCCAGTTCCATCAATTCATGGCAAATAGAAGGGAGAAAGTGGAAATAGTGACAGATTTTATATTCTTGGGCACCAAAATCATTGCAGAGAGTGGCTGCAGCCATAAAATTAAAAGATACTTGCTTCTTGGAAGGAAACCTATGACAAACCTAGTTCAGTTCAGTCGCTTAGTCATGTTTGACTCTTTGTGACACCATGAACCACAGCACGCCAGGCCTCCCTGTTCATCACCAACTGCCGGGGTCTACCCAAACCCAAGTCCATTGAGTCGGTGATGCCAGCCAACCATCTCATCCTCTGTCATCCCCTTCTCCTCCAGCCCTCAATCTTTCCCAGCATAAGGGTCTTTTCAAATGAGTCAGCTGTTCGCATCAGGTGGCCAAAGTATTGGGGTTTCAGCTTCAACATCAGTCCTTCCAATGAACACTCAGGACTGACTTCCTTTAGGATGAACTGGTTGGATCTCCTTGCAGTCCAAGGGACTCTCAAGAGTCTTCTCCAACACCATTGTTCAAAAGCATCAATTCTTCTGTGCTCAGCTTTCTTTGTAGTCCAACTCTCACATCCATACATGACTACTGGAAAAACCATAGCCTTAACTAGATGGACCTTTGTGGACAAAGTAATATCTCTGCTTTTTAATATGCTGTCTAGGTTGGTCATAACTTTCCTTCCAAGGAGTAAGTATCTTTTAATTTCATGGCTGCAATCACCATCTGCAGTGATTTTGGAGCCCCAAAAAATAAAGTCAGCCACTGTTTCCACTGTTTCCCCTTCTGAGTTGGGGAAATTTGAAATAATTTCCCCATGCACTGGGACCAAAGTCTCTCAGATATATTCCTTCCGTTTGATTGCCATAGCTGTTGCATCAATTCAATAATACTAAGTATCTTCTATGTGCAATACCAAAATACAAAAAAAAAAAATTTATTAAGTAATCTTCTCTAGTTGCTTAGTCCATGTCAGAGTAGAGATGAAAACAAATCATTGCAACATAGAATGACAAGTATTGTGAGAGAGAGAGGCTGAAGGAAGAAACTGAACGATGCCTGGAGGGGTATCAGGTAAACATCACAAAGAATGGATTACTTGAAACTAGTGTTGAAGTACTGTGTATCAGTCCATCTGGGTTGACAAGCTTGTTGTTCTTTAGTGGCTAAGCTGTGCCCAACCCTTTTGTGATTCCATCAACTGTAGCCAGCCAGGCTCCAGTCAATACGATTTCCCAGTCAGGAATACTGGAGTGACTTGCCATTTTCCTCTCAAGAGATCTTCCCAACCCAGCAATCCAACCCACTTCTCCTGCTTTGGCAGGCAGCTTCTTTACCATTGAGCCACCAGGGAAGCCCAGTAGACAAGTTAGGGGGAGATTATTTCAATCCCAGGAAAAAGCATAAAACAATATAAAGGTAGCAAATAATATGACATATTTAGGAAGCTGCACGTCATTGGTTATGACTGTAGCATACACAGTGAGTTGGGAGCTGAGGAAGACGCAGTTGGTTGAATGGATCTACAGGAACCGTATTTTTTCATATAGTGAAAAGGAAACCATGAACACATTTTTTTAGTATGTTCAGTTCAGTTCAGTTGCTCAGTCGTGTCTGACTCTTTGTGACCCCATGCACTCCAGAACCACAGCACTCCAGAACTCCCTATCCATCACCAACTTCCAGAGTCTACCCAAACCGTTGTCCATTGAGTTGGTGATGCCATCCAACCATCTCATCCACTGTCCCCTTCTCCTCCTGCCCTCAATCTTTCCTACCATCAGGGTCTTTTCAAATGAGTCAGCTCTTCACATCAAGTGGTCAAAGTATTAGTTTCAGCTTCAACAGCAGTCCTTCCAAAGAACACCCGGGACTGATTTCCTTTAGGATGGACATGTTGGATCTCCTTGTAGCCCAAGGGACTCTCAAGAGTCTTCTCCAACACCATTGTTCAAAAGCATCAATTCTTCTGTGCTCAGCTTTCTTTATAGTACAGCTCTCATATCCATACATGACTACTGGAAAAACCATAGCCTTGACTAGATGGATCTTTGTGGACAAAGTAATATCTCTGCTTTTTAATATGCTGTCAGGTTGGTCATAACTTTCCTTCCAAGGAGTAAGCATCTTTTAATTTCATGGCTGCAATCACCATCTGCAGTGATTTTGGAGCCCCCAAAAATAAAGTCAGCCACTGTTTCCACTGTTTATCCATCTAATTGCCATGAAGTGATGGGACCGGATGCCATGATCTTTGTTTTCTGAATGTTGAGCTTTAAGCCAATTTTTTCACTCTCTTCTTTCACTTTCATCAACCGGCTCTTTAGTTCTTCACTTTCTGCCATAAGAGTGGTGTCATCTTCATATCTGAGGTTATTGACATTTCTCCTGGAAATCTTGATTCCAGCTTATGCTTCCTCCAGCCCAGTGTTTCTCATCATGTACTCTGCATATAAGTTAAATAAGTAGGGTGACAATATACAGCCTTGATGTACTCCTTTTCCTATTTGGAACCAGTCTGTTGTTCCATGTCCAGTTCTAACTGTTGCTTCCTGACCTGCATACAGGTTTCTCAAGAGACAGGTCAAGGCTATAATCAGATTTAAATTGTTAAAAGAATAATTTGAATTATCAAGGAGATGGTACTAGAGAAAGATGAGGCTAGAGGCAGTAAGACTAGTTAAAAGGTTATACTCAGGTCCATGTGAAACAATTGGGGGACCCACTGAGGAAACATTCAAGAAATACTCAGAAAATAGAAATGACAAGATTGGTTACATTATATAGGGGTGGCAAGTAAGAGAAAGGGATTGAGAAAGGTTTCCTAGATTTCTGACTTGACTTCCGTTCAGTCGTTCAGTTGTGTCCGAATCTTTGCGACCCAATGAATCGCAGCACGCCAGGCCTCCCTGTCCATCACCAACTCCCGGAATTCACTCAGACTCACGTCCACTGAGTCCATGATGCCATCCAGCCATCTCATTCTCGGTCGTCCCCTTATCCTCCTGCCCCCAATCCCTCCCAGTATCAGGGGCTTTTCCAATGAGTCAACTCTTCGCATGAGGTGGCCAACGTACTGGAGCTTCAGTTTTAGCATCATTCCTTCCAAAGAAATCCCAGGGTTGATCTCCTTCAGAATGGACTGGTTGGATCTCCTTGCAGTCCAAGGGACTCTCAAGAGTCTTCTCCAACACCACAGTTCAAAAGCATCAATTCTTCGGCGCTCAGCCTTCTTCACAGTCCAACTCTCACATCCATACATGACCACAGGAAAAACCATAGCCTTGACTAGACGGACCTTAGTCGGCAAAGTAATGTCTCTGCTTTTGAATATACTATCTAGGTTGGTCATAACTTTTCTTCCAAGGAGTAAGCGCCTTTTAATTTCATGGCTGCAGTCACCATCTGCAGTGATTTTGGAGCCCAAAAAAACAAAGTCTGACACTGTTTCTACTGTTTCCCCATCTATTTCCCATGAAGTGATGGGGCCAGATGCCATGATCTTCGTTTTCTGAATGTTGAGCTTTAAGCCAACTTTTTCACTCTCCTCTTTCACTTTCAACAAGAGGCTTTTTAGCTCCTCTTCACTTTCTGCCATAAGGGTGGTGTCATCTGCATATCTGAGGTTATTGATATTTCTCCCAGCAATCTTGATTCCAGCTTGTGTTTCTTCCAGTCCAGCGTTTCTCATGATGTACTCTGCATATAAGTTAAATAAGCAGGGTGACAATATACAGCCTTGACGTACTCCTTTTCCTATTTGGAACCAGTCTGTTGTTCCATGTCCAGTTCTAACTGTTGCTTCCTGACCTGCATACAGATTTCTCAAGAGGCAGGTCAGGTGGTCTGGTATTCCCATCTCTTTCAGAATTTTCCACAGTTTATTGTGATCCACACAGTCAAAGGCTTTGGCATAGTCAATAAAGCAGAAATAGATGTTTTTCTGGAACTCTCTTGCTTTTTCCATGATCCAGCGGATGTTGGCAATTTGATCTCTGGTTCCTCTGCCTTTTCTAAAACCAGCTTGAACATCAGGGAGTTCACGGTTCACGTATTGCTGAAGTCTGGCTTGGAGAATTTTGAGCATTACTTTACTAGCATGTGAGATGAGTGCAATTGTGCGGTAGTTTGAGCATTCTTTGGCATTGCCTTTCTTTGGAATTGGAATGCAAACTGACCTTTTCCAGTCCTGTGGTCACTGCTGAGTTTTCCAGATTTGCTGACATATTGAGTCCAACACTTTGACAGCATCATCTTTCAGGATTTGAAATAGCTCTACTGGAATTCCATCACCTCCACTAGCTTTGTTCGTAGTGATGCTTTCTAAGGCCCACTTGACTTGACATTCCAGGATGTCTGGCTTTAGATTAGTCATCACATCATCATGATTATCTGGGTCATGAAGATCTTTTTTGTACAGTTCTTCCGTGTATTCTTGCCACCTCTTCTTAATATCTTCTGCTTCTGTTAGGTCCAGACCATTTCTGTCCTTTATTGAGCCCATCTTTGCGTGAAATGTTCCCTTGGTGTCTCTAATGTTCTTGAAGAGATCTCTAGTCTTTCCCCTTCTGTTCTTGTCCTCTATTTCTTTGCATTGATTGCTGAAGAAGGCTTTCTTATCTCTTCTTGCTATTCTTTGGAACTCTGCATTCAGATGCTTATATCTTTCCTTTTCTCCTTGGCTTTTCGCCTCTCTTCTCTTCACAGCTATTTGTAAGGCCTCCCCAGACAGCCATTTTGCTTTTTTGCATTTCTTTGCCATGGGGATGGTCTTGATCCCTGTCTCCTGTACAATGTCATGAACCTTATTCCATAGTTCATCAGGCACTCTATCTATCAGATCCAGACTTCTGACTTGGATAGAGAATGCAGGGAGAGGGACAGTTCTACCTAAGGGAGAACAAAGTGTGAAGTTTGGAGCATCTCTTGGAATGTAGGTTCTCTAAATCAGCACCTCTTAAACTTGAAAATGATTCCATGAATCATTTTAGGATATTGTTAAAAGGCAGATCCTGATTTAGAAGCTCTGTGGTAGTGCCTAAGATTGTGCATTTCTAAAATGGCACCCTGCTCCAGTACTCTTGCCTGGAAAATCCCATGGACGGAGGAGCCTGGTAGGCTGCAGTTCATGGGGTCATGAAGAGTCAGACACAACTGAGCAACTTCACTTTCACTTTTCACTTTCATGCATTGGAGAAGCAGATGACATCCCACTCCAGTGTTCTTGCCTGGAGAATCCCAGGGACGGGGGAGCCTGGTGGGCTGCCGTCTATGGGGTCATACAGAGTTGGACATGACTGAAGTGACTAGCAGCAACAAACTCCTACATGATGTTAACATCACTGGTTCTCAAAGTATAGTTTGAATCACAAGATTACAGCGTGCTGATATTTTTCATCTAAAGTGCAAACAAGATTCCTGCTAATGACAAGGTGAGGTTTGTGAAAGGAAGGAAGGGAGGGAGGGAAAGAGGAAGAAAGAAAATAAGAGAAGGAGGAGGAGGGACATAGGTAGAGCTGAGAGAATGATGATACTGCAAAAAGAAAAATGAGAAGAAATGTGCCCTAAGAGGAAAAGAAGCATGGATAGGTAGCAGTTTGTTAGCAACATAACCTTAGTTGCTTTAAGTCACATCTGTGTCAAAGGATACCTATCCCTCCCCATCCAGAAAATATTATAAAGTGACTTTTAAAAATTGTTAGGATTTCCCAAAGTTTAGTATCAAAAAGCCAATGTAAACTAGAGAGACATAAAGGCTGTTCTTTTCAACCCAACTCATTTATTTTATTTACCAATGTAATGAATGTTATAGAAGGATACAGTTGGTACATTTGTAGCAAGATGGTCAATACTTCTTAAGGAGTAATACTGAAATCCAAAATAACATGAAAAAAATTTTTTTTCTGGCAAAAATAAAGAGGAATTCAAGAGACCCAAATCTATCTCCCATTCTATGGGCTTTTAGTTTTTAACATTGTTTTGCTTGGTTTTCAACATTAGACTAAATTCTTACAGGCTTAGTAGTTTTTAGTGCGGTCCTGCCAGAAAGGTGGTAACCTCCATGACCTCTCCAAGTCCTTTCCAACTCTCAAATTCTATGGCTGTTTCTCCTTTTATCTGTGAAGGCTTAACTTGTCTTTTCCTATTGCATTCAACTCAACAAATACCAAGCATACTTCATTTTTGTAAATTTACTGTTACTCATTTTCATTCAATTATTTATTTTTTTCCATCAAATTGTTTCAAAATGTTTTCAAGCATAACTAAAAGAGAAAATAACCAAATGCCCATAAATGTATTCTATTTTAAGAAGCATCCTCTGGTCTATATACTCTCTTTCTCATCATCTAAACATAGTCATAGACAAGGAAATTACTAGGTTAATAGTAGAAAATAATCATTTAACCAGGAAAAAAAATCAAAGGCAAGTTATTTTTAGCATTATTTTGCCTAGGTAATTTAGTTCTATCAAATATATGTTCTGGTGCCAAATTATGTCAAAAATTTAATTTTTACTGCTTTTATATAACATATTTATGAGTACTAAAAAGTAACTGTGATTACTGAGACATTCTATGAAAGCCATAAATAATTATTTTCATTTTTATTCAGATACCCAAGTGTTTTAATATTTCACAATTAACTCATTGATCCTTACCTACTCTGATGATACAGGTAAATAATCTGATTAACCTTGCATTGCTGCCTTTTTTTTTTCTGAGATAACTGTAAAATGACTTGCAGTGCTGTTGTGTTTTGGGGGACAGGGATAATAGTCAATTCTTGATTCTTACAGTCTTCATGGAGACTATTTACCACCAAGTCTCCGTGAATGAATTTCTGAAAAATTGACCGACATTTCTGTTTCTAGTTGTTGCAATTTTTTCTTTGTTTTTCAAAGTTTATTTTTAAGCAGACCACATCTTGCTTGCCTTCTTACCCTGTCAGCAGTATCTCTTTCATAACTTGTTCATTGGCCTTCTTTCTGGCTCACCTCCTTACCAAGTTTTTCTGCTTGAACATTCCTCTGGTTGAATGCTTTCTCTTAGTATTATTATACATTGAATTCTTCCTTCAAGGCAGAGTATCTTATTGTGTAATATAAAATTTTATTCCATTTTGGCTAATTTTACTTTAAAATTAAGTCATTTGTTCATCACAGAGGACAATAAATTGAATACTAAAACTTCTGTTCCCTTTCTTTTTTTCTCTTGAAAAATCATTCATATACATTTCAGGAGGAATCATCTTCTCCAAATCATTTGCCTAAGATGTATCTTGAGCATAACCCACGAGCATGCTAGCAGTGCCAATTTGATTTTTTTTAAAGCTCTAATACTTTAATTACTTCTTTATATGCCAAACTTATTCACTGTTTTCTTCATAACTTCTTTTATAACACAGTCCCTGGAGAAGAATGACAAAAAATTTAACTTTTTAAAGTTACATAGGTTTTAATAAAATTTTAAATAAAAATTTAACTTTATTTTAGCCAAATGATTCTTTTTTTTTTATCACATTGAAAATCAGAGCCAAACATCCCAAAGCTTTAAGTATCAGTAAGTATGTTTTGGGAATGGAGTTGACAGGGATAGCAGTAAAAAATACTGTACAAAAATCTTGAACAAAATTCTAAAATTAAGGCTACTTCTCCATATATTTTTTCAAATTAAGGCCCACCTAGGATGGAGGAGCCTGGTAGGCTGCAGTCCACGGGCTCGCACAGAGTCGGACACGACTGAAGCGACTTAGCAGCAGCAGAGGCAGAACTGAAGATTTGGTCCCATCTGTGAACTTTAAATGAATGTGAATCTTATATAGGAATCTCTTGAAGTATCCTCTGCTTTATGCAATTTCCCTGTAAATAAACTGAATCCAGTGCTAATTGTTTTGCAGAACACTGTATAACATGAATTTAGAGTTAAGTCTGTTGTTTGTTTTTATTCTTTCATGTATCCTTTTAGATCAGAGAGATACTGAGGGAGTCCTTTTTTCTACATCTTCCTCACCCTCTGATAATCTTGCAAGGTAACTAGTTAAAGAAAGAAGTAGCATATGTAGCAGATATACAGCAAATTGATAAATAAAATAGCCTAGCTGGGAAATTATGCTAAAGAATAAAGACATTAAAGTACTGGGCAAGGGGGAGAATATCTAAAGGCATAAATAGCAAGATGATTGAAAAGATGATCTCCTAGGTCATTGGTCCTATCTTTAATTTTAGTTTATCAAGGAAGATTTTCATACTGAAACTAAAAAAATTCTTCCATGTGTCAAGCATTTCTTCTTTGTGCATACCTGATATGTTTCTCAAAATGTACACCAGCAATCTTTCTGCCAATATAGCTAATAAAGTTCATTCCTTACTAGTCTTCTAGGAAACCACTACAGCTTCAGAAATGGACAACAGAGAGTGGAAGAAAACAAAGGGGTAACCAAGTCCCCATTTTAATGTCTTTAAAAATGTGCAGTTTTGTCATTATTTAATTGCTAAAAGTTAGATATGTAAACCTATTATATGCGGACCACCTCAAAAATTCTCCTGTAAGGGAGAATATTTATTTATTAGTTTAATTTTCACAGGAAAAAAGAAAGATGTGGGAAAGTCTTGACTGACTGCTCAAATGTGAATTATGGTAGCCCTTAGTTTTCTACAAATATGTTGTGGCAGTTTTGCTTATGGTTACGTCTCTTCTCAGCAACGTTCTTTTACTTGCCACCATTCAGTAACGTGGCTTCAGTAACAGTGGTAAACCATCTGCCTGCCACTGCAGGAGACACACGGATTCAATCCCTGGGCTGGGAAGATCCCCTGGAGTAGGAAATGGCAACCTGTTCCAGTATTCTTACCTGGAAATTCCATGAACAGAGGAGCCTGGACAGCTACAGTCCATGAGATTGCATATAGTAGGATACAACTGAGCATGCACACACACCATGCACTATTCAGTAATATAAGCACTGTTTTCATTTATAAAATCCACTCTTTCAGAATTATATCTTCCAAATAATTTATTTATAGATTTACTAGTATATCCAAAACGTTATGTTCTGAATCTCTTTACTCTAAATCCATAATTCCTTCTCAATAAGTAAGTAAGTAAGTAATAAAGTCATTCAGTCGTGTCCGACTCTTTGTGACCCCATGGACTACAGCCCACCAGGCTCCTCAGTCCATGAGATTCTCCAAGCAAGAATACTGGAGTGGGTTGTCATTTCCTTCTCCAGGGGATCTTCCCGACCCAGGGATCAAACCCGGGTATCCTGCATTGGAGGCAGATGCTTTAACCTCTGAGCCACCAGGGAAGCTCCTTCTCAATAGTTTCTCTAAATTCTCAATGGGAAGAAAAAGAACTACCCAGCATTTCCAAAGAAAAAAAGTGAGTATCTCCCAAGTAAAATTTCAAACACATACACAAAAAATTAGAAAGTGGTTTCTCCTGAACCTCCTATCAGGACAGACACACAAATGGGCCTTTGGTACCCACCTTTTTTTTTTAAAAACTTACTCTCCTCAAGCTATGGCTGTTTGAGCAGTAGCCAACCAGCATGCCATCCCCAGGCTTATCTACCAGGCCTTGAGTACTCTTGTTATCATTGAGTATCTAGTTGTTCCTATAACGTATACTTTTTTTCAGTAGTAATAACTGCTGTGAAATAGAGACTAGGCTGAGCATAGACGAGTGCAGAGAGGCATTAGACAGGACATTTATGCATCCTGCCACATTCTCACTGGCATGTGGTTGTGGTGACAGTAGGGGCAACCTGTTTTGACTTTCCCCACCCCTACAGTAGGTGAGTGATGACACAAAGTAGTGCCCTTTCCCTTCCTACTAGGGAAGCAGAAGAGTACTTCTTTTATCTGTCCTACTCCAGGTATGCCCACAGTGGGGTGGCAACACCTCCCTACTCTGCTCTGTGGCAGCAGCACCTGAAAGGCGAAGTTTCTTTTGACTCTCTTTCAGATCTCTCAATAAGAGCCAACCACCCAACTAAGCTCTTACAGTTGCAGCAGTGGCAGCAAAGGCCACTTTGAAGGCCCTCAAACTCTTTTGTCTTGCTGTCTAACCACAACCAAAATTAACAATCCTCTGAGGAACTCAATAAAAGAATTGAAAGAATTAGTAAACCTGAAGATAGAACAATAAAATTATTCATATTGAAATGTATAGGAAAATAACAACTTTTAAAAGTGAACAGAGCCTCAGTTACTTGTAAGAAAATATCAAAATGTCTAACCATTCACATCATAAGAGTCTCAGAAGGAAAGGAGAAATAGATTGGCATAAAAAAAAATTTGAAGAAGAGTAGCTGAAATTTTCCCAAATTTAATGACAGATTCCAAATTTAGCAGATCCAAGAAACTCTGCAAACCCTAAGCCGGAAACAAGATAGACATAAATAAACAAATAAAGAACTTAAAAGCAGTCAGAGAAAAGAATACATTACTGAGAAAAGGAATAATGATTGGAATGACTATGGATTTCTCATTAGGAACCATGGAAGCCATGAGACAATGGAACAATATTTAGAAACTGATGAGAGGAAGAAATTGTCAATCCAGAGTTCTATATCTAATGAAAATACCGTTCAGAAATGAAAACAAAATAAAAGAATTTTCTGGTGAGGAAAACTTATGACACTTTTTTTAATAGTATATCAGCTTTAAAAGGAATGCTAAGTTCTCCAAGTGGAAAGGAAATAACAGGAGAGGGAAAACTGAAATGTGAAGATTGAAGAAAGAAAGGGTGAATTATCTAGATAAATGAAATATGTAGGGTAGTCAAACTACATTTTTTTAACCAGTGACAGTTGAACTGAAACTTTAATGAAATAAAGGTGTGAAGCCTAGAGATAGCTGAGTGGAGCACATTCTAGGCAGAGGGAATAATGTGAGCAATGACCTAGTGGGGATGTTTTTGAGAAACTAAAAGGAAGCCAGTGGAAAAAGTGGGAAAGGTGGTAAGAAACAAATTATAAGATGTAGCCAGGAGTTTTTCTCATTAATTTAGATTATCTGTTTGATAGGTAGAACCATTTAAGCTATCATGAGAATTTTGGATTTTATTTTAAATATAAAAATAAGCTTTTGAAAACTTTTATGTAGGGGAGGGACATAATTTAATATACACCTCTGGCTGCTACATGAAGAACAGACTGCAAACGGGCAAGAGTGAAAGCAAAGATACCAGCTAGGAGCATTATAGATGTTGAGGTGAGGTTCATGGTGGATTGGACTATGCTTATAACATTGGAATGATTAGTTTGGGATACATTTTGAAGACTGAGTTTGACAGAATTTAAGGCAATGGCACCCCACTCCAGTACTCCTGCCTGGAAAATCCCATGGATGGAGGAGCCTGATAGGCTGCAGTCCATGGGGTCGCTGAGGGTCGGACACAACTGAGTGACTTCACTTTCTCTTTTCACTTTCATGCACTGGAGAAGGAAATAGCAACCCACTCCAGTGTTCTTGCCTAGAGAATCCCAGGGACGGGAAGCCTGGTGGGCTGCCGTTTACGGGGTCACACAGAGTCAGACACGACTAAGTGACTTAGCAGCAGCAGCAGCAATTAAGGATTAGACTGAGATATGGGGTGAAGGGGAAGCCCAAAGTGTTTGGTCTAAGTAATTAGGCCAAAAATACCTTAGAGGGAAAAGATTTATGAGAAATTATCAATATCAATAATTCAGATTTAGACATATAGGTTTGAGATACGCAGTAGACATACAAGTGGAGATATCACTTAGGCAGATGAATACATGAGTTTGGAGTTTAAGGACTAGATCAAGCCAGGGATAAAAATCTGACAATTATCAGCATATAAAACAAATTTAGAATAAATGGTAAGGTTTCCTATCCAGTGACTACAAAAAGAGAACACTGAGGCTTAGGCCCTCTAATTAAGTGATTTGCGTTAGAGAATAAAAACACACAACTTTCTATCTGTTACCAAATGTTTTCAAGATGTAAGAAAGTGGTCAATTAAAAAATCACAATAACAAATATCACATAGATATCTAAGAAGTAAGTATAAAATGCTAATAAAATAGAACATAGTAAATTGCCTGAATAGAGTGAACTCTTGATTATAACAACTTCAAAAGTTACCTCAGTGTGTCTACAGATTTTTCCCTGGTAGTGCAATGGATAGAAATTTTCCTGCCAATGCAGGCAACACAGGTTCTACTCCTGGTCTGGGAAGATTCCTCATGTCTCAGAACACCTGGGTCTGTGTCCGAACCCACGCTCCAGGGCCTGTGAGACACAACTGCTGAGACCCGTGTGCCTAGAGCCTGTGCTCTGCAACAAGAGAAACCACCACAATGAGAAGCCCACAGACCAAAACAAAGTGTAGTCCCTGCTTAGCACAACTAAAAAAAGCCCCACAAAGCAACAAAGACCCAGCATAGCCAAAAATAAATAAATCAATAAATCAATAATTTTAAAAAGTATCTATATGTTTTACTCACAAAATCCCAGGAAGACTAATGTTCATAAAGTACTCACTGATCAAAATGACCATATAAAAGGCATGGAGTTCAGCACTTCTCAAAGGATTATTTAATGATCAGCACAGCTCTGTAAGTTATTTCTACTTATCCAGATAACAAAATCTGACTCAGTGAGGTTAAACGACTTGCCCAACATCATATATAAGTAACTAATGGCAGAGGTGAGTAGAAGGGGGGATTATAGAAAAGGAAATGAAAAGGCAGTTGGGTGAAAGTCTACCTATGGAAGCAGGAAAGCACAGAGGAGAAAGGGACTGGGGGTTGGGTCAGGGGGAGAGTGAATAAGAGAAAGAGAAAAGGGAAAAAAGAAGCCAACACTCCCTGGAGTTCAGGAGTACAGATTTACATGTGGTCTCATAAAGAAGACCACTCCCAGATAGGCTGTGGTTGGTTGGTGTGGTGGTGACATCAGGGGTGGTGAAGGGCAAAGTGTAAGTGTCCACATGTCCCGGTTCCTGGCACTGGGTGTGGATGTCCAAGAGTAATTGAAACAAATTTGGGCCTAGATGTTATGTAACCATAATAAGCATCGATTCCAAAGCGGAGAGTCCAAGACAGGACTCTTGAAAAACAAAAAGGAAAATAATCTTTCATGAAAATTAGTTTAAAGTAATTAGTCAGAAAACGGTTGTCCCCTGAGGCCTGAGGAGCAACTGGCCTTAATAAACTTGCATGTTTCACCCTGAGCCAAACAAAACAAAAATTGTTTTTATTTTTACAAAATCAAACAATCAATCAAAATCTCTCCCAACTATGGAACAGAACCCTTAGGAGAAGCAAATGAAACTCTGAGGATGAAAGTTAACACTAAGTCTGAATCACTACAGGGATGAAAGATATTCTATTTAGTATTTGGAATCCACTGGAAAATGTAAAGTTCTGGGTCAAGGAATGATAAAGATTTGGGATAAAAATCATGGTTTTCATAATAATCCTTTTCAGAAAGAAAAAAGTAATGGGAATTAATTATAGCCATTTAAGGATCCATAAATATACTCTATATTGTAGATATATTTAAGTAAAAGAAAAATAACAGTAAGAAAAAAACACAGTTTGCACATTCTAGTTTGAATTTTTTTCTTTGCTTTTTCCTGTATAAAGTGAGTGAGTCATAAAATAATACTGTGGTAAACTGCCTTATCTCAAAAAGTATAATATAGAATATAGCAAAGTAATACATACTGAGTGATCACTAATGGTTACACTATATTTTTCATATTTAATTTACATTTCCCCCACAATTTGCCCTTTTTCAGCCTTTACCATTTATAATTTATCATGTTTCTAATGAATTGAATCTCCTCAGTTATACAGTTTCCAAAAATGCTTGGTAACTATCTTGTTGTTTTCTGCAGAAGAGGTTTTTGTAAAACAGTCAGAGATTCCTAAACACGCTTCTAATAAATGCCTTGCACCCTCAGAGATGTTTCCTGAGATGTTTTCCAGGTTAAACTGAAGAATAGGGTTTAATGATTTGTCCCTTGAGATTTTTTTGTTGGTTCCTGGGAATGTATAAAGTCTATGATAATCCTTTTATTAAATGCTTGTGACATGCTTTGTTACTATTGATGTATTAAAAAAAGGTAATTTTCCACAATTCTTACTTCTATCTGCAACGACTTTTGTTAAGAAAAAGAGAAAGGTTTCATTGTATATCTATCAAGTTGTAAACAGATAGTTGTTATTTCAGCAGATACCTAAACATACACAATCCAAGCATGGCCTCTCCCCTATTTAAATACACTGGATTTTGCTTCCTTGAGGAAAGAAATTTCTTGCACTAAACTGTGTAACATTAGAGTCCTACATATACTACAAATAGATAAATTTATCATAATATTTCATTTCCTAAAATGGTTTGATCTCCACTACATAATTTTCATTTTTATGTATCCAAAAATGTTCTCAATATTAGTTTGTGAGGAAGAGAAAGACAGGAATTTATGTCAACAAAACTAGACACAAAACCCAGCAGCTCATGGGAATGCAGGTGATTAATTCATGCTTTGGCACAATTCTGCGGCCATTAGGAGGTGAGGTCTGAGTTCATCGTAGCATGTTTGATGCTACGTGGCTTTGGCCAAGTTCCCTACTCAATCAAGCTTCTGTATCATGAAACGAAAGTCTATGAACTTTCTGTAAACATCACCTATGAATCTATGAGTTGCTCACTGAGAAAGGCATAGATTGTGACAGTTAGATTTATTTGGTTACCAACAAAGGCAATTGATTGGCTAG
Organism: Aepyceros melampus; assembly: GCA_006408695.1. Classification (NCBI taxonomy): domain Eukaryota; kingdom Metazoa; phylum Chordata; class Mammalia; order Artiodactyla; family Bovidae; genus Aepyceros; species Aepyceros melampus. The sequence continues at coordinate 88,220 of SJXQ01009932.1, forward strand.
CTTACAGAGGAATGGAATTTATCAGAAAGATACTGTGCACGCCACAGAAACTATACAGTTGGACAATCAGGCCCTAAAAAGAACAAGAGAGAGAGTAGCTCCCAGGTTCCATAAGAGATAAAGAGCAACTTCTTCAAGGAGCCAGTTTTGGTTTTTTGTTTTTTCCCTATCTTTGCAACATTTTCTCCTGTTAGAAAAAGAAAGAGTTCCATGGGGGTACCTGAGGATATAGGCTGAGGGCATTGAACCCCCTTATTTAAAGTTTTCCTAAGTGGACTCATAATGATGAACAGTATTTATTTTGAAGATCAAGGATCTGTTATTAATTATATTATATACGATTAGATTGACTAGAAATTAGACTATCTCAAGGTATATTCAGTGCTTCCCAGGTGGTACTAGAGGTAAAGAACCTGCCTGCCAATGCAAGAGATATGAGACGCAAGTTCTGGGTTGGGAAGATCCCCTGGAGGAGGGCTCAGCAACCCACTCCAGTATTCTTGCCTGGAGAGTCCCATGGACGGAGGAGCCTAGTAGGCTACAGTCCATAGGGTTGCAGAGTTAGACATGACAGAAGCAACTTAGACAAGCAAGATGAATTCAGAAGTGAAGAGTTGATTCTAAAAAGCAACAGGAGAAGCATCAAACATTTAGTTGATCTTTTAGTATTATCATTGTATTAGACTTTTTGTAATGTGAACACATCTTTTATGGAGACTAGGATTAATATTACAAATGAAATTAATTTCCGAAGAGTAGAAAATAACTAACCACTGATCAAGAGAAATGGTGATTCCACAGAAATTAGGCTCAAATAGATACTTGGGTTAATAGATTTGTTTTCAAGCACTGAAAATAGCCAGAGGAAACATTTAGATATATTGTATCTCCTGGAGTTTTCAAACACTTGAGAAGACTGGTGTGTTATCTTCTTCAAACAGAGGAAATTTTTTAAATTTGATGGTATACAATGCTGTTTTACTAGAAAAGATTCTCTTTCTAATCACCTCTAAATTCTATGACCAGAGAACCACCATTTTGCCTCTCTCTTTCATTCATGTGTCTGTTTGTTTACTTGTCCATTCATTTGTTTTTAGCATACAAGCCCCCTACTAGATATAACCCTTTATATCAAGAAAGCATTAATAATAAGTACTATCTGAGTGCCTTTGTTCTTCATAAAAGGCAGCTTGGACATCTGGGATGTTAGAAACCTACCAGAGGCACTTAAGAGGCAAAGAGAAGGCAAGCTCTGCAACAGGGAGGCTGCCTGAGGTCTACTCTACTGAAACTCAATCTCTGAGTTTCTCCATCCAACAATCAAACCTAAAATCCCTAGTGGCTGATGAAACTGAAAAACTGAATCTATATGCATTTTACATAAAAGCTAAGGCCCTGATTATTTTTTTAAGCCTTGATTTTTGTATCAACTCCCCACTCCCAATTATCTATATTTCTAGCTTGTTTTTGCTTGAAATATAGACCAGATATTTCATAGAGCTAGTTAGCCAAGAACTGTTATACATGTTGGACATGATAAACTGTGAGTTTTTCCTTCCCTCAGTTATGTCAGTGCCTCTTTAATTTCACTTCAAACTATTGATTTTATTATAAAAAGCTAAAAATTCAATCAAAACATTCTTTTTAATATAATAAACAAGCCAGTAACCATTTTTAAAATTGTATATCTATCTCAGACTTGAAGTTTCACAGCTCTGTGGTACATTGTAACATATTAAAATATTATATTATAAAACTTAACAATATGGAATAACCTCAATTTCTTACGGCAAAATTTTCTTTGGGTCACTGAATTTAATTAAAATATTGTAACAAGCTTACACTTAAACACATATAATATGCTTACAATTATTTTCATAATGTTTAAATATATTAAGAGTAAACAAAATAGATGAGCATTTTATTTGTTTGCACGATATTTCTTAAGGTCTGGCTGACTTTTTTCCCCACACTAGATCAACTTACCACTGAGTTTTATTTTATCACAGTAATGATGAATATTTTTCATTTTAAGTACATACAATCAATAGTTAAAATAAAAGTGTTCTAATATTTAAAAATACAGAAAGAAACTCTGAATAATATTCCTCAAGAGGTAACAGGGTATAAGTAGTTTTTACATTTATCCTGGCATTTATAACATACACTGTTTGGATCATTATAGTGAAACATACAGTGACACCAAAGTGAAATTTCACTTTTGAAATCAAAACTAAAAGCAAAGAAGTATGAGGCAGCAGTCACAAAATACGAATAATTTAAGTAACTCTTAACTTGGAATGGGAGCATAACTATTTACTGATGGAACATTCCAAACTGAATTGCCCCAGGGCTGAGTGCCATTGCCTTTCCTGGTTTTCTTCCATCTGTCTCTCACTGTCTAGATTTTTATTTCAGACTTGTCAAATTTTCTCTTTCTCAGTAGTACACATTTTTGACAGTAGAGGGCACTTTGAATTTAGACAAAGCCCACGAAATCTCTGAATCTTCATTCAGAGAGCTTTTGTTTGACTAGAAAGAAATAAAATGCAATTTTAGTGTACATTTAAAATGACACATTTTTAAACTATGTGATGCTAAAGTTTGTTTCTGTCATGTGAAATCAGTCTCTCAGTATATATTATTTTATAAAAATACTGTAATATGAATTTCACAAAAATATCACTGTCTAGAAAAGATCTGCAACACAATAAAATAACACACAAATTAGGATCAATCCATGAATGAATGAATCTTTTATTTTCTTCTAGCCAAAAGAGCCAATGAAGAACAAAACTCCACGTCCATATTAAGAGACACATCATAAACTACATCTGAATCCTAAAATTACACTGCAAAAATATAGTGTCTAAATGAAACTGGAGACACAATAATTCTATTTACTCAGCTCACCAAAGAAATATAGAGACTTTCTCCTTCTTCCTCTTTCTACAGCTACTTAAAGAATATTCTTAACAATGTTTTCATATAATCTAACATATCATTTTATAAAAATTCCTTCAATTTCACATTGAAAAAAGTATTTAAATAATCTGATAGTCTATTAATTAATCGTCCTTAAGAGAATTCTTTTTAGAATTTTCTAAAACATGACATCATGTTGTTGAACTATATAAAATAATTTGCCTAAATGTAGTATAATTGTTTTTCTAATACAAATGAGTATCTTGATCACATTCACTTCTGTGACAAATGCAATGTTACTTGTAATTACTTTCCTCCATTTCAAAAATAAATAAATAATAATAATAAATAACAATAATAAAATGTAATGCATTTTAAACTTCAAAATAGACAATTACTTCTTCTGTATACTTTAGTCACATAAAATAATTACCTCTTTTAATTTAAAGCACCAACTTCTTTCGCACTTAAAATACTTTAATTTCTTCATTTAATTGAAACCAATTATGTGCACAAGTTGAAATTTTGAAGTTTGGCTTCCCACTCAAAAATGCACCTACTTATGGCTAATTGTGAGGCTGGTAGCTTCCAAACTATGAGGAAATCCCCAGTTTTGCTGTACAGACACTTATACTTTAAAAACAATTAATTTAAATCTCCAGCAAGTGAACAACTTGCCTAAACTCTTCAACTGTTAAGTGACCAAATGTATAAAGACATTGTAACTGTACAGAAGGGTTAAAGTTCATATATGTGAAATACTGTAAACTTGCAGGGTAGAATTTGAAAGTCATATGGGATAGGCTTAATGAAGGCAAACAGGTTGATTATAAATGCCAAAAATGTGCAGTTAGTTTTGCTTGAATATTTACTAGAGGAGAGAAATCCATACTAAAAAGGCTTATTGATTTTTTTGTTTACCTAATTAAGGAAAATAAAGTTGAATGCCTCCACTCACCCTGACTTCCAAAAACATGAGGAGAAAAAAAAAAAAATATATATATATATAAAGATATGTCTCACATATAGCCTTGCCCTAATTTTCATGAAAGAAAAGCAAATAAACAACAATTGCCACTACTCTAAATGCACCACCGCACTCCCTAAGATTTATCTTTACTCCTTCCCTCATTTATTATTGCGGGTAAACTGTGTATTTGCCACTAACACGGTCTGAATAGATTTGAAACAGTAAGTGTAACGGGCTCAAATGGACGGTGCCTATTATCCCTTCCCTCTTCCCTCTTGCCCTTTAATGGCCTATCACTTCATTCAATCTGTAGCTACATTTGAGTTCCTTTTACAACAAAAAGGGTCATAATGTTGCGTCTGATAATACTGAAATTGCCTCATTTGTTCATCTTTCGGTGGCTTGGAGCTGGTCACCCTCTCAAGTGAGCCTAGGTTTATCCCCATCAACTTTGAAAATTAAGGTCTTGTTTGGTCCGCGGCAGTCTCACCCACCAGATGCTCTGGGCTTCGCCGCCGCCCCGCAGACAGCCGCGCGGCCCGGGTCTAGCCGGCTCGGCAGCTCACGCCTGAGGCCGGGGGACCCGACTAGCACAGAGCCGGGTGTCGCCGGCGCGCTCCGCGGAAAACAGAAAGGCGGCTTCGCCAATCCCCACGGCGAGGGAGAGGCGGCCGCCGGTCAGCTGACGCTGAGAAGGCGAGAGTGAAGGAATGAGAAGAATGTGCTTGCTCAGAAGATGGAAGCGATAGGGACTCCCCACTCTGACCCCCGGCGCTGCAGCCGCAGGAGCAGCCGGGCCTGCTCACAGCTGTTGCCACTCGGGCTGTCACCTCGGCGGCCGCTGCCTGCGCCACCGGGACGGGTTTGTGCCGGTGCTGGGCCGGCCGCGGCAGCTGCTTCTGCCTTGACTGTTGCCCCTGACCCTTCTGCTGTTTCTTCCCTGATTTCAGCATCAGCTTTTCTTTTCTTCTCCCGCCCCCGCGCCCCCCACCTCCTGCCAGTCCCTCTTGTAAAAGGCAGAAAATAGCCTCTACGGTTGCCAGAGAGCGGGTGGGGTACGGAAAGCTTCTGACAAAGCTGGGTTCCTGGGGCCCCTCCTGGCTTCTTCTCCCCGGCTCTGTTTAGCATTTTCCTTCCCGCAGCATCAATGCTTTGTCAGCCTTGGGCTGGGAACTAACTCCCCGCGTAGTCTCCACCTCCTCTCTGACTTTCCAGGATGCTTCATCCCTCACCTCTCCAACAAGGGGAAAAATACCAAAGGGAGAAAAGGGAAGTGAATCCTCCAAGAGAACGTCATCGTTGACAATCCAGATTTTACTGGGGTTCCTGTAAGAGCAAACGGATCTTTTCAAGTCCTGGAACAATAAAATAAAAATTAAAATGGATGAATATGGCAGGTTGGGGAGCAATTAACTGGGAATTTAAAAGAACTCTTCTTGAGGATTTTCCTACCTGCCCACTCAGGTTACTTCCCTTTCTAAGATCTTCTTCCCCTTTCCAGGCTAGAAGCTAGGTGTAACTCGGCTCATAAAAATATGTGGCAGCAATTGGAATTTACCCTTTGACCTTCCCTCTCTCACCACCACACACACACACACACACACACACACACACACACACACACAGAGTCACACACAGAAGCTGCAATTCACTATCTAGCCCTGTTTTCACCAAACAGATGACTGTGTCACTGTTGAAAACTCCCTTTTTGCACAAGATAAAACTTCTAAGATCCTAGGATGGGACTTACTTGCAAAAGGAGTTCAAAGCTGCATTTTCTCTGGTGCGTATGTGAATGCTGAGATAGTTTGGACAATTGATAGAGAGAGAGAGATTATATACAAAAGTACACGCACACATAAAACCCTGTCAGTAATTAGCTATCTTTCTTTTAACACCATTCTCTATGGAACTTGTTTTTGTGAGTCAGTTTGTATGATTATATTCAGAATTTCTTGCAGGCATTCTAGTGACTAGATTTAAAACACAGGAAAGGGGCAGAAAACTGAGTCTAAAATGTATGAGGAGAATTTTCTAGTTTTTCTTAAAACCTGTTCACCTTTCCAAATAATTTTTCCTTGCCTTTATGCTGTGAAAGCCCCATTACCAGCTATGGAAAAAATAGTGCTAAGTGTTTTGTACAATTTCTTTTTGTGTGTGTGAAGCTTGAAAAGCCAAGAAAATGGGCAAAATACTGAATCAGGCCACCAGGGCCAGTTCAAATGCACAGAGACATTTTTACTGCATTATTTGAACTATTACTAAATAAAATGCTTTCTTCCTCGGAGCTTGGCTAAGTACTAATTTTCCAAAACACGAATACAACGTCTAGTGGAAAGTTGGAAATAATTTAAATGCAGGACTACACCATTGTACCCTCTCAAATTAACAATGTTTCCTTCGCCCTTCCCTACATCCTGAGTGTACAGACTCAAATTACATTAGGAGGGCCTGAAATGTCCAGGAAGCCTTGAATCTAGAGGTTTGAAGGGACAAGTTTAAACACTGTTTTCTCTATGAATGTAGAGACTAGAAATGATAAATTGAAACAGTTTCGGGCAACTCATTACCAAGTGCCTAAGTAGTGACTAACTGACAAATTAAAGAAACTGCCCTACAGCAATTTAGTTTTTAACATTAAAATAATTATACTCTTCTTTTTGAAACAATTATTTTGCTCCTTTGTGTTTCCACAACATGCTGTAAACACTCACAGGTTTGAACTCACAACCCAGAACATACAATAACAATAATGCCTACAAAACTACTTAAGGTCTTTACTAAGTAACTCAGCACCATTTTTCTCAAATCGGTATGTAAAGCTCAAATTTTCCATAGTAAGTTTTCACAGTTGCTAATACTCTCTCTGCTTAGCACAGCACAGATGATAATTTAAAAACATCGGTCTATAGGTAACAAATTTTTCTCTGCTGTTTTTATGTGATGATTAAAGTTTGGGGGTTTTCCTTCTTTTTAAACTCTCCATTTTGTTTGGAATTCATTGGTAAAGATAAATCTGCAGATAAACCTGGATACTCTTTATCACTGTCACTAGCTTAGTGATTTAGCAGCAGCAGCTTAGTGGTGGTCTGCCATTTTTATTGAAACTTGGGCACCAACTGCTGATTAGAAATTTTTTAATGGAATTCTCTGTACTTTAAATAAACTACTACTTCAAGATCTACCCTGTGTCCCTCATTCATCTTTAAGGCACAGAATCTCATGTACTTTCTGTGAGCTTTGACTCTGAAATATCTGTCTCATATGCAGTCTCTAGCATTGTTTGAACTCAATGCAGTTTTATTAATGCCTTTCAGCAAATTAGGGCAGAAATATGTTTTGAAGGTTTGTGCTATGATTCATCTTAAGCAAAAAAAAAAAATTAATTTTGAAAAATCAAGCCTATATTCATTTTCCACTCTTTTTGCCAAAGACTAGTTTAAAAGGTTTCTGTGTGGGTTTCACACAATGAACATCACAGAGGGGGAAAAATTCTGTTCCCTTTGGCATTTCTCCTCTTAAGGTGGTAGAAAAGTACGCATCTGCTTTTCCCGTGGAGAGGGAGATAATATGATAACCTTCTGATTATATACATAAGCGGAAACTGATCAGCTTCTCTTGTGGTTCGTTTTTAAGGGCAAGTTCCAGTTGGATTGTGCTAATGCACATATTCATGAATCTCTCCAAACAGGATTCACGGCTCTCCAGGGAACCCTTGAAGTATGCATCATTGTTTCAATGAAGTATCTTCATTATAAAACATTGGGACTATAAAAGGTGAATACCATTTGCCTCAGCCTAATGTAATCTCTGGCCTGACTTTTCTCCACTCTGATTTCTTTCCTTCCTTTCTTTTGCCTACCATCCTTCTCTTCTTTCTTTCTCTTTTTCTTCCTTTCTTTCGTCAATTTTTTTTAACAAACAAGAAAAAAGAGAAAAAAATCAAATTAGGTATTAGACAAAATCAAGGAAAAGATATGCTTGCTTTCAAAGTCAAACTTAATCTCCTTTGAAATGTTATGTAGGTAGGGGGTAGGAATCTTAACTCTAAAATCCAGAAATTCTTTTATTTCTACAAATGTTTTATTTGATAAAAAAGTAGCTAGCTTACGGAAATGTTTGGTCTCTGGGTGTGCATAAGTTTCTTGAAAAAAATAAGGCCAAAGGTGGAAGGTATAAAAAAAATAAGCAGGTAAACACCATTAAAGCAGGCAAAGAGGAGAGACACTATCATCAGAACAATGTAATGAAAAAAACAGGCACATGGATTTTTCATCTCATTGGCCTTACTGTAAAGGGTACAATATCTTGAACTGATCCGTCTTTTATTTGTACCAAATATAAATCCTAATGTTTCCCCCTCTTCTCTTTAGAATTCTTCCAGAGAACCTGAGATTTTAAGGAGTTCTACTAATGTGTGTGTTACAAAGAGGTCTTTATTAGAGAGGACATGAATGGAGGTCTGAGTGAGACTACAAAAGCCCTACACTGCTCTCGGGTATAATGGGGTGCTTTAAGGGAAGGAACACTGTCTTGGGGGGATGAAGGACAGTTTAATACAACATCTATTGCAAGGGAACAAAGGAGTTATGTAGCTCACAAATTAGGGTATTCACATCCAGATATATTAGTGGTAGAGTGTAGAGACTTGGAATTCAGTGTAAAATGATCTTGTCATCCAACAGAGCACACTGGAATGTGGCATTCCTTGGATGTAAGTTGTATGGTCATCAAAATAGATTGTACAAGTCACAAATAACTGACACTCAGTGACTCTGCAGCGATTAGCTTCCAAAGATAGTAATTCTTAGTGGCACTAAAAATAAGATGAGACATCTATGATTAAGCAGGAAATGACAAATGCAATTCAAGATATTATATATTCCAGTTGTCTTAGTCTCTCAGTGAAAATTAATTAAGGATAATATTTTTTAAGAGGCATAAGCGGTAGAGCACATACAACGTGGAGTCCGTGATTTACTGTTGCAGTTTAAGTCACCACTTCAGATGGACAGTCAAATCTCAAATCTCTTTTGTTTGATATACCATGAGATGAGAAAGGGAGATGGGATTTGAACAAAAATTCAAGAACTCAGCACCATGCTACAGGAGCTCCTTCTCAAGTAGACAGGCCAACTATAGTATGCTCCCTCCTCACCACTGAAATTAGCAAGGTCATGGCTGATTCCATGTTGCTAAATCCTCTAGATTTACTTTCAGTCCTTGATTCACTGTTACTGTTTTACATCTGACATTTGTATTTGACACTGTTAACCAGACACACTCTCATTCCCTTGGCTTTCCCATACTCAACCTTCATTTTACCCTAGACCCCTCTAGCCACTCTTTTTCACCCTGCTTCTTAGAATCCTTTGTCTTAGCCCTCTCCTAAAATGGAAGTATTCCTCTTAACTCTGTCTTCAAACCTTTGTTCTGACTGTTCTAAACCTTCTGTTTGGATGGTATCATCTGTTCTCGTGACTTTAATTATCTGTATAATGATGAGGCTACCCCAGCCCTGATTTCTCCTCTGAGCCCAGCTCATGGAACTCACTCTTTCATTGAAAACCACCTAGGTCCCCCATAAGAAGCCTGAATTCACTGTTTCCAAAGCTGAATTCATATTGTCCTCCCTCATCTTCCACATTTACCTATGTCTGTCTCCTACATGCTCAGTTTAGAAAAGCATTATCACCCAAACCACTAAAGTCAGAAAGTTATGAAGCAATCTTCTCTTGTATGCGTTATTACAAATCAGTCATTAATTCCTATCCTAAATGTATGGCTTTCCCTCCAGATCCATCACCATTCTCTTGGTTCAAGTCACCATGATCGATCGTTATGATTATTGTAACAGACTTAATCTGTTCCTCCTTATTGGTCTCCTTACTTCTAGTTATATATACTTTCATCTATTACTTTCTCCCCATTTTCCTTTCCAAAATACAAATCTGACTATGACAAAAGTATAATGTGTTTAATATAGAGTAGAGAAAGCAGGGAAGATAGATATTACATACAGCATGATACTATGAATACCCAATCCATTAACAAATCCTGTTGGTTCTATCATAAAGATATGATTTAAATTAGATTCTTCACATAAATTACTGCAACAGTCCCTATTCAGTCTCCCTATCTCATCTTTATTATCCTAGAGTCTATTTTTAAGAGAACTCTAAGAGTAACACTGTTACCCCTAAGTCAGATTGAGTTGTGTCTCTACTCAAAAGCCTCTAGTGATTTTCCATTTCATTCAAACTCAAGTCCAACTCTTAATGGCCTACAAGGACCTACTTGACCCAGCTACTGATTTCATGTGATTTCATCCCCCACCATTCTTTCTCTAGTTCACCACAGATTCAACATTTAGAAGCATAGAACAAGAAAATCGAGTTGACCAATGCCAGGGTAATTTTGGGACTGTATCCAGGTTCTATAATTACCTGGTTTGGAAACCTTCAGCATATTATTTTATCCTTCTGAGCATCAGCTTCTTTATCTTTCAAAATAGAATGAAATGCCCAGTTTAAAGGGCTTTTGTGAGGAAATCAGGTATAAATAAGATGTATGCCTGCCATTATAAAATTTTATTTTTCCCCATTTAATCACCTTCAAAAGCAATTCAAGGAGGATTTCTACTTTAAACTAGTACAACATTAATTTTTCCTGAAAACAGAGTTATGTTTATTAATTTTTAAGCCTAGTAGTTCATATAATATCTTATAGTAGACCAGATTTCAAAATGAATCTTTGTGTTACTTTATCCTCAGAAAATTCACTGAATTGTCTTCACTTATCATTACAATTTAAAAACATATAAGGTACTTCCTGGAAGTCCAGTGGTAAGACTGTGCTTCTGCTGCAGGGGCTGTGGGTTTGATTCCTGGTCTGGAAACTAAGATCCCCCATGTTATGGGGTGCAGCCAAATAAATAAATTAAAAAAAAAACACATAGAATCCTATTGTCTCTGATAATCTTGTTATAGTTTTCTCTTTATTTTCTAAAATGTTATAAGAAAAAAATGCTGATATAACATACTAAATCAATTAATTGAGCTGTATTGAAATTTCTTCAGTAGAATGCTAAATTATACCCTGGAAGAACTGAATTATTTAGGTTAAGACTTTAGAGCAATGTCATAGGTTTCATATCATACATTAAAAGAAAAAGAAGATGAGTCTGTGCTCAAATCCTAATGTCAACTTTTACTAGTTCTGCAACCTTGAGAACACTGTATAACTACTCTGAGTCTCAATTTCTTATTCCATAAAATGTGCTTAATAGTAATCACCTCATAGGAAAGTTTTGAGAATTAAATAAGATATGCAAGTAAGACAGCTCAACAATGGTAACTAACAGTAGCAGAGGAAAGAGTGATAATGATAGTTGGATATTAGTCTCCTTACACTAAGACTAGGATTCTGGAAAAGAATGCTGAGTTATCTTGAAAACTCTATATTACGATTGCTTTCTTCATTCTCTTAAGGGACAACCAAGTATTTCTTCACCCTTTGATTTTTATTGCAGAAGGAAATGGGAAGCCACTCCAGTATTCTTGCCTGGAGAATCCCATGGAGCGGGAGCTTGGTAGGCTACAATCTACAGGGTCGCAAAGAGTCGGACATGACTGAGCTACTTCACTTTCACTTGATTTTTATAATTTTCTTAAATTCTCACATATGATTCAAACATAAAATCTGTTTTTGACAGAGTGAGGAAATCACCCACCATTTGATACTGTTTCTGAAAAGTCAAAGGATCACACTGAGATATCCTCAGCCAGATTTTTCTGAGGCCTAGCCAATTCATTGTCATATGAAGAAAACAGCCATTAAGAGACTTGATTTTAAAATATGTAGGTTTTATTTTCAGGTCTAACACTCACTAGTTGTAGATACCTAAAAATAAAAACAACAACAATAAAAAACTAACACACAAATCCATTCACTGAATACCTATTAAGGGCTCTGGTGTCCACTGGGGGTAGAAGGCAGAGGAAAGGATAAATTTCATGTAGTCCCTGACTGTCACAGCCTAGTACAGTGTTGAGACATACACAAAGGTAAGTGTGTTCCTTCACTTATTTATTTTATGCAAATTTAAGAGCCTCCTGTGTATCAGACGCTATTCTAGACAATGGGGCGAGAACACTGAATAGTTAAATAAATAAATAAATAAAAATTAAAATCTCACTTCATTGAGCTTATATCCCAGTGAGTAGAAATAGACAAAAACCAAAATATATAAGTATGATACATGATATGTTTTATGATATGTTATATATGTGTGTATATATGTATATATGATATGTGTATGTTATATGTTGTTATATATGTTATATGATATGTATATATGTGATATATGTATATGATATGTATATATGATATATGATGTTATATTGTATGTTATATTATATGGTATGTTATATATATATATGTCCTCCAAGCAAGAAGGCTGGAGTGGTTTGCCATGCCCTCCTCCAGGGGATCTTCCCAACCCAGGGACTGAACCCAGGTCTCCTGCATTGCAGGCAAATTCTTTAAAGTCTGAGCCTCCAGGGAAGCCATGTTATATAAGTTCTACACAGAATATAGTGCAAGAAGGAGGATGGAGGTCCAAGCCTTAAATACATTTATCTCATGAGACCTCACTAAGATGACATTCCAGCAAAGATCTGAAGAAGGTGAGAGAAAACTCAGGCAGATATTTAGAGGAAGAGAATTCATGGAAAGAACAGCAACTACTAAGTCCTTGGGTCAGAAACATGTGTGACGAGTGTGGGAAGCAGTAGAAAGCTCTTATACCCAGAGCGGAGTGAGCAAGGGGATGAAATCAAAGAGACGGAAGAGAGGCAAGAGTGCTCAGGGCCCCAGAGACAAGCTGTGAACAGATGTCACTTGATATTACAGGGACAGAATGTGCTGAAGATAGAGTACAGGAAGAGAAGGGCAGAATCAGGGAGGTGCAGTAGGCACTCTTGCAACAGTCAATGGGGGATGTGACATTGGAAGTTATAAGAAGTTATGACTTCCCCAGTGGTCCTGTGGCTAAGACTCCATGCTTCCAATGCAGGGGGCCTGACTTGGACTCTGGTGAGGGAGCTAGATTCCGCATGCCACGACTGCAGCTAAAGATTCTGCAACTAAAAATCCTGCTCGCCACAGCGAAGACGGAAGATGCTATGTGCCACAACGCAGACCAGGTGCAACCGAGATGAATTAAAAAATAAATATGCTTTTAAAAAGAAGTTATCTGGTTCTGGGTAGATTTTGAAGGTGGAGCTGACTTCATTTACTGATAGATAGGAGGCGTAACTCTAATATCACATTTATCATATTACAAAACATGCAACAGTAGTCTGGGTCTCTTTTCTCTCTTCTTACCACCTCTAAACATGCACACACCACAGATTAATTTTGTCTGAGAGGTTAGGAAAGACTGCACAGGAAAAATGGCATTTAACGCTGAGTTTGTTCATAAAGAATGACTAAAATTTCTGGCTGAGAGAAAGGAAAAAATATTACAGGGTTTTGCAATTAGTAAATCACTAAAAACTTTGACAAAGTCAATGTCAGTGGGGGGTTGGAATATACTACACTTATAAAACATGTGAGAGTATCCGCCATGGCTGGACAGGAGAAAGGCAAAGAAGCATGTGCACGTGGGTGGAGTTGGGCCAGGAGCTTTTGGTTATATAATACAGAAACTAAATTCAAATGACTTTATTTAAAAAGGAGTGCAAACATGGCTGCATCCAGGATCAGAAAATACTTTTTAGAGTTTGCTCTATTATTCTCCATTTCTTATCTCTGCTTTCCATTATATGTTGCCTTTATTCTGCTGACAGGCTCTCTTCATGAGGGAGTAAAATGACTGCAATAACTTCAGTAAAAAGAGAAACTTGTTTCTCCCATACTGTAATATTTCCCATGAATGGAAGAATTCCTGTTGCAAGGGAAAGGGCAATAGGGTTTGCTCAGCCTGCAGCCCATGTCCATCTCTGTGCCTCACACAGATACTGTGGAATGATGGAGAGGTGACTGACTCCATAAGGGGAAATGGAAGTGTGGGGCACATAAAAGAACAGATAGATACTCCAGTTGGCAAAGGAGTTTAGGTCAGATAAAGGGTCTGACGAGCCCACGGAAGAAGTCTGCATTTTATCTAAAATGTAACCAACAGATTTTAGGCTAGGAATTAACATGATAAAGTTCACATTTATAAGAATTAGTGGTAATAAGGAAACAGTTTGGGTTGGGAAGAAGCTACTCAGTGTGGAAGCTTGTTTCATTGGTTCCAATTCTTCATTTACCCCTGTATCCACTGCCTTTGTCATAGGACAAAAGAAGCAGAGTATATTTCCCCACTCCATGACTTTGAGTACAAGTCAACATGACTTGCTTTAGCAATTAAATAAACTATAAGTGGTGGACTAATTCCCAACCTAGATCACAAGAAGCCATCAGAGTCTTTGCTTTCACTCATGTGACACTACAATTCCCATGCCTGGGTTATATTCTTGTCCTAGGAAGAGGAAGAAAGACAGGTGAAGCAGAGTCAAATGCCCCAAAGCTTATCTTAGTCTACATCAACCAACAACCAGATGGAAAACCAAGCCAGCCAAGATAAACGAAACATCTGAGCCCATCTAACATAAAGAGCTGACTCACTGATCCATGAGAATAAATTATTCCTGTTTCAAGCAACTGAATGCTGGGTAATTTGCTATAAGAAAAGTGTAAGTTTGGCCACAGTTAACTGGATACTGTGAGAGCTCTGATATTGAAGACTGCTATAATAATAACCAAGAAATAGCGGGCAATAAATCAAGACTGTCACAGAGAAGTTACAGAGGGGACATCTAAGTCATGGTAGACACTTAGAGAGTATCTGAGAATGATGAAAGAGTTTCTTATTTAATGAGGGTAGAAGTAGAGAGAACCTTTGGGGGAAAATTTAGAGGTGGCAATACCCAATTTTTGAGCAAACTCCAGGAGACAGCGGAGGACAGGGGAGCCTGCATGCTGCAGTCCACTGGGTCGCAAAGAGTCAGATACGACTTGGTGACTGAACAACAATGCCCACTGGCTCCTGGAACTGGGCATCTACTTTAAAAGAACATAAGGAGGCTAAAAAAATTAATACTATCACTAGGAAGAAGATGTAGAATGTGAAAGAATCAAAATTCTAGAGAGCTCCAATAATAAAGAGTCACAAATATGAGAAACAGCAAAATATTATGTTGCTGAAGCCAATGGAGAAATCATTGGAATGCTTGATTTCTGTACCCAATTATTCAGTTCAGTCGCTCAGTCGTGTCTCTCTGTGACCCCATGAATTGCAGCATGCCAGGCCTCCCTGTCCATCACCAGCTCCCAGAGTTCACTCAGACTCACGCCCATCGAGTCAGTGAGGCCATCCAGCCATCTCATCCTCGGTCGTCCCCTTCTCCTCCTGCCCCCAATCCCTCCCAGCATCAGGGTCTTTTCCAATGAGTCAACTCTTCGCCTGAGGTGGCCAAAGTACTGGAGCTTCAGTTTTAGCATCATTCCTTCCAAAGAAATCCCAGGGTTGATCTCCTTCAGAATGGACTGGTTGGATCTCCTTGCAGTCCAAGGGACTCTCAAGAGTCTTCTACAACACCACAGTTCAAAAGCATCAATTCTCGGTGCTCAGCCTTCTTCACAGTCCAACTCTCACATCCATACATGACCACAGGAAAAACCATAGCCTTGACTAGACAGACCTTAGTCGGCAAAGTAATGTCTCTGCTTTTGAATATGCTATCTAGGTTGGTCATAACTTTTCTTCCATGGAGTAAGTATCTTTTAATTTCATGGCTGCAATCACCATCTGCCATGATTTTGGAGCCCAAAAAAATAAAGTCTGATGCTGTTCCACTGTTTCCGCATCTATTTTCCATGAAGTGATGGGACCAGATGCCATAATCTTCATTTTCTGAATGTTGAGCTATAAGCCAACTTTTTCACTCTCCTCTTTTACTTTTACCAAAAGGCTTTTTAATTCCTATTCACTTTCTGCCATAAGGATGGTGTCACCTGCATATCTGAGGTTATTGATATTTCTCCCGGCAATCTTGATTCTAGCTTGTGCTTCTTCCAGTCCAGCGTTTCTCATGATGTACTCTGCATATCAGTTAAATAAGCAGGGTGACAATATATAGCCTTGACGTCCTCCTTTTCCTATTTGGAACCAGTCTGTTGTTCCATGTCCAGTGCTAACTGTCACTTCCTGACCTGCATATAGGTTTCTCGAGAGGCAGGTCAGGTGGTCTGGTATTCCCATCACTTTCAGAATTTTCCACAGTTTATTGTGATCCATACAGTCTAAGGCTTTGACATAGTCAATAAGGCAGAAATAGATATTTTTCTGGAACTCTTTTGCTTTTTCCATGATCCAGCAGATGTTGGCAATTTGATCTCTGGTTCCTCTGCCTTTTCTAAAACCATCTTGAATATCAGGAAGTTCACGGTTCACGTATTGCTGAAGTCTGGCTTGGAGAATTTTGAGCATTACTTTACTAGTGTGTAAGATGAATGCAACTGCTGTAGTTTGACCATTCTTTGGCATTGTCTTTCATTGGGATTGGAATGAAAACTGACCTTTTCCAGTCCTGTGGCCACTGCTGAGTTTTCCAAATTTGCTGACATATTGAGTGCAGCACTTTACAGCATGATCTTTCAGGATTGAAATAGCTCATTTGGAATTCCATCACCTCCACTAACTTTGTTTGTAGTGATGCTTCCTAAGGCCCACTTGACTTCACATTCCAGGATGTCTGGCTCTAGATGAGTGAGCACAACATCATGATTATCTTGGTCATGAAGATCTTTTTTGTACAGTTCTTTTGTGTATTCTTGCCACTTCTTCTTAATATCTTCTGCTTTTTTAGGTCCATACCCTTTCTGTCCTTTATTGAGCCCATCTTTGCATGAAATGTTCCCTTGATATTTCTAATTTTCTTGAAGAGATCTCTAGTCTTTCCCATTCTGTTGTTTTCCTTTATTTCTTTGCATTGATCACTGAGGAAGGTTTTCTTATCTCTCCTTGCTATTCTTTGGAACTCTGCATTCAGATGCTTATATCTTTCCTTTTCTCTTCTGCTTTTCACTTCTCTTCTTTTCATAGTTAATTGTAAGGCCTCCCCAGACAGCTATTTTGCTTTTTTGCATTTTTTTTCCATGGGGATGGTCTTGATCTCTGTCTCTTGTACAATGTCATAAACCTCTGTCCATAGTTCATCAGGCACTCTATCTATCAGATCTAGTCCCTTAAATCTATTTCTCATTTCCACTGTATAATCATAAGGGATTTGATTTAGGTCATACCTGAATGGTCTAGCGGTTTTCCCTACTTTCTTCAATTTAAGTCTGAATTTGGCAATAAGGAGTTCATGATCTGAGCCACAGTCAGCTCCCGATTCAATCATTATAGGAACATTAATTTAGTATTTAAGGTTTTTTAAAATTTTTAAATTGATGAATAATTGCTTTACAGAATTTTTTTATTTTTCTGTCATACATCAATAAGAATCAGCCATAGTTTAAAATATACATTGACAATGGAGAGCTTAATGGCAACCTTGATGAGATTGACTTTAATACAGTGCGAAAGAGGGACCAAATTGGGATCGGTTGAGTGTCAGTGGAAAAAGGTGGCAGGCATTAGGAAACTTTCACAAAGTTCAGTATGACAGGAGAAAGTTTTTTTGACAGGTCCAAAGGAACATGGTGCCACTTATTAAGAAGAAACTGAAGATAGAGAAGACAATAACCCAAGAATAAAAACTTGCTTTCCAAAAATCTGTGACACCTAAATTAGACAATAATAATGAAATTACTGTGTGAAAGCAAGGCAATAACAGTAGTCAGAGTGCTGAGCATTTCACATGGATTAGGATTCCCCAGGAATGCTAGTGGTAAAGAATCTGCCTGCCAATGCAGGATATTCAAGAGACATGGGTTTGATTCCTGGATTGGGAAGATCCCCTAGAAAAAGTAGCAATAATTGCATTTAAATTCTAAAATAGTCCAAGAGGTACAAACAATTATTATTGGTGAGAGATCTGAGGCTTAGAGACATTAAATAACTTGAAGACTCTTGAGAGTCCCTTGGACTGCAAGGAGATCCAGCCAGTCCATTCTGAAGGAGATCAGGCCTGGGATTTCTTTGGAGGGACTGATGCTAAAGCTGAAGCTCCAGTACTTTGGCCACCTCATGTGAAGAGTTGACTCATTGGAAAAGACCCTGATGCTGGGAGGGACTGGGGGCAGGAGGAGAAGGGGACGACAGAGGATGAGATGGCTGGATAGCATCACCGACTTGATGGACATGAGTTTCGGTGAACTCTGGGAGTTAGTGATAGACAGGGAGGCCTGGCGTGCAGTGATTCATGGGGTCACAAAGAGTCGGACACGGCTGAGCAACTGAACTGAATGAACTGAACTGAACTGAAAGTTGCATATAAATCACAAGAAGTGGGGTGGAATTCTGGAGTCAGAATTCTCTTTCTTAGCATATGAGATATGCAACTTTTTTGGAGCTTTCTAGTGACTGCCCTAGAGTTTGCAATGTATCTTTTTCACTAATCCAAGTATACTTTCAAACACTATACAACTTCATACATTCTACAAGTACTTTACAATAAAAAACAATCTAATTTCTACCCTGTCCTTGTATCCATACTGTCATTCATTCCCCTTACACACACAATATACATATATATGCATACATATATAGACTTAATTGTCTATACATAATTGTCACCCTGCTTATTTAACTTATATGTAAAGTATATCATGCAAAATGCCAGTCTGGATGAAGCACAAGCTGGAATCCAGATTGCTGGGAGAAATATCAATAACCTCAGATATGCAGATGATATCACCCTAATGGCAGAAAGTGAAGAGGAACTAAAGGGCCTCTTGATGAAGGTAAAAGAGGAGAGTGAAAAAGTTGGCTTAAAACTCAACATTTAAAAAACGAAGATCATGACATGTGGTCCCATCACCTCATGGCAAATAGATGGGGAAACAATGGAAACAGTAACAGACTTTATCTTTTGGGCTCCAAAATCACTGAGGACAGTGGCTGCAGCCAGGAAATTAAAATACACTTGCTCCTTGAAAGAAAAGCTATGATAAAACTGGACAGCTTATTAAAAAGCAGAGACATTACTTTGCCAACAAAGGTCTGTCTAGTCAAAGCTATGGTTTTTCCAGTAGTCACATATGGATGTAAGAGTTGGACCAAAAACAAAGCTGAGTGCCAAATTGATGCTTTCGAACTGTGGTGCTGGGGAACACTCTTGAGAGTCCCTCAGACAGCAAGGAGGTTAAAGCAGTCAATCCTAAAGGAAATCAACGCTGAATACTCATTGGAAGAACTGATGCTGAAGCTGAGGCTCCAATCTTTGGCCAACTGATGTGAAGAGCTGACTCGTTGGAAAAGGCTCTGATGCTGCAAAAGATTGAAAGCAGGTGGAAAAGGGGACAACAGAAGGCAAGATGGTTGCATGGCATCACCAACTCAATGGACATGAGTTTCAGCAAGCTCTGGGAAGAGACCTGGAGGCCTGGCATGCTGCAGCCCAAAGAGTCAGACACAACTCACTGACTGAACAACAAAAATACATATTTAAAGTCTATACCCATCATAAATATATATGTACATACATATATAAACGTACATAATAAAAGTATACATACATGTAAGAATACATAATTGAATGCACACTGCTATTATTACTTTGAAAAACAAAATCACCTGTTAAACTAAGTATAAAAAGTGTAAACTTTTATTTCACCTTCACTTTTTCCTTCTCCAGTACTTTTCCTTTCTTTATGTAGATCTAAGTTTTTAACCTGTATCATCTTCCTTCTCTCTGAAAGACTTTTTAATATTTCTTGATAGTAAGGTCTACTAGCAACAAATTCCTTCAACTTATGTTTGCCTGAGGAAGTTTTACTTTGCTTTGTTTTTGAAGGATAATTTCACAGGGTACAGAATGCCAGCTGACATTTTTTCCCCTTAATAGCCTAAATATTTCAGTCTACTTTCTTCTTGCTTGCATGCTTTCTGAGAAGTTGAATGTAATTCTTTTTTTGCTCCTCTGTAGGTCAGGTGTTTTTCCTTCTGATTTCTTTCAAGATTTTTCTTTTAGCTGTGATTTTCTGAAGTCTGAATATTACATGCCTCCTTTGTAGGTTCCTTGGGCATTTATCTTGCTTGGAGCTCTTTGAGCTTCCTTCATGTGTGGTTTTGTGTCTGACATTAACTTGGAATTTTTCAGTCATTATTGGTTCATTTATTACTTCTGTTCCTTTCTTTCTTCTCCTTCTGATATTCCCATTGCATATATATTTCATCTTTTGTAGTTGTCCCACAGCTCTTGGATATTTTCCATTTTTTTCTGTCTTTTTTCCTTTTGTTCTTTCATTTTAGAAGCTTCTATTGATACATCCTCAAGCTCAGAGATTCATTTCTCAGTGTGTCCAGTCTACTAATGAGTCCAGCAAAGGCATTCTTTACTTCTGTAACACTGATTTTGATCTCTAGTACTCCTTCTTGATTCTTTCTTAGAATTTTCATACCTCTGTTTACACTGCCCATCTGTTCTTGCATTACTTTATCCAGTAGAGTCCTTTGTATATTAATCATCATTGTTCTAAATTTCCCCCTGATAATAACATCTCTGGTAACCTAAGTCTGGTTCTGACTCTTGCTCTATTTCTTTAAACAGTGTGGATTTTGCCTTTCTTATGCCTTGTAACTTTTTTTGATGACTTGACTAAGAAAGGCACTGCGGTAGACAGGCCTTTAGTAATGTGGTGGTAAGATATGAGGGGCAGAGCATTCTGTGATGTTATGATTAGGCCTCAGTCTTTTAGTGATCCTGTGACTCTGGACTGTGAACAAGGGTTTCTCAGTCCTCCCCTCTCCCCAACTCCCTAGGTGGGACAAGATGGCTAGAGTGGACTGAGGTTGAGTATTTCCCTTCTCCTATCTAAAAGCATAGTGAGGGTTGGCACTGTGTATTTCCTTCTCCTACACAGATGGCTAAATCCAACTGGGATTGAGTATTTCTCGCCCTCGAGATAGGTTCTGACAGAAGCCTAATAGTTTAGGCTCTGGTAAAATATTTTCCCTTGAAGTCAGGTCTTGCTAAGAACAGAATGCTCAGATATATTTCAATATGGTTCCTTTCCCTCTAGAGGAAATTTTTCTCTAGTATTCACCAGAAGAGCCTGATCAAGATTGTGCAAGTAAAACTCACGATAGTTTTGGCACTCCTCCCAGGAACAGAATTTTGAACTCTCAGACGTACCCACTTGAAGCTGCTGGCAATTCTTCAATGGGTACTTCAAGTTTTCCTACCCTGACACTGCTTCCCAGAGAGGTTTCTGATATGCTGTGATTCTCTGTATTCATTTGTTTTTAGGGGTAGTGGTTTTCCTTGTGACCTCATTTTTCTGACAAATCTAGAAAGAGTTGTTGATTTTTCAATTTGTTTAGCTTTTTCATTATTGGTCGGGCAGAGGGACTGAATGCTCAGATATATTTCAATATGGTTCCTTTCCCTCTAGAGGAAATTTTTCTCTAGTATTCACCAGAAGAGCCTGATCAAGATTGTGCAAGTAAAACTCACGATAGTTTTGGCACTCCTCCCAGGAACAGAATTTTGAACTCTCAGACGTACCCACTTGAAGCTGCTGGCAATTCTTCAATGGGTACTTCAAGTTTTCCTACCCTGACACTGCTTCCCAGAGAGGTTTCTGATATGCTGTGATTCTCTGTATTCATTTGTTTTTAGGGGTAGTGGTTTTCCTTGTGACCTCATTTTTCTGACAAATCTAGAAAGAGTTGTTGATTTTTCAATTTGTTTAGCTTTTTCATTATTGGTCGGGCAGAGGGACAACTTATACACTCTCTCAAGCTAGGACCAAACCAGATGTCAAAACTGGCTTTTAAAATAAATTTCTTAAATCTGCTGTTAAATTATTTTCATAAAGATAGAAATAAGCAAAAATACATGCTACTGAGTTTTCTTTTATATCAATTTCACCTAATATTAATTTCTTTTATATTAATTTCACATATTTTCTTTTATATTAATTAATTATATATATAATTTCTTTTATATTAATCACATATTTATTGGGCAATTGTAGATGATTTAGATTGATATTTATAGTTTTATAATGCCAAAGTCACAGCACCATGGCATCATCTTTCTTTACATTTTGGCCAGGCTTTTTAACAGCAGAGATTTCCTCTTGTTAACTTAAACTGAAAAGGAATTTATTAGAAGGGTGTGAATTAGCATAAATGAAAATCAGAAAGGCTGGAAAACAGGCCTGGCAAGACTCCAGGAGACTAAAGAATAGCCAAAATCCTCTCCATCTGTTTAAGATGTCACCTAAGGATCCCTCAAGGGATCAAACCATAAATCCTCAACACCACTGGTTTTGCTATAAAAACAACTTCAGTAGGACTTATTACCTTTGTTTCAGGTACCTAATATTCAAACTCAGGTAGGAGTGCCTGACAAGACACACATAGGTCACACGCCTTCCTCTCTAGGGTGTAAGAGGTGAATTATTTGCCAATATTATGAATGCCATTTACATTTGACTTTGGAAGGCACTATGTGGTTTGTATAGCAAACTTATCCCCTGATTATACTTACACTTAGTAAGAAACATAAAATAAAACTAGTAATTCCTTGAGCCCGTTCTACTGACCAGTAGGAGAAGATAGTTCAGAGGCCTACTGGGTGTCATTAACCATCTATATAGACAGTCAAATACTAGTTAATCAAGGATTAAGGAGTATTTACTAAAGTAGTTTGCTGTGTTTGATAGGACACCTAAATTTAGTGAGAGATTTGGCACAACTTGAAAGTTGCTTACCTAAGCTTTTTAGAAACTATCTGAATCTGTTCGGTCAGAAAATTGGGCTGTAAATCCCATGATACTAAATATTTCTTATAAGATATCAAAAACATATATGTTTAAATTGGATTGGAAATTTTGCAGAAACAGCATTTTTTACAGTACTGCCATATTTCTGATTGACGCCTGTCCTAATCTAAGCCATGCATGCATAGCTTCATGAAATATGCAACATCAAATAAATTACCAAACTTTTTGAACTTTGAAAAATTAAAAAAAAAAACCAAGAGCTTAAAGTTCAAAAATTCCTTTATTCAAGCCAAATTGTTCAACCTTTATCACAGTGTAACAACCTATTTTAAAAACCTGAAATAAATAAGTTATCCATGTAACCTTGTCACTTCAATTTGCAGATGTTCCTTTTATCTCTGAGCTTGTATACCATATCACACTTACATCCTTGTCTCTTTCTACTATGTGCTACAGACCATATTATAACAGAGTTTCAAAACTGCCAAGCATCATGGGAAAGGTAATATTCATACCAAAAAAAAAAAAAAAAAGCACAGGAGCTGATATCTGTTGCCTTGATGTTCACCTTCAAAAGTACTTCAGGTGCCCTCTTTCTATTCCCAGTCCTTGTTATAGCATAGCTCTAGGATATTCGTCTAAGGAGCCATTTGAAGAATGACAAATAGTGGAAAGTGAGTTTGAGCTACAAATTAACTTGCCCCTGCATTAACAAAGTCTTTCTGGCATTCAGCACTTTCAACTGGGATTAAAATTAAAAACAATTTCCAACAGAATAAAAATTAAAAACTCTCATTGTTAATTAAATGTATTTAATAATGAGAGCGATTTCTTCCACTAAAAAATAAAAAAATACTTGAATATTAAGAGAAACAGGAGTTGGGACCACTTTAATAAAAGGAGGAATTAAGGATAAATGAATCTAAAAAAACCTAAATTTCTAAAAGAAGAGAATTGTATATTATTACTTTCATGTAAGCTGGCTAATTAGTTATGATGCAAGTAAATAAAGGTAAATCAGTAGTAGTCAGTATTCACATTGAGCATCTATTTTGTGCCAGGAGTATGTGCTATGTGATGATACTGTTCAGATGAAGGAAAAATAGTCCATAAACTCAAGAGTTCATATTTTAGTGTAGGAGGACAGAAATGGAAGCAAATGACTCAAACATATTACATTTAAAGATATACTACTATCTTTTATAGAATATGTGAAATACTTTTCAAAGTTATGATTATTCAGAGTCGTATATTTATTTTAATGTTTCCATAGATTTAGCCAAGTATTATTTTATTTAACATTAGAACAAAATAAAATAATCTCAAACTCTACAAACCTGGGCTTCATGCCATGTATATAGTGTTTTATTTTATTTTTAGCCTAGAAACCAAAAGAGAAATTATAGTTCTCACATTTCATAAATTTTTTGAGTAGTGACTAGATTGTACTGTCATATCCTTAAAGAACAACAACAATTTTGCTGGTAACAGACAACTGACTTAGATAAAATCCAGTCCTTGCCTGGGAGACTCTATCAATAAAGAGAAAATGAAAGACACTAGGAAAAGGTGTGTGACTCACATTTTGGGAAAGTAGCTGTTGTTAGTTTCAATTTTCTTCAATTAGGATGGATGTTAGTGAAGATGTTAACCCCGTCATTCTGGCTTAAGTCCAGCTTGGGTAATTACATCCTGCCTACTTAAATTCTCTCTGGGTCCAAAGAGATCCTTCATTCTCACCTCACACTGTGGTGTGATGATGCTGGCATATAGCTAAATCAAGCCCACATTTAACCCTGGGAATGGCAGTGTCTCTGTGGTGAAAATATGATCCTTCTGCACAGTATCAGTATAAATTCACTTTTGGGGTAAAGGTTTTAGAACATATAATGTAATAAAGCAAAATTAGTCATATGACATCCTTAACTAAAGATACAACACAAAAGTATCCAATAGAATGAAATGTCTCTGACAGGTCTCCGCAGTAATGGGAGACATTTTTTTTTTAGTGTGCCCTAGCTGCAAATGTAAGATCATTATCATTAGATCTTTAAAATACCAACAAGCAAAATATGAAGAGATTTAAAGTCACCTTTAAAATCACCCCAAAAGTTCATTCTCAATTATCTACAATCAATGTCATTCTCCTTGGCTAGAAATTGGTACCAGAGAATAAATTCTAAGAGGAAAATTTAAAAGGACAATTGATGCTGACAGTTTATCAATGGAAGTGCATTTCTAAGTCGTGCTCATCTATGCACCAAACCTCTGTTTATTTCTCTGCTCCATCTACTTTGCACTCTTGCCACATTTTTGTAGGGACATTAAACATTGCTCAAGAGTAACCTTTCCTACAAATACTTCAGACCATTTCTGTAAGATTTCATTTGGTGATATGCATTGAGCTTCATGTACTGTGAGATGGCAAAAATTTTTACAAATGTTTGAAAGTTTCCATGGAGATCTCTTTCTGTCTGTAACACCTCTGAATAAAGCTGCTCAAAGTTTATACTGCTTAAAACCAATTTTTAAAATGACAACATAGACACAAGATTATATGTACGTATTATAGCTACGGTACAATTACCATATAAACTAAATATCCATTGTAAGATATATTAAGCTAAAAATAGATAAACTGACAAGACAGAGATACCATAAAACACTAATAGGTAATTGGACAAAGAATTATTATAGGTGATTATAAAGGTGAAAAGAGCACAGGCAACTCATAAAAGTATTATAACAAAGGCAACTTATGAAAGTAACAAATGAGATATTTTTAATGTCATAGGAATTGCAGTAAAATAACCAACATATAATATTTTTGGCAAACAGTCAAAAATGGAATGCTCAATAATGATAAATATTTAATAAGCATTTTTACATTGTTGGTGGGAATGTAAATTGGTACAATACACCTGGATGATATTTATCAAGGAGTCCTATTCTCAGTAACCCTATCATTGGGAATCTATTTTAGGAAAATAATCCTTTAACTAGATGAAGATTTATGGACAAAGGTGTTTATGTTAGTAAACCATAAAATTGCAATCAATCAACTAATAAGTAAAAGAAACACTAAATGCCCAACTCTAGTCCCCAGAGAGCTTACATCTATTTGGGTGAGAAAAACCATAAATAATAATATGAACTGTAAATTACTTATATAGTATGTTAGATGGTGATAAGTGCTAAAGAAAGAAAAAAGTCAAGCAGTATAACAGGGAATGGGAGTACTTAAGAAGGGGCAGGCTGTAGTATTAAATAGAGTAGTCAGAGTTATTCCTCACTTATAATCAGATATTTGAGCAAAGTGAAAAGGATGTATGAAAGTTAGTCTCACAGAGATACTTATGCAAAGAGAATTACAGGCTAAAGGCCCTAAGGTAAAAACATGCCCTCTTCTGTTTAATGAACAACACACATGCCAGAATGGTCCAAGTAGGATGAGCAAAGGAGAGAGAAGTGGTACATGAGGGTGGGGAGGCCGAAGACAGCCAGAGCATGGGTCCTTGTGAGCCACTGCAATGACTTAGATTTACTTGGAATGGCATGTGAGACACAGACATGGGTTTTGGGCAGAGAAATGACTTGGCCTGACATGTTTTCATGGTATCAGTTTAGCTGTAGGCTTGATTAAAAATTAAAAAAAAAAAAAATACTGGCTGCCAGAATAGCAGCAGAGAGGCCTATTAAAGAAATCATGGTCATACAGATAATAGAAACTGGTGACTTGGACCAAGATGTTATCAGAATGAGAAGTGATCATATTATGAAAATATTTTGAAGAAAAAATCAATAAGATTTCCTAACAAACTGTATGTGGAAGTAAGGAAAGGGAAGAGTAATAGATGATTCCAAGTTTTTTGGCCTAAGTAACTAGAGGGCAGATTTGAGGTCAACTGAGCTTGCAAAGGCAGAAGAAATAGGGTTGAGAATGAGAGAGATCAGGAATTCCATTTTAAGAATGCTGACTTGAGATGTTTATTAGACATTGACAGAGAGATGTTGAATAGTGGTTAGATGTATGAGTCCAGAGTCTAGCCAGAGGTCAAGATCAGAGATACAAATTAGGAAGTCCTCAAAAAAATGGGAGATTTATTAGCATATATAGATAATATACAAAGTAATGACTCTGGATGAAATCACTAGGAAAGTAAATATAAAGGAAGAGGAAAGAGATAGAAGGACAGAGCTTTAGGATTCTCCAAAGTTAAGATTTGAGTAGAAGAGGAGGAATAAGAAAAGAGTGATCAGTGAGGCAGGGAAAATAGTGTGTGAGGTAGGAAAAATATATGAGGTAGGAAAAACAGTGTATGACGTTCTTGAATTTGAATAAGGTAAGCACACGAAAATAGAAGCATTGTGTTATGCAATGTTGATAATCAAGATGGAAATCAAGAACTGATCATGGCATTTAGTAACATGGAGATCATAGGTAACTGAGATAAGGGCAGTTTTGTGGAGTGGCAGGAATGAAATCTTGTTTGGACCAGGTTTAAGATAATAGGTTAAGGAGAACGGCTTCATTTCTATCAAAGACAGTCACTTCAATAATTTTTTTTTTTTTACTCTTTTTCTATTGTCTGTGACTGACCGTATGTGGTGGTTATTTTATTCTATTTTGTTTATTCCTATTTCAGCTATATTCAGAAAATTTATGTTTAAACTGAATAATGGCTCTATATACAACTTCATTTACCTTTTGATAGAAGTATATAAGAAGAAAATCTATCTAAATTTATGCCCTCATGGTGAGTGATTCACTGCAATTTTACTCACAAGATCTTGATATTATTATTATACAATTTTAAAAATATACAATTGGCTTTGCCCAAGCACAAAGCTTGAAGCACTTGACTATTCTAATTAAGATATGCTGAAACTCTATTTCAGTTTTGAGCCTCACCTATGGATCAGGTTTGATACTAGGAGAACATTGTGTATCTGGAGAATGTAAACTCTGTTCTTCAGAAGTGGTCCTAAATACTCATAGGTCATCAGACCATCCATCACAGATGGCAAATGGGATGGATAGAGGCAGTTCTTTGCAAGTTTTCAAAACTTAGCTCCCTTAGGGATGGATGGTACTCTCAACTCAAACTTATTCCATCTGACATCCTACCCAATACTTTAAATAGCTTCAGACACTTTGGCAAAGAGATCAAAAGGAGGACATGGATTTTTAAAGGCAAGAGAGAAAGACTGTTGAGGGTTGGCAGGACAAGTAGCAAAAAGTAAAAATCTGAAAGGAGATATTAAAGAGAACAAATTAAGGATACTAATTAACTTTTTTAGATATTACATACTTTTCAAAATTGCATGTGACCAATCCCCTCAAAGGGGCTTCCCTGGTGGCTGAGACAATAAAGAATCTGCCTGCCGATGCAGGAGAACCCGGTTCTATCTCTGGGTAGGGAAGTTCCCCTGGAGAAGGAAATGGCTCCTCACTCCAGTACTCATGCCTGGAGAATCCCATGGACAGAGGAGCCTGTCAGGCTATGGTCCGTAGGGTCGCAAAAAGGCAGACATGATTGAAGTGACTCAGCACAAAGAAACACTACAACACCAAGACAGAAAACGAAACAAGGCACAAAACAAACAATGAAACACACAAAGATAAAGGATTCGGGGCTAAAGGGCAACCATTCAAATCATAATTGATCCAATGACAAGTGTTACATATGCCACGAACTGTTAAATGCTATAAATTATATCACTGAATCTTCATATTAATTCTGTGAGGAAGGTATTTTTAGTTTCTTACTTTTAGATGAAGAAATGAAGCCTTAGAGAATTTGAGTTACTTAAGTTCACAGTGCTAATGATTATCAAAAGCTGGGATTCCAGTCCCTGGGTCAGTTCAGTTCAGTTCAGTCACTCAGTCGTGTCCGACTCTTTGAATCCATGAATCCGTGAATCGCTGCATGCCAGGCCTCCCTGTCCATCACCAACTCCCGGAGGTCACTCAGACTCACATCCATCGAGTCCGTGATGCTATCCAGCCATCTCATCCTCTGTCATCCCCTTCTCCTCCTGCCCCCAATCCTTCCCAGCATCGAGTCCTTTCCAATAAGTCAACTCTTCTCATGAGGTGGCCGAAGTACTGGAGTTTCAGCTTTAGCATCATTCCTTCCAAAGAAATCCCAGGGCTGATCTCCTTCAGAATGGACTGGTTGGATTTCCTTGCAGTCCAAGGAACTCTCAAAAGTCTTCTCCAACACCACAGTTCAAAAGCATCAATTCTTCGGCACTCAGCCTTCTTCACAGTCCAACTCTCACATTCACACATGACCACTGGAAAAACCATAGCCTTGACTAGACGGACTTTTGTTGGCAAAGTAATCATGGCTGACTCCAAAGTTGATACTTTTAACCACTTAGAAATTAAATTGCATGAAGTGTACATCATAAAGTCTCATACAATTAAAAGGAGTTTATGTTTGGAATCAGAGTCTCAGTGGCAAAAGAAAACAATAAACCACATTACAATATGTTCAGATGAAACAAACAAAATTTATTCTTAGGAAAAGTAAAATCTTCACTCCCCTATCCCCATAGCCACATACACACCTTCATTTATTCCTGAAAAGGATATGTAAAATTTAGTGGATTCTATCCTCAACAATATCTTATAAGAAATATAATACTAAGTTTTGTATAGTTTTTGTTCATCGAGTCTCTCAACACAAGTCAATGCAAAAATCCAAAATAGAATTCTTAATTGTATTTCAGGTTATGGAAGAAGTAGGAAAGGAATGCAAGCCAGTTGGGCAGCTCTCTGATGGTCTGCTAGATACAAAGTTAACATTGAGAGTATTTAGGATATCTCGGTGGATGGTTCTCAACTGGTGACAGACTTCATCACTTGTCTGCTTCATTACCTGCTTGCCCCCTACAAGGTACAAGTATCTCAGAAGGGAAGCATGAATTATGAGGCATATTCAAAATTATTATTTAACATTCATAATATTAAATAATATAATTATAATTAGAATGTAATATCACTAGAAAGTAAAGCACAACTTATTGACTGGCAGAAATATGCAGAAAATAATTATATTCAATAGATAAGCCTTTAAATTCTAGGAAAGTATGAGACTTATGAAGCAGGAAAATAGGTTTAAAAAGGTTGGGAAACACTCATTTTGATGAGTTCAGATCACATATTCTTTGCGCAGCACTCACTGTAGCAAATCTGAGATGAAATCTTGAAATTTTGTGTTATTGATTAAGAGCAGATACATAAGCTTTAATAATGAAATGAGCCAAAAATAAAGTTTCCATCCTCTCATAACAATTCATAAATCTAAACACAACCTTAATCTAATCAGACAATCCCACTTTCACATAGAACTAGGCCACAGGAAAGTTTATATAAAACAGACAAACAAAATTATCTTTTCCAAATAGTCCTGAGTCCACTTTATAGACAAGCAGCTATTTGCACTCTTATTTATCTCCTCCTTCAAGATTAACATGCTGAGAACAGTTGTATTTAGAGAGTAGTTCTGTTGATCATCATTTGGTAGCATGATCATGTAAAGAATACTCAATTTTATAAGATTCTTGTAAGAATTTAGTAAGGAGCTAAGGTCTTGTTGTCACTTGTGAATACATGCTCTTTCTTAACCCTTCCTTAAACAAAAATCATTCTAAACCAAACTATCTTCACTCTGTTTTGAAGACAATGTGGTTTGCCATTCTACATGGTACACAGAAAGAAAACTGGCAAATTTGAGGTCAACTTGATGAAGACCAGATAATTTCAAAGAAATTTGTTTTATGTCTCTTCATAGACGTGGACCTAAAATAAACAAAAAATAAACTTAAAATAAAGAGAAAGTTTAATAATAACATTAGCTCAGAATAACATTAGCTTAGTCTCTTAAAATCTAGGGCAATAGATTTGTTTCTTGGTTCTAACTGTGGTAAATAGACAGTTGCCATGTACCTATAAACACTTGAAAAAAATCAAACAAAAGAATGCTTAGAAGGTAAATAATTTCAGCTCTAACTCTGTTTTCACAAGCTGTATATTTCCAGCCCAGAATCCGAAGGCCAGTTTTCTCTCTCTACACTCTAGTCTTGCTTTCAATCTTCACCATGGTTCCTAAGCCCAAAGCTTAGTCTGTTTTCCTGGTGGGACGTTATTGTTTCCCTTCCATCAGTGAAAATTATATAAGAAAACCCCAAGGGTGAATGGTTAGGTGAGTATTGCTGAACAACAAGGTCTCTTGGATCCTACATGTCTCAGTGGCACTCTCAGCCATTAGCACTTGCTCCTGCTACTCACACACACCAACAGCTCCCTGTGATTTCACAGCTCCTCCAAAGAATGGCAGCTTTTTATAGAATCCTGAATAGCTATAGGAATCCTTCACTACCTAAAATCAACTCTAGCCTCCCTTAACAATTTCAGAGCTAATGCTCAAATTTTATTTAATGAATGTAGTTTTAACAAGCCTTTATGCTCTCCCAAAAACTCCCAGGACAACATCAATGTTGTATAGTTTTCTGTAGAAATAAGGTCATAGGACTTTTGATGTTTGGAAGCCTTTGACCATATGGATCACAACAGACTGTGGAAAATTCTTAAAGAGATGGGAATAACAGACCACTTTACCTGTCTCCTGAGAAATCTGTATGCAGGTCAAGAATCAACAGTTAGAACCAGACATGGAACAATGGACTAGTTCAAAATTGGAAAAAGAGTACATCAAGGCTGTATATTATCACCCTACTTATTTAACTTATATGCAGAGTACATCATGCAAAATGCTGGGCTGAATGAACCTCAAGCTGGAATCAAGATTGATGGGAGGAATATCAGAAACCTCAGATATGCAGATGACACCACCCTTATGGCAGAAAGCAAAGAGGAACTAAAGCGTCTCTTGATGAAGGTGAATGAGAGTGAAAAAACTGGCTTAAAACTCAACATTCAGAAATCTAAGATCATGGCATCTGGTCCCATCACTTCATAGCAAATAGATGGGAAAATAATAGAAACAGTGACAGAGTTTATTTTCTTGGGCTTCAAAATCACTGCAGATTGTGACTACAGCCATGAAATTATAAGATGATTTCTCCTTAGAAGAAAAGCTATGACAAAACTAGATAGTCGTTGAAAAGCAAACATTACTTTGCTGACAAAGGTCCATATAGTCAAACCTGTGCTTTCTCCAGTAGTCACATACAGATGTGAGTGTTGGACCATAAAGAAGGCTGAGAGCCAAAGATTCGACACTTTAGAATGAGGTGTCGGAGAAGATGCTTGAGAGTCCCTTGGACTGCAAGGATATCAAAGCAGTCAATCCTAAAGTAAATCAACCCTGAATATTCACTGGGACTGAATCAGAAGGAATGATGCTGAAGCTGAAGCTCCAATACTTTGGCCACTTATGTGAAGAGCCGACTCATTGGAAAAGACCCTGATGCTGGGAAAGATTGAGGGGAGGAGAAGGGGGGCAACAGAGGATGAGATGGTTGGATGGCATAATCGACTCAATGGATATGAATTTGAGCAAACTCTGGAAGATAGTGAGGGACAGGGAAGCCTGGTGTGCTGCAGTCCATGGGGTCGCAAAGAGTCAGACATTACTGAGCGACTGAATAGCAAAAACAACTTTTGATATACAAAATGAACATGAGTTTCTATCAACTACAGTGTCACATTTCTAGCTATTTTCCTGGACCTGTTGCTGCTGCAGCTGCTATTGTTGTTTCAGGCAGACTAAACTGACATTTCTGTATCTCCCTCCTGGCAATGATGAAATACAAGTATCTAAACCAGATATTTCTTTTGTCTTGCCAGTTGTAAATTAAGACTATGAAATACCCCTGAGCCAATTATAGCTGAATAACCTAAAGCTAAAACTATATTTACTCTACACACACACACACACACACACACACAATTCCCTTACTAAATAAAATTGCTCCTTTCTGTACCTCATGAGTTTGTAACATAAGCTTAATTCTGACATCAATATCAAATTTATTCTACTTGTGTTTTTACCTCAATGCAGTGTTCTCACGGTCCATTTAACATTTTGCATTATCTTATGATTTAGGACCATGACTCAAAAATATATATATTATCTATTAGTACTTGCACACTTCCCAGATTTTAGAAGAAACCAAATATTCTATGATTTATTATAGCATAGTATGGTTCCAAATAGGAAAAGGAGTACATCAAGGCTGTATATTGTCCCCGGCTTATTCAACTTGTATGCAGAGTACATCATGAGAAACGCTGGGCTAGAAGAAGCACAAGCTGGAATCAGGATTGCTGGGAGAAATATCTATAATCTCAGATATGCAGATGACAACACCCTTATGGCAGAAAGTGAAGAACTAGAGCCTCTTGATGAAAGTGAAATAGGAGAGTGAAAAAGTTGGCTTTAAAGCTCAATGTTCAGAAAACTAAGATCATGGCCTCCGATCCCATCACTTCATGGGCAATAGATGAGGAAACAGTGGAAACAGTGACAGACATTATTTTCGGGGGCTCCAAAATCACTGCAGATGGTGATTGCAGCCATGAAATTAAAAGACGCTTACTCCTTGGAAGGAAAGTTATGACCAACCTAGACAGCATATTAAAAATCAGAGATATTACTTTGCCAACAAAGGTCCATCTAGTCAAGGCTATGGTTTTTCCAGTAGTCTTGAATGGATGTAAGAGTTGGACTGTGAAGAAAGCTGAGTGCAGAAGAACTGATGCTTTTGAACTGTGGTGCTGGAGAAGACTGTTGAGAGTCCCTTGGACTGCAAGGAGATCCAACCAGTCCATCCTAAAGGAGATCAGTTCTGGGTGTTCATTGGAAGGACTGATGTTAAAACTGAAACTCCAATATTTTGGCCACTTGATGTGAAGAGCTGACTCATTTGAAAAGACCCTGATGTTGGGAAAGATTGAAGGCAGAAGGAGAAGGGCACTACAGAGGATGAGATGGTTAGATGGCATCTTTGACTCAATGGACATGAGTTTGGGTAAACTCCGGGAGTTGGTGATGGACAGAGAGGCCTGGCGTGCTGCAGTTCATGGGGGTCACAAAGAGCCGAACACAACTGAGCGACTGAACTGAACTGATGAGGCCACTGAGATCAGAAGAAAGCTGAAAAATCAACTGAGGAAATAATTTTCTTAGGGAGTTTTTTAGCCTCTGTGTTGAGTGATTACAATCCTTTCTCTTCATTTCAGACTGTATAGTCACTGTGCCAGCAGGAAAAAGGCAAGAACCACCATGCAGAGCAAGGTGCCATCCACCTCAGCAGTCATCACCAGAATACATCGCTCTTCAAAGCGTCTCATCCGTGGCCAGCCACCTCTGCTGTCAATGCACCAAATTCATGAAAAGTAAAGAACCCCACTGGATTCTGCTGGTGCAGAATTTAGAAAAAGAGGAGAAATGTAAAATGATATGCTAATGAAAGCATTGAAGTCATTTAATAATTTGAGAACACACTGCATTAATATCAGTAAGAATGCTGGCAGTTTTATTCCATCACATGGAATACTCTATGACACGGCAGAGTCAGATCTCTTCCCATCTTGGTGTGTGCCTTCTAGGAAAGATCTAACTCATTGATTAAGGTCCTGTCCAATGTCTTCTCTTCTTTCAGCTTTCTTTGAGGACCAGTTTTCTCACAGTTATCCAGATGAAATTAATTGCTTCTTCTTTTGTATTCAGATAATACATTACACAAACCTTAATTTACAGCACTTTCTACACTAAATTATATCCTGCCACCCACACATATCAACAGCTTCTCATGTTTTGGAAGCTTCTCACCATGTAGCATGTCTGCAGAAAAGGAGAGCTTTTGTTCTTCCCTAGTAGGCCATGAGGACAGTATTCTGTCTCATTATCTTGAAATCTTCATTACCATGCATTATGCTTAGTACAGAGTAGGAGCTAAGTAAACATTTGTTTCAACTTTTTCTCTTGCTAGTTCTGCTTATGGTTCGATGCAGGATGCAGGATGCTTGGGACTGATGCACGGGGATAATCCAGAGAGATGGTGTGGGGCGGGAGGGGGGAAGTGGGGGTCGGGATTGGGAGTTCATATACACTTGTGGCTGATTCATGTCAATGTATAGCAAAATGAATACAGTATTGTAAAGCAAAACAAACTAAAAAATAAAAATTAATTAAAATAAAAAAAAGAAAAATGATTGCCTGTATGAACTCTATTATTTATTCAGTATGTTCCAAAACTATGATACTATATATACTAAGCGATAACAGGAAAAATGAAGAAAGAAAAAACTAGTTAATGTTCAAAACATAATGGCTTATTAAAAGATCCATAAAACTTATGGATGCTTTGCTAGTTGTCCTATATTATGCAGACTTTCTAGTTTCATTTATTCATTTTATAAGAAATATAGACAAATGCTCACCAATTTATAAAGCAATTGAGTGAGATCTGAGTTTCAATTCCAAAAATGTTTAACTAAATGGGTTTATATGCTTACATTCTATTTTTAAAACAGTATCAACTATTGATGTTGACCTCAGATTATTGATATATTATATAGCTATGATTACATATAAGTAATTACATATGTAAATAATACTGGTTCAGTTCAGTTCAGTCGCTCAGTCGTGTCCGACTCTTTGCGACCCCATGAATTGCAGCACACTAGGCCTCCCTGTCCATCAGCAACTCCCAGAAAGTAAGATGTAAATGATACTGGTAAACTAGCAGATATAGAACATACATCAAGCAACACAATTGGAATCACTCGTACATTAAAACCTGAAGAAAAAATACACATGATTGTCACCTATAGTATTTTTTGAGAGAATTGTTCGGCACAGCAACTTTTCTACTAGGTTCATTCTTAAGGTTCTTTTAGTCACTGAAAAAGAGTACAAGATGAAAGTTCTTCTCAAGTACCAAGAATTATCTGTGGCATATATGCCCCCATTAGATCCTGCAAGATGACTAGATGAGCTCCTAACAGTTCAAAGTGGTGGACCAAGAGAGGAAGTGCTTCTGCCAATGTAACAGGAACTGAAGGTTTGAAGTCTATATTATAAAATTCTGAAATTCTTCACTCTACCAATTATAAAGAAGTCCTTAAAATAAGACTCTGAAGACATACTAGAGTAGAATTTAAGACTAACTTTACTTGTCTACAGACTTTACTGTATTTCAGTTCATGATAATACATACATAGTCACACGTATGTGTGTTAATAATGCGTTTAAACATGTAATATGTACATAATAGCCTATTTGCTATTCCAATCTTTTTAATCCAAAGTAACAACCTATAACTACTGTGCAAACTGCCAAATTCTACTAAATATGCAATATCTACACTCATATTAATCTTTTAAAATATTTTAAATTAGAGAAAATAATATAGCCAGTGTACAGGTGGTAAAGAATCCACCCGCCAATGCAGGAGATGTGGGCTTGATCCCTGGGTCAGGATGATCCCCTGGAGAAGGGAATGGCAACCAGTATTCTTGCCTGGAGAACTCCCATGGACAGAGGAGCCAAGCAACTACAGTCGATGGCGTTGCAAAGAGTCGGGCCCAATTGAGCAGACATGACTGACTGACTGAATGCTTTAAAATAGTATATGTTCTTAATCCTACTGACTCCAACACAGCTGTCACTTTTGTGTCAGGTTTTCAGGTCTTTAACACTTGTGTATGTTGGCATAATTATAATCATTGTATGACGGTGAAATCTTTCATTTTTCCTTTACTTATTTACTTAACTACTTCACTATTTGGCCATACAGTTTGTAAAAGTATTTGTTCTGCTACAATTTTTTTTATTTCACTTTTTCTGTTTGCCCCAAAAGTGTACACCAGTTTTGTAATCAATAAATAGAGAAAGGTATAAAAAAGAAAGGAAAAGCCCCTTCAAATTCCACAATATGAACACAAGCAACCACAAAGGGAATTTTGCTGAATAACTATAGCAGTTCATGATTCAGTACAATAATATACTTATCAACATATAGGAAGTACATAATTCAAGTAAACAAATTCCTTCTATATACACTCCTTTGCAGCCCAATTCTCTCAAAAAGATTGTGTAAAGGTTTCACCATATCAATGTATATCTTTTTATACATTTCATAATTTACATAGCTGATGATTACATAAAAATCTTTAAGCATGCTCCCCCACTGAATCTTATATTCATGTATACTTACACATTTGTCTAAGTATTTCCTCCAGATAAATTCCTACTTGGGATATGGATTTAAAGAATACAAATTACCTTTTGCAATACAAATATGACACTGACTTATGCAGGTAGGTCTATATTTTAAAATCTGTCCTATAAGAATTTTTAACTTCTTCCTCAAAATGATGCCATAGCATATACTTGTATAGGGACCCTGCCAAGCCCATCACCCCTCTGGAGAAAGTGAGGGAAGCGATGCTTTCTGCAGGAAGTTGCTGTGACTCTTACTACAGGCACTGAGGAAAAGCAGACAAGCTACCCAGGACCACCCACTGCAAAGACAGATTAGAGCATAAATCAAAAGGATGCACTCAGCAGCTGGGCCTTAAGAAGGACAACAAAGTTTGCTAAGTCTTAGGAAGAAAACAGTCTGATGAAAGAGAGAGTGGCTAAGGAAAACCACTTTAGACAGGTTGAGCAGAGAAGACCTCTCTGAGGAAGCGACATTGAGCTAAGCCCTCTATCACCCGAGTCAAGTTCTGTCTGATCTAGGACAAGAACAAAGCAAACAAGTACAAAGTTCTGGAGCTGAGAAAAAAGCGAAGGTCCAGTGAGCATGGGGTGAGTTGCATGAGATGAAATTAGAGATGGGATCATAGGGAGAAATTTGGATTTTATTCT
This sequence comes from Aepyceros melampus, assembly GCA_006408695.1. Classification (NCBI taxonomy): domain Eukaryota; kingdom Metazoa; phylum Chordata; class Mammalia; order Artiodactyla; family Bovidae; genus Aepyceros; species Aepyceros melampus. The sequence continues at coordinate 125,915 of SJXQ01009932.1, forward strand.
AAAAGCTGCAGATTGCCACTGAATAAATTTGAGTATGTGAAGGGTGTGGGGATGGGGATATGAGGGTGTGTATGTGTGACAAAAACCAGCTTTAGAGTTCTAAAAATTCACTGGTTGCTTTGTAGCAAATGTTTTATGGTGAACAAAAATGAAAGCAGAGAAATCATTTAAGCAGTTCTAGGTGTAAAGAGTTGTTATGCTTTAGATTACGGAGTGGCAGCAGAAATAGAAGAGCCTGGTTTCTGCAAGGTTTTCTGAATGATCATAGGTTTTTATCCCTCTGAAGCTTTTAAAACTCACAAACAACAGAATAATATAATTTTTAAAGCTCAGAATCTTAAGATTTTTACAGAAGGTATCAGAGGCTTAGAACATCAAGGAAAGCAGATGTTATTGTACATAGTAGAATCTGGACTAACTCATGAAAATTAAACGAAGGTGTCATATGGGAAAAATGCAAGGGGATTTGGTCTTTAAAAGCCATGAAATAAAATAAGTAAAACATTTTCATTCTCCAGAAATATTGCGCATGCATGTTTGTGATATTATCTACTGAAATATTCCCTCAGTATCTTTTTTTACAGCAAAAATCATTAACATGTTATCAATGTGTCCTCTAAAATAGGACACTGTCACTACTGTGCATGTTACTTATTGCTTAAACACTGCGCTTGCTACCAAAGAAAACTGGAATCCTAATCACAATAATTCTGACCATTTAAAGCAATGGGCAAAGAATGTCACTCAAAATGGTGACCTCATTACTGGAGATTTTGCTCCCAAGTTCAAGGGAAGTTGGGGCTGTGTGGACTAATTTTAAATTAACAAGCAGGATGACAGGACATCTTTCTAGAGGTTTTAGATTGGCAGAGAGGAGGCAAAGGATGAAAGTTAACATTATTTAGCCCTATTTTAGAAGGTATATCAAACTCAGTTACTCAGGGCTGATTATACAGTCAAATAACTGGTGTCTTGGCTTCTCTCCTTTCTAAATTCTAAAATGAAAGCATTTCACTAGTCTTTAAAATCCTGGTTTGGGCTTCATATTGATGTCTGAGTGCCCTTTTGGTTGAGATGAACAGAGCTCATTCTAGTCACTTAAATACATTAGGAACTTGTTTTAATGATACACAAAGGAATATCAAGAAGTTCCACCATGTTGCCAGGCTTTAAGAAGACAGGACTATCTTCAGGGTCCAAACATAGCTTTAGTGGGATGGCAAATTCCAAGAGTATAATTCCAACATGCATAATTAATTCCAAAAATGTACAAGTATTCCTGAAGCAGGTACCCTTGATTCTTACTTTAACATTCTGAAAATATGCCTTGTATATGCCTCCATTATGTTTACAAATATACTGAATACTAGTTGGTTATTTCCTATATTTGGCTAAGATTTTGGAAAAAGAGAAAACTGGGCTGGTTGATCACATTTTACATTTCTGGGCAGAATTTACGTTCAAGGACAAATCACAGATACTTAGGATTAGGAATCTACTCGCCCAGTTATCCATGTTACCACGCCTATGGGATAAAGCCCAAAAAGAACTACAAGAACTATTCCTTCAGTGAAGACTGTGGCCAAATGATGGTTACAAAACTGTGGCATATGTGAAAATAACCTAAAGACCTAAATTCAGATGTGAATTCCTACAGTCATCAAACTTTCCTCTTTAGTAGTTTTGCCTGGGTACCCACCAGTCTTCCTTCCAGATAAGGGCAGCCCTTAATAGCTCAAATAAGAGAATTTACAATCAACTATAGGAAACAGCTGTATCTGTAAGTCAAAATAGTTTAATATCAACAGTTGCATATGGTTCAACATAACTAGAGGGTTAGAGGGTACTATCCTTTATAAAGTTTCTCTTTAGCTGTTCAGTTACCTCTAACTCATCTAAATTGCATATAGTTCAACATAACTAGAGGGTTAGAGGGTACTATCCTCCTTTATAAAGTTTCTTTTTAGCTGTTCAGTGACCTCTGATTCATCTTCTTAGTCTCCATTTGTGCCATAGTCCTATTACGTTGAATATTTCTCCTTAACACTGAAACTCTATGCACATACAAACACATAGATATAACCTTTCTACCCCTTTAATTTTTGAAAATGTAGCCCCACCCCCAAATTCTTTAAAGAATAGATTTCCTGATTCTAAGAATTTATTATTACTCATCACAATCCATTTTTTGAATGTATGTACATTGCTTTATACAATCTTCCCTGGTGGCTCAGACAGTAAAGCGTCTGCCTACAATGTGGGAGACCTGGGTTAAATCCCTGGGTAGGGAAGATCTCCTGGAGAAGGAAATGGCAACCCACTCCAGTATCCTTGCCTGGAAAATCCCATGGACGGAGGAACCTGGTTAGGCTACAGTCCATGGGGTCGCAAAGAGTAGGACACGACTGAGCGACTTCACTCATTTCATCTGATTCTAAGAATTTATTATTACTCATCACAATCCATTTTTTGAATGTATGTACATTGCTTTATACAATCTTCCCTGGTGGCTCAGACAGTAAAGCGTCTGCCTACAATGTGGGAGACCTGGGTTAAATCCCTGGGTAGGGAAGATCTCCTGGAGAAGGAAATGGCAACCCACTCCAGTATCCTTGCCTGGAAAATCCCATGGACGGAGGAACCTGGTTAGGCTACAGTCCATGGGGTCGCAAAGAGTAGGACACGACTGAGCGACTTCACTCATTTCACTCACATTGCTTTATACGTTCGGCCTTAGTCTTCAGTGATTTTTGTGTGCGTGCCGTCTGAGTTGCCATCATATTTTAAATCCTTTTTAAAGCCAGGAACTCATTTACTACCACTTTTGCCGCAATCAATGCTCTTCATTTCTCCTTGTTCTCAGAAGTGCGCCTATTCTGGATGACTCATTTTGGGGTTGACTAAGGCTTCTCAGCGCAGGCAGCTGCGACCGGCGACGCACTAAGCGTGGGCGGCTGCGACCAGCGTGCAGCTGAAAGGAGCTTCCCCACATCCGAGGTCAGAGGCAGAAGCTGGGAAGACCCCATGCCCGAAGGGTAGCGGCCAAGAGGAGTTACCCCACGCCTGAGGTCAGGGCTAGCAGTCGAGACTGCCAGGCTGCGACGCCGTAAGAACAGCTGAGAGGAGCTACCCAAGTCCAAGGTCAGGGGCGGCAGCCAGGAGGTGCTACCCCATGTCGGAGATAAGGGGCGGTGACCCAGAGGAGCCACTCCGCGCCTGAGGCCAGGGGCGGCAGCCGGGAGGAGCAACACCAAGTCTAAGGAGCAGAGGCTGTGTGGGCGCAGGAGGGCCTAGAGGAGCCATTCCATGTTGAAGGTCAGGAAGGGCCGCAGTGAGGTGATAGCCCTCATTCAAGGTAAGGAGCAGCAGCTGCGCTTTGCCGGAGCAGCCGTGAAGAGATATCCCATGCCCAAGGTAAGAGAAACCCTAGTAAGATGGTAGGTGTTGCAAGAAGGCATCAGAGTTGTTTGTTTTCAGCACAAAATCACCCCGTCTGCTAAAAATGCACAAAGCTTTATAGTTTTGTCTTGAGTTCGCTCTGATCATCATGGTGGATGCAGCTGAATAAACTTGCAGAGAACTTCATTAGTAATTATTTAAGCCTTTCAAGGTAAACTTCCCATGATACAAACCGTGTTCAGTGGACGGAGTCGAAGTTCTTCCAACAGGGGAGCCACTTCTATAAATCTGGTCCCTCGAGTGGGTGGCGGGGTAATGGAGAAACCAACACTGAGTTACCACTTCACAGGAATATTGAATCCTTAAATGAACTGTACGCTCTCCTTTTTAATAGGAGCGAGCAGTAGCCGGGCATAATAAAAATAATTGAAACGAGGGTTCGGATCCATTAATCTGCTGAGAAGCACCTCGGAGAATAAGTGAGGCAGAAAAGGCGGCGGACGGTCGTGACAGCCCCGATAGATGTCACTGGAGCCTAATGGTCTCAGCGGTCATCAATAAAAAAGGCTGAAGGGCGTAGATAATGAGGAATAAAAGTTGAAGACAAATTCCTGCCCTGGAAGGACAGAATAGAGAGCAGGATGAGTTGCACGAAGCAGACATGCCTCTCCATTGCTGCTGAGAATGAAAAATAGGATCCTGTGTCTACACCGTGTTGTGTGTGCTAAGAAGCTCCAGTCTTGTTGGAGTAGTTGCAACCCTACAGACTGCAGCCCACCAGGCTCCTCTGTCCGTGGGATTTTCCAGGCAAGAATACTGCAGTGGGTAGCCGTGCCTTCCTCCAGGGGATCTTCCCGACCCAGGGATCAAACCCACTTCTCTTGTGTCTCCTGCATTGGAAGGCAGGTTGCTTACCACTAGCCCCAGGTGGGAAGCCCTTGTATCTACTCAACACACAGAATTCATGAAGTGATACAAATTGCTACAGGATAACAGACTTCCGTGGGGGCTCCAGTGGCTAAGACTCCGAGCTCCCAAGGCAGTGGGTCTGGGTTCCATCCCTGGTCGGTGAGCTATATCCCACATGCCACAATTAAGAGTTTGCGTGTGAAGTGTGAAGGAATGTGAAGTGTCAAGGAAGTGTGAAGATTTGGCTTGCTGCAATTAAGATCTGTGTTTGGCACAGCCAAACACATGAATAAATAGAAAAAAAAAATATATATATATATATAAAAATATAAAAGACTGGCACTTTTTATCAACTGAAAAAATTCCTACTGGACGCACAAAACTTTTTAACCCCTCCCTTCTGCTATGTATGCCATATACAGCAATATGTAAATCCATCCTGGAACAAATATCTATTATTGGCTGATTTCACCTGAGCCTTTTTTCTGATCTCTGAGAAGGACATAGCCACCCACCATGCTCACAGGTGATGGATGGTTTACCTTCTAAACAGTATCTTCTCATTTTTTTTTTTTTCTTTCTCATGAATTCTTTTATTTTGGGAAATAGAGTTGTTTTTCATAACTGCAGCCATGAAATTAAGAGGCGCTTACTCCTTGGAAGAAAAGTTATGACCAACCTAGATAGTATATTCAGAAGCAGAGACATTACTTTGCCGACTAAGGTCCGTCTAGTCAAGGCTATGGTTTTTCATGTGGTCATGTATGGATGTGAGAGGTGGACTGTGAAGAAGGCTGAGTGCAGAAGAATTGATGCTTTTGAACTGTGGTGTTGGAGAAGACTCTTGAGAGTCCCTTGGACTGCAAGGAGATCCAACCAGTCCATTCTGAAGGAGATCAACCCTGGGATTTCTTTGGAAGGAATGATGCTAAAACTGAAGCTCCAGTACTTTGGGCACCTTATGCGAAGAGTTGACTCATTGGAAAAGACCCTGATGCTGGGAGGGATTGGGGGCAGGAGGAGAAAGGGACGACCGAGGATGAGATGGCTGGATGGCATCACAGACTCAATGGACGTGAGTCTGAGTGAACTCCGGGAGTTGGTGATGGACAGGGAGGCCTGGCGTGCTGCGATTCATGGGGTCGCAAAGAGTCGGACACGACTGCGCGACTGAACTGAACTGAACTGAACTGAAAAATCTGTATTCAGGTCAAGAAGCAACAGTTAGAATGAGACATGGAACAATAGACTGATTCCAAATTGGGAAAGAAGTTCAGCAAAGCTGTATATTATCACCCTGCTTATTTAACTTATATGCAGAGTACATCATGAGAAATGCTGGACTGGAAGAAACACAAGCTGGAATCAAGATTGCTGGGAGAAATATCAATAATCTCAGATATGCAGATGACACCACCCTTATGGCAGAAAGTGAGGAGGAGCTAAAAAGCCTCTTGTTGAAAGTGAAAGAGGAGAGTGGAAAAGTTGGCTTAAAGCTCAACATTCAGAAAACGAAGATCATGGCATCTGGCCCCATCACTTCATGGGAAATAGATGGGGAAACAGTAGAAACAGTGTCAGACTTTGTTTTTTTGGGCTCCAAAATCACTGCAGATGGTGACTGCAGCCATGAAATTAAAAGGCGCTTACTCCTTGGAAGAAAAGTTATGACCAACCTAGATAGTATATTCAAAAGCAGAGACATTACTTTGCCGACTAAGGTCCGTCTAGTCAAGGCTATGGTTTTTCCTGTGGTCATGTATGGATGTGAGAGTTGGACTGTGAAGAAGGCTGAGCGCCGAAGAATTGATGCTTTTGAACTGTGGTGTTGGAGAAGACTCTTGAGAGTCCCTTGGACTGCAAGGAGATCCAACCAGTCTATTCTGAAGGAGATCAACCCTGGGATTTCTTTGGAAGGAATGATGCTAAAACTGAAGCTCCAGTCCTTTGGCCACCTCATGGGAAGAGCTGACTCATTGGAAAAGACCCTGATGCTGGGAGGGATTGGGGGCAGGAGGAGAAGGGGATAACCGAGGATGAGATGGCTGGATGACATCACGGACTCAATGGATGTGAGCCCCAGTGAACTCCGAGAGTTGGTGATGGACAGGGAGGCCTGGCGTGCTGCGATTCATGGGGTCTCAGAGTCGGACACGACTGAGCGACTGAACTGAAAGTCAGTTGTGGTCTGTGGAGATAGTTCTGCTGGTTTAGGCTGGGCTCTTTCAAACTTGTGTAAGTTGATGAGCCGCAGCCTGGTCTAAGACAGCTTTGTTTAGGACAACTAACATCTCCTCTTCATGGAACAAGCTTTGGGCTTGTCCACTTGGCAAAGAAAAGTTTTAAGAGAAAAAGACGAAGGGTCTCCTTAAAGATTAGGTCTGGAATTGCAACTTTGTCATTTTCAGTTCAAGTCAGCATAGGGCAACCACAAATTAAGGATTTGGACAAAAACTCAAACTACAAATGGTAGTTGTATTTAGGGGAAGGACTTTATGGGCATTTTTCATTTTCTTCTTTTTGCTAATATTAGTTTAAAAGTTTTGAAAGTGATCATTATAACTAGAAAAAGTATACTTTATATATATATGCATTATTTAGAAAGTATATTTCTTAGCATAAAATAAAACATTAATTCATTTGTAGCCTGAATATTAACTAAGGTGACCCTCTGGTTGGAAAGTTTAGCAAAAATGATTTGAAAAACTTTCCCTAAAATTATGCATCAAATTTGCATAAAATGGACTTTTTCAGATTTTTATGAATTCCCAGAAAATTAGTTTCTTTTGATCCTATTTTCTCTGCTTACAGAGTACTAGGTCTTAGCCACAGTAGGTATTGCTTTATTTCTGTACACACTGGCCTCTAGTCCCTTTAACTTGCTTTTTTCACAAGCAGCATTAGCAGTAGCCTTGGAATGAATGCATACATAGACTTTATTGAGGGTTTGGGGTGATCAGGGTGATGTGAGAAGTAACTTCACACTATGGTAGAGAAAACAACTTAAAATAAAAAATGCATTTATCATTAAAGTTCCTTCTCTTAAGATGCTCTGCCCCAGTGCTTGCCCATAGACTTACAGGCTCTAAGCCTGCAGCCCTGTTGCTTGAATTTTCATTTCCTCTCCAGACTTTTTACATCTTACATGTTGTATCCAATCCTAAAAATTCTTGATTTTTTTCTCATGAAACTCAGTCTTACCAATTTTCTGTCTTCTTCCTAATATGCCTTTTGAAAGATTCAACCTTAGTAACTTCACACTATGGTAGAGAAAACAACTTAAAATAAAAAATGCATTTATCATTAAAGTTCCTTCTCTTAAGATGCTCTGCCCCAGTGCTTGCCCATAGACTTACAGGCTCTAAGCCTGCAGCCCTGTTGCTTGAATTTTCATTTCCTCTCCAGACTTTTTACATCTTACATGTTGTATCCAATCCTAAAAATTCTTGATTTTTTTCTCATGAAACTCAGTCTTACCAATTTTCTGTCTTCTTCCTAATATGCCTTTTGAAAGATTCAACCTTTCATCCCAAGGATTTCAATAAAAATTTTGCTTTAAATGTGAAGAAATGGCAGTCATTCCAGAAAGAAATGTTATATTTTTCTGTAAACACACAAAAAATAGCTGTATGTTTTGCTATTTGAAATCATCTAAAACTCCCTTCCACCTTCATTTATTCATTAAATATATATATTTTAATTAATTTATTTTAATTGGAGGCTAATTACTTTACAATATAGTAGTGGTTTTTGCCATACATTGACATTTTTTAACCATCTATTATTTTTTCAAGCACTATGGTCCTCCTTAAGAATTCAAAAGCGAGTATATTTTTGTACTTATGGAGCTTGTTCTTCTTAAACCATCTCATTTCCTAAAGTTGCTCAGAGAATGAATATTGTTCTAAATCCTTTCTTATAGATAATCTTACCTCAAAGTTTTTGCATATTGTTAAAAAAATAAAGTGTATATAGCAACCTCCAAGGGACATAATAGTAGTAGAACTTGATACTAAGGCCAAAAAATAAAAAATAAAATAAAAAAAAATAAAAACAGTGAGAACTGTTTGCAAAATCTCTCAAGGAAGAAAATGATTCATTAATTTACCAGCCAATGTTTTCTAACTATTTTCTTGTTAAGCAGCAAATTCCTAGAGGTCAGGATGGTCCAGAAGGAACTTATCGTATATTTCTGGACTCAGACATTTCTCTGCCAACTGGGGGAGGCAGAATGTATGTGTAAGGAGCAATTAGAGAGCATTAAATACTAAATACCCAAATGCAACCATAATTTCAGTGGTCATAATGAAGGGGAGATGTCCATGGAGACTGATATGTCCCAAGAAAATTTTGCACAAGAATCAGATTTTGATACACTTAAGCAATGTCAAAAGCATCTTGGTCTACTCCAAACTGGACCCAAAATTGGGTCGACTTGTAAGATAAATAAGCTAGATCACATTTCTGTCTCAAAACTAGCCTGGTCATACAAAATTATACCAAATGCTTTATTTCTTTCTTTCTTCTGGCATGTACCTCTCACATGTCTTTAACTCTATTCAATGCTATATCACTACATGTATAAGATAAAACACTTAATCATAGTCCATTACAATGATTTTAACAAGATAATAAAAAAAATCTACAGATTCCTTTGTGGGAGACAGTCAACCTTCAAGAAGGAAACTTTCAAGAAGGAAAGAGGCTTGTTGGGGGTGGTTGTGGAATTCAATAGCCCATTCAGTGTTGAAACGTGAACACTAAAGCCACTCTTTGGATAAATTCAAGCCAGATTTGGCCTTCAGCTCTAGCTGGGCAGTTCCCAGATGAGAGCAGGCCTTCAGTCTGTAGTGAAGAAATGAGGAATAATGCCTCTTTGAAATAGTTTCAAAATAGTGCTGCAATGCAGACTGACAATTCTGATGCCAGATTGTGAGAAGTACACATAATGGCAGGCTGTTGAAGAAGCCATTCTAGTACTAAAGGATATGGTTATTAGAATAAATTAAAAACCAAAACAAAAGAAACCAGAATAAACTGACATCAGATAACTAACCTAACACTGAGATACCAGTGTTATATCACCAAGTAGATATAAAATGTAAAATCATAAAAATAATACATAGAAACTTTATAACTTACAACCACTGTAGATTTTCTGTACAAAATTTAAAGAAATAATAGCATTTTGCAATTAAATAAAACACACATGAACCCATCCTACTATAAGAGTAGAGAGTGGTATAATTGGATGTAACTTTTAAGGCTGCCATCTTTTCTAAGCAAATCAGAGGGATGGTGTCAGATACCTATTAGAATTTTTACCGAGATATGTGTTTCAATCCAGTACTATTACGAAAATCTATGAGAACCAGTCTTTTCTGTAGTTGAGTTTTCTAGTAGGTAAACGAGCATCAACCTCTAAACCTGGCTTCTTTGTAAAGAAATGGCCATCCAGGAACAAAGAAATTATAGAAATAATTGAAAAGCTGGCTAGCCTGTGGTGTAAGGTCATACATGAGAAACTTGTGCTGGTCCTTTGACTTAGAGTGAGCAACACCCGATTTGTGCTTCACTCCTGCACTGTCAGTGCACAAATACTCCTGTGAGAGAACATCTCTTATCATCTTTAAGAGCTTTTGTGTTAGTTTGCTGGGGCTGCCATAACCTAGCACCAAGAAGACTGACTTCGGTTCAGTTCAGTTCAGCCACTCAGTCATGTCCGACTCCGTGATCCCATGGATTGCAGCACGCCAAGCCTCCCTGTCCATCACCGACTCCTGGAGCTTACTCAACCTCATGTCCATAGTCACTGATGCCATCCAACCATCTCAACCTCTGTTGTCCCCTTCTCCTCCTGCCCTCAATCTTTCTCAGCATCAGGGTATTCTCTAATGAGTAAGTTCTTCATATCAGGTGGCCAAAATATTGGAGTTTCACTTCAGCATCTGTCCTTCCAATGAATATTCAGGACTAATTTCCTTTAGGATTGACTGGTTTGATCTCCTTGCAGTCCAGTCTCAAGAGTCTTCTCCAACACCACAGTTCAAAAGCATCAATTCTTCTGTGCTCAGCTTTCTTAATAGTACAACTCTCACATCCATACATAACTACCGGAAAAACCATAGTTTTGACTAGATAGATTGTTGTTGGCAAAGTGATGTCTCTGCTTTTTAATATGCTTTCTAGTTTGGCCATAGATTTTCTTCCAAGGAGCAAGTATCATTTAATTTCATGACTGAAGTCACCATCTGCAGTGATTTTGCAGCTCCAAAAAATAAAGTCTGACACTGTTTCCCCTGTTTCCCCATCTACTTGCTATTAAATAATGGGACTGGATGCCATGATCTTAGTTTTCTGAATTTTGAGTTTTAAGCCAACTTTTTCACTTTCCTCTTTCACTTTCACAAAGAGGCTCTTTAGTTCTTCTTCACTTTCTGCCGTAAGGGTGGTGTCATCTGCATATCTGAGGTTATTGATATTTCTCCCGGCAATCTTGATTTCAGCTTGTGCTTTATCCAGCCCAGTGTTTCTCATGATGTACTCTGCATATAAGTTGAATAAGCAGGGTGACAATATACAACCTTGATGTACTCCTTTTCCTATTTGGAACCAGTCTGTTGTTCCATGTCCAGTTCTAACTGTTGCTTCTTGACCTGCATTCAGATTTCTCAGGAGACAGGTCAGGTGGTCTGGTATTGCCATCTTTTTCAGAATTTTCCACAGTTTATTGTGATCCACACAGTCAAAGGCTTTGGCATAGTCAATAAAGCAGAAACAGATGTTTTTCTGGTATTCTCTTGCTTTTTCGATGATCTAACAGATGTTGGCAATTTGATCTCTGATTCCTCTGCCTTTTCTAAATCCAGCATGAACATCTGGTAGTTCACAGTTCATGTACTGTTGAAGCCTGGCTTGAAGAATTTTGAGCATTAATTTACTAGCATGTGAGATGAGTGTAGTTGTGTGGTTTGAGCATTCTTTGGCATTGCCTTTCTTTGAGATTGGAATGAAAACTGACCTTTTCCAGTCCTGTGGCCACTGCTGAGTTTTCCAAATTTGCAGGCATATTGGGTACAGCACTTTCATAGCATCATCTTTTAAGATTGAAATAGCTCAGCTAGAATTCCATCACCTCCTCTAGCTTTGTTCATAGTGAAGCTTCCCAAAGTCCACTTGACTTCGCACTCCAGGATGTCTGGCTCTGGGTGAGTGATCACACCATCACGGTTATCTGGGTCATGAAGATCTTTTTTGTATGGCTCTTCTGTGTATTCTTGCCACCTCTTCTTAATATCTTCTGCTTCTGTTAGGTCCATAGCATTTCTGTCCTTTATTGTGCCCTTCTTTGCATGAAATGTTCCCTTGATATCTTTAATTTTCTTGAAGAGATCTCTAGTCTTTCCTATTCTGTTGTTTTCCTCTATTTCTTTGCATTGATCACTGAGGAAGGCTTTCTTATCTCTCCTTGCTATTCTTTGGAACTCTGCATTCAAATGGATATATTTTTCCTTTTTCCCCTTGCCTTTAGCTTCTCTTTTTTCACAGCTATTTTAAGGCCTCCTCACATAACCATTTTGCCATTTTGCATTTCTTTTTCTTGGAAATGGTCTTGATCACTGCCTCCTGTACAAAGTCATGAACCTCTATCCATAGTTCTTCAGGCACTCTGCCTATGAGATCTAATCCCTTGAATCTGTTTGTCACTTCCACTGCATAATTGTAAAGGATCTGATTTAGGTCATACCTGAATGGTCTAGTGGTTTTCCTTACTTTCTTCAATTTAAGTCTGAATTTGGCAATAAGGAGTTCACGATATGAGCTACAGTCAGCTTCCAGTTTTGTTTTTGCTAACTGTATAGAGTGAAAAAGTTGGCTTAAAGCTCAACATTCAGAAAACTAAGATCATGGCATCTGGTCCCATCACTTCATGGAAAATAGATGGGGAAACAGTGGAAACAGTGTCAGACTTTATTTTTCTGGGCTCCAAAATCACTGCAGATGGTGACTTCAGCCATGAAATTAAAAGACGCTTACTCCTTGGAAGAAAAGTTATGACCAACCTAGATAGCATATTCAAAAGCAGAGACATTACATTGCCAACAAAGGTCTGTCTAGTCAAGGCTATGGTTTTTCCAAGTGGTCATGTATGGATGTGAAAGTTGGACTGTGAAGAAAGCTGAATGCCGAAAAATTGATGCTTTTGAACTGTGGTGTTGGAGAAGACTCTTGAGAGTCCCTTGGACTGCAAGGAGATCCAACCAGTCCATTCTAAAGGAGATCAGTCCTGTGTGTTCATTGGAAGGACTGATGCTAATGCTGAAACTCAATACTTTGGCCACCTCATGCGAAGAGTTGACTCATTGGATAAGACCCTGATACTGGGAGGGATTGGGGGCAGGAGGAGATGGGGATGACAGAGGATGAGATGGTTGGATGGCATCACTGACTCGATGAACATGAGTCTGAATGAACTCCAGGAGTTGGTGATGGACAGGGAGGCATGGAGTGCTGAGATTCATGGAGTAGCAAAGAGTTGGACACGACTGAGTGACTGAACTGAACTGAACTGAACTGTATAGAGCTTCTCTGTCTTTAGCTGCAAAGAATATAATCAATCTGATTTTGGTATTGACCATCTGGTGATGTTCATGTGTAGTCTTCTCTTGTGTTGTTGGAAGAGGGTGTTTGCTGTGACCAGTGCATTTTCTTGGCAAAACTCTGTTAGCCTTTGCCCTGCTCCATTTTGTACTCCAAGGCCAAATTCACCTGTTACTCCAGGTATCTCTTGACTTCCTACTTTTGCATTCCAGTCCCCTATAATGAAAAGGACATCTTTTTTGAGTGTTAGTTCTAAAAGGTCTTGTAGGTCTTCATAGGACCATTCAACTTCAGCTTCTTCAGTGTTACTGGTTGGGGTGTAGACTTGGCTTACTGTGATATTGAATGGTTTGCCTTGGAAATGAACAGAGATCATTCTGTCATTTTTGAGATTGCATCCAAGCACTGCATTTCGGACTCTTTTGTTGACCACGATGCCAACTCCATTTCTTCTAAGGGATTCTTGCCTACAGTAGTAGATATAAGGTCATCTGAGTTAAATTCATCCATTCCAGGCAATTTTAGTTCACTGATTCCTAAAATGTTGATGTTCAACCTTGCCATCTCCTGTTTGACCACTTCCAATTTGCTTTGATTCATGGACCTAACATTCCAGGTTCCTATGCACTATTGCTCTTTACAGCATCAGACTTTATTTCCATCACCAGTCACATCCACAACTGGGGGTTATTTTTGCTTTTGCTGCATATATCTTCATTCTTTATGGAGTTATTTCTCCACAGATCTCCAGTAGCATATTGGGCACCGAACAACCTGGAGAATTCATCTTTCAGTGTCCTGTCTTTTTTGCCTTTTCATACTGTTCATGGGGTTCTCAAGGCAAGAAACTGAAGTGGTTTGACATTCCCTTTTCCAGTGGACCTCATTTTGTCAGAACTCTCTACCATGACCCATCTGTCTTGGGTGGTCCTACACAGCCTGGCTCACAGTTTCATTGAGTTAGACAAGGCTGTGGTCCATGTGATCAGATTGGTTAGTTTTCTGTGATTGTGGTTTTCGGTCTGTCTGCCCTCTGATGGAGAAGGATAAGAAGCTAATGGAAGTTTCCCAATGGGAGAGACTGACTGGAAGAGAGTGTCTTGTCATTCTGGAAGCTAGAATTCCAAGATCAAGGAATCGGCCATATTGGTTTCCTCAAAGGTCTCTCACCTTGGGTGGCAGGTGAATGTCTTCTCTTTGTATATTCACAGGTGTTTTTTCTGCAAGTCTACTCTTTCATAAGGACACAAGTCAGACTGGATTAGAGCCCACCTTCATATTCTCATTTTAACTTAATCCCCTCTTTAAAGACCCTATTTCCAAATATAGTCACTTCTCAGCTATGGGAGGTTAGGACTTCAACATATGAATTCAAAGGGGACACAATCCAGTCCATAGCACTCTCTCCCACCTTTGCTTTGTTCTTCCTCTCCCAGGTATAATCACCCAAAAGTGTATGTGTGTTGGCTTTTTTCTTCTCAGCTTTTATTTTATATTGGAGTATAGCTGACTCACAATGTTGTGTTAGTTTCTGGTGTAAAACAAAGTGATTCAGTCATACATATACAAGTATTTATTCCTTTTCAAATTTTTTTCCCCAGTTAGGTTGTTACAGAATATTGAGCAGAGTTCTCTATACTTTACAGTATGTCCCTTTACACATAAGTTGTGAAAGTGAAAGTTGCTCAGTCATGTCTGACTCTTTGCGACCCCATGTACTATACAGTGCATGGAGTTTTCCAGGCCAGAATACTGGAGTGGGTAGCCTTTCCCTTCTCCAGGGGATCTTCCCAAACCAGGGATCGAACCCAGGTCTCCCACATTGCAGGCAGATTGTTTACCAGCTGAGCCACCAGGGAAGCATATATAGGTCCTCCATTTTAAATACAGCAGTGTGCACCTGTCAGTCCCAACTCCCTAACTATCCTTGCCCACTCACTCTTACCCCTGGCCCCTGGGAACCATAAGTTCCTTCTCGAAGTCTGTGAGTCTGTTACTGTTTTGTAGGTAAGTTCATTTATATCATTTTTTTTAGGTTCCACATATGTGATATCATATGATGTTTTTCTTTCTCTCTCTAACTTACTTCACTCAGTATGACAATCTGCAGGTCCATTCATTGTTCCTTTTAATGGCTGAGCAATATTCCATTGCATATAGGTACCACATCTTTGTTATCCATTCTTCTGTTAATGGACATTTAGGTTGTGTCCATGTCTTGGCAATTGTTAACAGTGCTGCAATGAACACTGGGGTGCATATATTCTTTCAGACTGTTTTTCTTTGGTTTTATGCTCAGGAGTGTTATTGCTAGTATTTCTAGTTTCTTAAGGAACTTCCACGTTGTTCTCCATAGTGGCTGCATCAGTTTACATTGCCACCATCAGTATAGCGGGCTTCCCTGATGGTTCAGAAGGTAGAGCATCTGCCTGTAGTGCAGGAGACACAGTAGTTGCAAGTTTGACCCCTGGATCAGGAAGAACCCCTGGAGGAGGAAATGGCAACCCACTCCAGCATTCTTGCCTGAAACCTCCCATGGGCAGAATATATTGGAAGGCTATAGTCCAAAGGGTTGCCAAAGAGTCAGACACAACTGAGTGACTAAGTACAAGCCCAACAGTACTTAGGAGATTTCCCTCCTCTCTGCACCCTCCTACAGCAGCTTTAACTGTATGTAGATTTTTTTTGGTGACAGCCAAAAGCAAAATTAAAATGAGATGTCACCTCACCCCAGTCAGAATGGCTATCATCAAAAACTCCACAAACAAGAAATGCGTGTTGGCTTAACTGCCCATTTCTTCCACTAGAACATAAGCTCCCTGAGGGCAGGACTGCACTGGCTGCCAGGGCCAGGGTAGCATTTCTGCACAGAGAATGTTGTCTTGCTGGCGTGAAACTGGCTCACAGTTTCAATGGAGAACCAGAAACTTTTTTTTTTTTTTAAAGGAGTATTAGTCAGCAAAAATAGATATCTGTGAAAGTCTTGAGATATATTACTTTAATTGTCCAAGACCTTTTTTCAAGCAAAGACCCTGCACTAAGTAAAATTTTATAATTTGTGGTTAAAATGTTCACACAAGCTTGCCAATAATATATCCTTGGGAAAAACCATTCTCTTTTACTAGAAATAAACTTTTTTGGGGGGGTACTAAAATACTTTAGAAAAAATATGATAAGATTAAACAGACTTTTAAAAAAATGGGATGTCCTTACTTAGAAACAAATAAACAAAAAACAAAGAAAGAAAGAAAAGAAAAGGAAAAGAAAAAATTTCTTTAAAAATGTTGCTACTCCTGAAACCCCAACATCTGGGTACCATGGTCATGGGCCTACTTTCTGTCATCAGTTAACTGACTTTCTGTATATCTTTCCAAAGCTTCTTTTGTAATGAATTGTGACATATGGGGATTAATTTCCTTTCCCTTTTTGCACTTAAAAATGAAAATTAAAAACCAAAGAAAATATAACCTACCCACAGATCCTTTTTTTTTAATCTGTAGTTCTCACTGATTTTGCATAAAATTTCCAAATTGAAAAGTCTGGAGAACTTAATCACAGAAAACAGTCCATGAGTTAGAGCCATTGTTGAATAGGGGTGAACTGAACATATCAAGTGGGCTTCCCCGGTGGCTTAGAGGTAAAGAATTTGCCGGCAATGCAGGAGACGCAGGATATGCAGATTCCATTCCTGGGTTAGGAACATCCCCTGGAGGAGGGCATGGCAACCCACTCCAGCATTTCTGCTGGGAAAATCCCATGGACAGAAGAGGCTGGTGGGCTACAGTCCATGGGGTGGCAAAGAGTTGGACACGACTGAAGTGACAGAGCACAGCATGGCAGACATATCAAATGCCAGTATTTAGCCTAGATTTTCTCTAGAAAATAGTTCTCAAACTTGAGTGTAGATCAGCACACATAGGTTACTGGTCTTCCCTCCTAGAGTCTCTGATTCAGTGGATATAAGGTGGACCCAAGAACATGCATTCCTAACAAAGTCTTAAGTGATGCTTATGATTTTCTGTGGTGTTACTTTCAGAACCTCTCTCTAAGACATCATAATGGCATTGGAGTGGTAGCAGTTGGCTTTTCTGAAGAAAATTTCCCAAAGTCCTAGGTGATCCTGAAGTGGCAGAAAGTTTAGAGAGTGTTTAGCAATTACATGATGCTTCACTCTCCTGCTTTAGAAGCCAAACTACTTCCATATCTAATTACATGGGAAAAGAGAGGGAAACTTGTAGATAGTTAGTCTATAACATAAAAGCATCATATGGGAAAAATGGATTGGGAGTTACGGATTAGCAGATGTAAACTATTGTATATAGAATGGATAAACAACAAGGTCTTAATGTGTAGCACAGGGAACTATATTTAATATCTTCCAATAAACCATAATGGAAAAGAATATAAAAAAGAATGTATATATATATACATATATATTACCACCTGGGATGCCCATTATACATAAGAGCATTATATATATATATAGGGTGTTTATTCATATATATATATATGTATGGCATTTATATATATATATATATATATATGGCATATATAGTCCATCCCAGGTAGCACTAGTAGTAAAGAACCCACCTGCCAATGCAGGAGATGAGAGAGACGTGGGTTTGATTCCTGGGTTGGGAAGATTCCCGGGAGCAGGAAATGGCACTCCATTCCAATATTCCTGATTTTTATGGGTAGAGGAGCCTGGCGGGCTACAATCCTTAGAGCCCCAAAGAATCGGACACAACTGAGTGAGCACACACACACATACACACGCATGTATATCTGTCTGTCTGTATGTATATATGTATATAACTGAGTCACTTTGCTGTACATCAGAAATTAATACAACATTGTAAATCAATTATATGTCAGTAAAATAAATTCTAAAAATGAATCGTAGTCATTTTTCTTGGGATGAAGACTTCCCCTATACTACTTTAAAATTAGAACAAATAAAATATGCTTATTGGAAAATTAGAATTTCCAGAAGTATTTAGAATAATAGAGGGAAATTTTCTCATATCCCCTCACTTGAAGCAAACTCATTTTTGAACACCCATCCAGGTTAATTTGTTCTTATTTCTCTTGAAAAGTTGTAACATTTAGAAGTATCTACCAAAGTATAGAAAATGAAGTCTGACTCTGGTGGATAAGTTTGTATTCACTGGGAAACAGGGTGCTTGCAGGAAGGTGCTGACACTGTACTGATGTGCTAGTGGGCATGGCTTATTATCTAGAGCTGCGATGAGAGCTGGATCTCATTATCTAGATCTGCCATCCAGTGAGTGATTCAGGGCCCTCACTTGCCTGGCCCCTTCCAGGACCTGGGAGAGGCCTGAACAATGTGTTCACATGGTCACAGACCTTTGTAAATATTATAAAACTGTAAGATATTTGTGTATCTTACAAATTTTGTATATTTTCTTCATCCCCCACCCTTGTCCCCTAAACTGTAGAAAATTTTATGCAGGTCCAATTTGGATAAAATTCTAATGATTTCTATCGATGAAATAAATTTGAAGGGGAAAAACTATCTTTCACTGTAAACTATATGCTCTTTTTTGGGAAAAATCTCCTTTAATTTTATGAAGAAAAACAAAACTAAAACAGGAAGCAGTTTTGTAGGAAGACATCTTACCCTTTCATAATTTATCTTTAGCAGGTCTATTGCTATCTATTGAGAGATCAATTTAATGAAGTTATTTGTGTCTCTTAGCTTTTAGTTTAATAATTCAAGGCTACTAGCAAATTCACAGATCAAAGGTTTAAGTCGTAATTGGTCACTTGCTTTTTAAGATGCCTTAATCATTTGAATGTAGTTACCTTGCACTGTTAATATAAATTTCATGGCTTTTTTTCTTTCATTTCTGTTCAAATACTCATTTGAGGTGTTCCTCATTTGTTCTCCTTCAGTCAGCCTGGTTTTCTCAGTCCAATGATGTTGATTCTGATATAACTAGCATATCGTTAACTACTCTGAGCAGCTAAGCACAGCACTGAAATCCTCAGAGTTTCATCTGTGAACAGAGGGATGGTGAATCATATCTTCCTGCCACTACCTACTCCTCTACCCGTGGGATTAAATGAATTAATTGATTAAGCTCAAAGTCTTGCAAATGGTGGGGTCTTCGTAAATACCAGATGACTTTGCATAAAGGAGTGGAAGACTGGAAGCTAGTTAGACAATTTCGGTGTTGATATGACAGGTCAAATATGACGCCCAACCACCCAACTGTTTGCTGAATTAGGAAAAATGCATGCATGTTGTTTTGCCTGGAAGCAACTTTGAGCAACTGCACTGGATGTAAACTAAAAAGCTGATGATACAGATCTTGAAATCAAGCCTGTACCTGTATGGTTTATAAAAACAGGAACATAGTATATCATTAATGCTAAAAACATAAATACTGATCTCATGGATGGAGTTAAGATGATGAAAGCCTCACACAACTGAATTGCCTCTTCTAGTCATCTTCAGTAGACACAGATTATAACCCAACTCTGAATGTAAAGAATAAAAAGTGAAGGTGAAAGTCGCTCAGTCATGTCCGACTCTTTGCGACCCCATGGACTGTACCATCTATGGAATTCTCCAGGCCAGAATACTGGAGTGGGTAGCCTTTCCCTTCTCTGGGGGAATCTTCTCAACCCAGGGATTGAACCCATGTCTCCTGCTTGCAGGCAGATTCTTTACCAGCTGAGCCACAAGGGAAGCCCTTAGTATGAGTCAAAAAATGGGTAAAAACAATTTTGTTGATTCTGGTAAAGACTGCTATTATATATTGCTATACACTACTGTCCATCCCTTGATATTCACCCTCTACCTTTTACATTAGCACAGAATCCCTCAGTTTTAACTGAATTTACAGTTGTCAGGAAGAATAAGAACACCTTTTTTTTCCCCTCCCATGAAGCTAAGTGTGGCTATGTAACTAACCTCTGGCCAGTGAGGTGAAAGTAGAAGTGTATGCAACTCTGTCTTTAAAGCAGGGACTGAGAGGCACTGTGGCCTTCCTTGTCCCTTCCTCCACCCTTCTGTTGTAGTGAAGACGTCATGGATAAAAATGAAGCTACCATCTTAAACAGGAAATGACTTGCAGAGTGGAAGTTACATATGAAAAAGCAAAAAAGTAGGAAGGATGTGAGTTCTTCTGAACTTTGTGGAAGAGAGCCACTATAACCCCCTTAATTTGCCTGAAACAGGAGAGATCAAATTCTTGCATTTACCATTGTTAGTTGGAATTTCACTATTATGCATAATAAAATCCAGCCTTAACTATTAGTCTTATTGCAGAAGGATTTGGAGGTCAAATATGAACATAACATTACAGGAAACTTCCTTGTCATCCTCAAGAAACTATGACTTCCTTGAAAAGGTGTATTTCTTTCTAACTTTATTTGCTCATTATTTAGAATATAAACAAATAGTTATAAAAACAGGATAATTCTACAAGTCATGTGTGCATTCATAATTGTATTTTTACTGAAAGAGTTTTCTGTGAATACATATATGAGAAAAATATATAAAAAATTAGGGTTTTATGAGACAAAGTTACAGAGTTAAAAAATAGAAGATATCTGCAAAATTCTTCTATTCAGAATCATATGCATCTTTGGAAGCCACCCCAAATCCTTTGTAAAACAGAGCAGGATAAAGAACAAATCAATACAAAACAAACAACTTTTTAGAATATAGAATAGATGCAACTTCTAACCAGTGCGAGTCCTGTGTTGAGAAGATCCCCTGGAGAAGGAAATGGCATCCCACTCCAGAAATTCTTGCCCAGGAAATTCCATGGACAGAGGAGCCTGGCAGGCTACAGTCCATGGGGTCTCAAAGAGTTGGGTACAACTGAGCGATTAAACAGCAGCAACAGATTATCCATGGAAATGTTTTTCATTACCTGATTAGAAGACTGCTTTAGCACAGGTGAAGATTGAGCTTCTTCAGCCAACAGCATTAGCAAAGCTCTGAGGCCTACCTATTTAACCCTTGCTTTCCTTTGAGCAAGTGGTACCAATTTAAATGTCAGCTCTGGCAAAGGGATCAGGCATTGGCCAAAGTAGAAACTGAGGCCACCAGTTCAACCCATGCAAACAACTCAGTGACCATCATGTGAAAACTTTTGGTGTTCATAGATAAGAAAAAGATTTTTACCAAAAATGTTCAGTTGTCAAAGAACCATTTTACCTCTTGTGTGCACATGTGTACATGCACACAAATACGTTTTGAGAAAATGAGGAGAAGAGAACTGATCTATCCTAAAACTTTAAATCTTGATTAAGGGCATTCACAAATTAATATACAAAGGAGTCATGATTAAAGGTTACAAATGAATATGCCACTGTGATATCATATATTGGTATGTTATATGGATCTATTATTTGGGTGGGCTTGGAAAGTAAAGCATTTGAAATGAAATAAAGACAAATGAAATTTCTAATCAGTTTATGGTCCTGGAGAATTTTTAAACCAAAGTTATTATAAGATTAATGTAAGCAGGAAGACATAAGAAAAAAACAGAAAGAAAAGAAAGAAAAGAAAAAACAAAACAAAACAAAAAGAAAGTCAGTTAAGTGGAATTTAAGTTGTCAGGCTACAGTGTAGAACTCCATTACCATATCTTTCTTTTTTTTAATAGTATTCTCTGAAAAGCACTAGATGTAATAAAGTCAATTTAAAATTTGTTCTACCAATCTTTTGCATCTGTAATTTTCCCATTAAACGTAAATGCCCATGAGGCAAGCTATTTGCATTACATTGCATTTGCAGTCTTTAAAACAAACTATAAATCCCCTCCTTGTTTCATGTGATTGATGCTGTGTGTATAAATACCACCATAAACCTCAAAGGGGGCTAACAGTGACAGTAAATTAAAGTTTTCAAGTCTGGCAGCATCTCAGCACTCCAGCCCTTGATCTTAAGCAGTGTTGTTAACCCCCGCCTCATTGCCCTCCTGAACTCACCTTTTTTTCCCCTTCTTTCCTGCTCTGCCCCCCATTCTGATTTCCTTGGGAACACCTTCCCAGCCATGCAAGTCACACCAGGCCAGGGAGAGGCAGTTAATTAAATTGAGGCTGCAGTGGGCTTGCTGGAGAGCTGAAGGCCCTGACTTGCAGCCCTCCAGGATCTGAGATCAAGAATCTTGCAGACCCCTTCCCTCTGTAAACAATGGTCAGCCACAGAGATACTGATTAACTGGCAAAACCCCCATGATCAGCTGCTTTCATGGTGATTGTCTTCTGCTCAGCGGCCTTCCCATTGGGAGGAGGAGGAGGAGTCATGAGTAGTCGATGGAGAAAGGATGCAGAGAAAAAGGAGGAAAGAAAGACTTCTCACTATATTTTTCAATTTCCATATATTGAATCACCTCTCCATCCTCATTATTTTATTCTCCATTTTGAAAGGACATGACTGATGTAATTAATTTTTATTAAAACTTAGCCTGGCCAAGAGCATCTTTACCTGGATTGGAGAGGTTACTTGAAACATAAACAAAGCTAATGCCTTTCTAGAGCTTCAGAGGACCCTTTAGTCTCTGTAATTAATTGATGGGTACAGCTGGTAAGTTATTCCTTGTCTCCATCTTACTGCAGTTGAAATAGATTTGGAGAAAATGGTGATGAAAATGGTGATTCTGGAGAAATCATAACTGTTGACCCACTGACTTTGCCTCCCCTCCCAGTATGTGGTGAGTCTTCTTGCACTTGGTACAGTAAATTCCTTGACCAACCTCATGTGATTGCTCCCAAAATTGAGCCAAGGCTAATTGATTCAAGGGTGCATTGTGGTTTCCTCATTGTTATCTCAAATGGTCCCCATATTTTTTTTCCTACTTTTTCCCCTAGAATAAAAGGAACATAATTGTAAAATCCCATATCAATTTTTTTTCTCTAGCTGTATGTTTCATATATGACTTCAAAATAGGAACGTAAATTAGCAGAACCTCACAGCTCATATATGCAAAATTCTTGGGGGAATGACAAATCATCAAGGATGGGTAAATTATTCCTCCAGAAGGGAAAGGGAAGACACAGAGGAAAGCAATTGGGAGGGATGGGGGAAAGGAAGACAGAGGAAGAGAAGTGAAGGCAATGAAACAATGAAGCTAATTAATTAATTTAGGCTATTAATCTGGACCACATGTCCTCTGACGATCTCTGAATCAATGGTGGATCCCAAGTGAATATTGACAGGGACACTGAAATATATTTGGAAAAAAATACTTCTATGCTTTTTCATTTCCTCTATGATCTTTTAAGGATCTAGGAGGAAGAGTCTAAGAAATATTGACACTCTGAAGAGAGGGTCCCTACCCAAGATAGATTGCTGG
Organism: Aepyceros melampus; assembly: GCA_006408695.1. Classification (NCBI taxonomy): domain Eukaryota; kingdom Metazoa; phylum Chordata; class Mammalia; order Artiodactyla; family Bovidae; genus Aepyceros; species Aepyceros melampus. The sequence continues at coordinate 149,161 of SJXQ01009932.1, forward strand.
AGACTTCCTTTGTCCTTCTTCTTCTGAAAAACAGAACTGCCTACCTCAGAACCTGCTTCTGCTGCTGCCCAGAAGCCTTCTTCAAGAAGGTAGTTGTGACAATATGTTCATCTTTCTCATTATATTGCTGTTTTTACAAGTCTTCCATATGCCTGATGTAATGAAAGTGAAAATTCGTGTTGACTTGGTTAAAGACACGAAGTTTATTATCATTTCTGCAAAGGACTCTTGGAACTCATTTATAGCCAAGTAAATCAGTGGTAGAGAAGAGGGAGGAAACGGCTATGTATAGTCTTCACTATGTGTCTGTCACCCTATTTGGTGATTTCACATGTTATCAAACTTTGCAATAATCCCATGAAGCAGTTTCATTTTTCTTTGTCCATAAAATAGGAAAAATGATGTCTAAGAAACATGTTCAAAAATCTCCAAATGATAACTGGCGGTAGCTCGTTTGTTTGTTTTGAGATTGTCCTTTTCTCTCCTCAAAGTTTCTAATGGAGCCTGTTGCAAAACACAAAATGTGAAATGTTAAAGGCAGATCCTAAGGACAGAGACATAGACCCCAGGGTCTTCCTGTAAACAGCAGGGCCCACCTGGTTCTGAGGCTACTCATACAAGAGTTTATAGTCTGATGTATCCTCTGGCCATCTGCTTATTGGTTCTGCTGTTGGAAATAACAGCATAAGAATACTAAATTCTAGTGTGTGTGTGTGTGTGTGTGTGTGTGTTATACATTGGGTATAGAGAGAGCGAGACGTGTGAATTGGGTATAGAGAGAGCAAGAAACAGAATGGTATAGTAGAAAGAGAGCCTGAAAGAAAAGTGCATATGTTGGAATGGATAGAATCTGGTGTAACAATTAGAAACAGGAAAAGCTAAATGCAATATCTTAAACTTCTGTCTTCCCTTCTCCCTCCTTCCCAATCATTCTTCCTCTGTGCCTTTCTTTTCCTTCTGGATTAATAATTTACACATTTTTGAAGGTTTATCATTCCCCCAAGAATTTTGCATAAATGACCAATGGAGGTTCTTTTCATCTGCGTTCTTATTTTGAAGTTATACATGAAACATACAACTTGAAAAAAAATTGACATAGGATTTTAAGATTTTTCGTTTTTCTTTTAGTCTAGGAAAAAAATACCAAAAAAAAAAAAAAAAGTACTCTGGGGAGTGTTTGAGATACCCCAGTGCACCTTGAATCAATTAGCTTTGGCAAAAGTTTGGGGAGCAACCCCACATGATTATGTTCAAGATCACATAAAAGCCCTTCACAAAAATAAACATTTTCTCTCCATACCTTGATGGTGCTAGTGGTAAAGACTCCACCTGCAATACAGGGGTCTAAGGAGATGCAAGTTCAATCTCTGGGGCAGAAAGATCCCCTTGGAGGAGGAAATGGCAACCCACTCCACTATTCTGGCCTGGAGAATCCCATGGACAAAGGAGCCTGCAGGCTACAGTCCGTGGGGTCATAAAGAGTCGGACAGAACTTAGCACACACACACACTCTATACCCTGGCTTCCTAGGTAGAGCTAGTAGTAAAGAACCCACTTGCCAATGGAGGAGATATGAGACACAGATTTGATCCCTGAGTTGGGAAGATTCCCTGGAGGAGGGCATCACAACCCAGTCTAGTATTCTTACCTAGAGAATCCTATGGACAGAATCCCATGTAGCCTACAGGCTACAGTCCATAGAGTTGAAAAGTAGTCAAGACTGAAGTACTTACCACATGTGCATGCACGCTCCATACCTTTTTGCCCTAATGTAACAGTTATCCCATCAAGATTCTCCATTTCAGAACTCTTCTCACTTTATTCTCATTCTCAACTCCTAAATCAAAATATATTCACTCGTGTCCCCTCTCCTTGACGGACTCTTTCAGGTTAGATGCACTGACAAACTGATTCCCATTCCAATGTCATCAGAAAATAATTCAGATGTGTGTCTATTTGATTGACAAAATTTAAGGCCTTAAATCAAAGGAAGGACTAATGGTGTAAAATACCTGGTCTCCAATTATGTGGTGATAGTGGGTATGATCTTAAAGCAAATAGGAGTGCTGTCCTGTGAATAGTTCCTGCCTGCACATTTGCGCATGGCCTTCAAAGGGCTTCCCTGATGGCTCAGTGGTAAAGAATCCCCCTGCAAGGCAGGAGACCTGGGTTGGGAATATCCCCTGCAGATGGAAATGGCAACCTTCTCCAGTAATCTTGCCTGGGAAAATCCCGTGGACAGAGGAGCCAAGTGGGCAACAGTCCACGGGGTTGCAAAGAGTCAGACACAACTTAGCAACTGAAAACAACAAAATGAGGGGCTCTTCCTTTCTGTAATTCCTTATCCTGGGGGATCTGCAGACATTTCAAGCTCTGAGTGTGAGTCTTGGATGATTTGTTAGTGAGTTTAAATATTAATCTCAGGGACTGATATTCTCTTGTTATTCTCATATCATTGAACCTGTTAATATTCTTTAACGTCAGCTTACTTTTACTTAATTTAAATACATAGAAAGGTGATTACCTTTAAGGAGAATAAAAAATTCAATAAGGCACAATGCCTGCCTTTGAGGAGAGTATACACTATTACTATTTAATATGAAATAAAATGTAGTAAGTGATTGCAAGTGGTGCAAAATGTGATGAGAATTCTGAGGCAAGAGATAGGGTTCAAGACTTGGCTCATAGTCTTGTATCCCTTGTTTTTTAAAGGGCACCAAGAACTAAAAGGTCTTTGTCCTTCACCTCAGAAAGTTTCTGTCTTATTTAGTGAGAGTGGGCATAGAAGTAAGAATGAAATGTAGAAACACTCAAAGAGAAATTAATATAAATAATGACCAGTTAATGTAAATATCTAATGCTGCTGCTAAGTCACTTCAGTCATGTTCGACTCTGTGCGACCCCATAGATGGCAGCTTACCAGGCTCCCCCATCCCTGGGATTCTCCAGGCAAGAACACTGGAGTGGGCTGCCATTTCCTTCTCCAATGCATGAAAGTGAAAAGTGAAAGTTATGTTGCTCAGTCATGTCCGACTTAGCGACCCCATGGACTGCAGCCTACCAGGCTCCTCCATCCATGGGATTTTCCAGGCAAGAGTACTGGAGTGGGGTGCCATTGTCTTCTCCAAATATCTAATGGCAGGGGCCAAATTCTAGCTTGAAGGGGAGCTATGAGTACCTGTAACATGCCTTCTGCAATGTCAGGTAAGAAATTGATGAGGAGAATGGTGTAATTGAAAATACATTCATATCAGTCAATATTAATTTGATTCTTGATACCATGCGCTTTTGTTGAATGGATTATGTATCAAAGTGTGGAAAGAATGTGAATTAGAGTTGGGACCAGGACAGACAGAGCTGAGAGCAATGGGAAATGCTACCCAGAAGGAAGTTTTTGTCTTAGGCAAATGTAAAACATGGATTGAAGCAAGGGAGATTTCCTGAGTAGGAGATGACCTAGCGAAGTCTAGAGGTAACCAGCAAATGAAGATGGGAGATGATAGGGTGGCTGACATGGCCAAGGAAGAAGATTTCTGCATAGACCAGAGAGGTGAGAGAATCAGAGGGTATGGCTGTTCCTATTTTGAACCACAGATTGCTGGGAAGGTCACCTGGAAGGTCGAGATGATCACTCTGGTAATTTAAGTGGGCAAGTGGGCTGGGTGTACATTGTGGAAAAATGGAGGGAGAGAATATGTTTGGTTAGATAGCTGCTCAAATTGAGCCTTTTGTTTACAGGTGGAAATGAAGCTCCTGTGTGGCCAGATTTCAATTTTCAAGAGAAACTTAACAATCTATATTTTTGCTTTGAAGTCTCTCAATTGTTAAATGTTGGCCACGCATTCAAATATCAGGCCCTTTGCTACAAATGTCTCATAAAACAAAGAAGAACAAAAAGGCATGTTCCAATCTTCCTTGGTGAGAGCTCTGATCTGATTAATTTGGTCTTGCCTAAATGTATTTAATTACTTTTGGTCTGACAGTATAAAATGATTATGAAAAAAATCTCTGTTGCTATTGTGAGAAAGGTGAACAAAATTCTCAGTTTTCCACTTTGAAAGACTTACCAAGTTGTTTGATCTGTTTCATCATGAATTTCTGTTGGGAAGAAGACATATTACATACTAGAAGTATAAGCTGCTAAGGAGTACACACAAAGTAAATCTGTACTTTTGATTCTACTGGAGCTCTGAATTTTTGTGCTTTTTTCCATTCCTAAATATATGCATTCTTGATGCTTACTTATTTATACATTTTAATACCCCCTATTATATCATCTGGGGAAAAAATAACTTCTTTGGTTTTGTTTTTCTTTTTATGCAAAACGAGAAAGATACCGCTAACAAAATCACAAGCCCAGAATCTCCGAATGAGTCATATAATCAAACCCTACAATTGACAGACTCTATAAACAGAGGCTATCAGAGTAGAAACTCATACTAAAAAACAGGATTTAGCAGATTCTGTTGTATTACAGAACTCATTTCTGTTTCATTTCAACTATGCATCCATATTCTTAAAACTTTCAGATTTGGCAAGTACAGCATTTCCACTGACCAATGTCAAAGGCATCCCTCTTCAATATTATAAAAACTCACATCTTTGTCAGGTCATTACTGTTTTTCAGGAATTAATTGATAGGGATTACCTGAAGAATCCAGAGAAAGAGCAGGTGCTTCGACCTGGCTATCACGGAAGTGGTAATAAACGTAATGATGGCTTGCTGCCTGAGGATTCGTGGCACCAGGTACCCATTTCAGTCCAAACAGATTGCAAATATATCCCTCCTCTCCAATCACCCTATTAATTTGGAAATACTTAGATCTAAATTTCAGCATAGGAATCTACAGATCCTACCAATTACAATAAGCCACCTTGTCCTACTAAAACCGCCACAGTGCTGTTTGGTTTAACAGAGAATGATAATTTAACTTTGGAATAATCTTGTCGTTGTAAAAAGAATTAAAATTATAACTCTTCCACAATCATGCTGTGCAGCTTTCTATAGACAGTAGTGTGCCGAATTTCAAGTAATATTCTTCTGTTGCTCCATATCCCCAGGTCCTGGATAAAAATGAAATGTGCATTTCATAAGAAGATCCCAGCGAGCAGTAATAAGAAAAAGTATTCAATCATAGTCAATTGGTTAAAGCTTTGGGGATGGGCTCAAGTCACCATTTTCTTCTTCTTCTTTTTTTTTTTTAATAAGGACACAAATAAAAAAATTAAACTAAGCTATTTTTTCCGCCTCCACCAGATTGAAACAGCTAGGGAAATAGATGCCCTTATATCTTTAGTAACATGAAGATAATGTCCAGTGGATTGTTTCAGAATTAGTGGAAACGTCATCAATCACCTCAATTATAATAAACAAAAATTCTAGTCAATGTAATATAAGATCCTTTAAGTATAACCTGAGATCAAATAAAAATATATACCTGATGCCACTGTGTTACCGCCCCCAATTAAAAAAAAAGGGGGGAGGAGGGGGAAAGGAAGTGTATTTTTTCCATTGTTGTTTCGTTGCTCAATCGTGTCCGACTCTTTGCAACCCCATGGCCTATAGCCTTCCAGGCTCCTCTGTCCCTGGGATTCCCAAGGCAAAAATACTAGAGTGGGTTGCCATTTCCTTCTCCAGGGGATTTTCCAGACTGAGGAATCAAACCTAGTCTCCTGCATTGGCAGGCAAATTCTTTGCCTCTGAGCCACCAGGGAAACCCTATTTTCCATTAAATTTATATATATATTTAAGAAAAGAAAAAACCTGGCAATGCCAGGTCTTTGCATTCTCAGGATTTCTATTTTCATAGTTGTCAAGAAAACTGAAAACAGAAATTGCCCAGAGGATGTTTTAATTATTTGAAAAATTAAGAGGCATGTGTAATTGTATATTTCTAAGGTTTTTAGATAGTTCTTTGAATTGGCTTCTTTTTTTTGGAAAGCATTTTTTAATATGGAATTTTATCAGGCTAGATGTAAATAAAACAGGTTTCAAAAACAACAAATACTCCCCAGTGTGGTCAAACATATTTTCACATTGGCATCCTTCGGTCTTGCACAGAAAGAAAACATCTTCCAAAATTTTGAAATCTAGGAAATAAAACCCAGACTGCCCAAGCAGACATATTTGTGTCAAAATCTTGAGTAAAGCTTTTTTTTTTTTTTTCCTTTTACCTACTAGGAAATCTTTTTACAGCCAATATTACAGCTAGCATATTATGCCACTCCGAAACAGTTGGGAACTTTCATTCATTCACATTCACTGTAAAAGAAATTTTGCTCTGTCTCAGCTCATTATAAGCAGATGCTACTGAATATATTGAAATAAAAAATTCAATGGTACCTAAAAATAAAAAAAAAAAAAAAAGCGCTTAAAACAATAGTTGTTTAGAGAGACCTCCACGGATCCCAGTGCTCCGGAAACTTCTCCTGGGTTGTGAACAATCGAAGATTTATTCAAGCTCTCTGCACACTGGGAAATGAAGACCCAGAAGCTCATATCATGTCTATTAAAAAGCAGAAACTGGGGTACATCTAAGAAAAGAAGTATTACTTTTTAAACCGCACAGCAAACCTCAGACCAATAGGGACTTGGACTATATAAAAATACTCTCAGTAGCAGGAGAGCGGGGAGGGAGTGGGGTGGGGGCTGAAATTCACTTTCCCAAACAGCAGGAAAATACCACACTACTAACTTCTATTGTTGTCACAGCTTTGGAAAAGTGGCTCTATCCTATCCTTCTTGAAAAGTGATTTTTGAAGTCAGACTTTTGGTTCAATCAGAAGACTAAATGGAACTATTAGAGTAACTCTGGGGACCCTGCTCCAGGAAGGGTGAGGGAGGGTTTGATTAGCAATGACCAGTTAAATTCTAGTTAACCTCAATTAGAAACCTTCACCTTTGCTAATTGGATTAATTTGTCAGCAGGCAGTATACTTATGAAGTGTACTGAAGCCAAATTTGTGCTGCTCTACGATGAGATAAAAATCATTGGTGTGAGGTGACTCATTTCTTAAGAGTGCATCTATAGCCAATTTCTGCAAAGGTAGGACAAAGTTGAATTTTACTATCAAGTTGGAAGAGACATTTATTACAGTGATTCTCTTTGCAGCCTGAAAAAGAATATGCCCAGTAAGCAAATTCTCTTTCAATTAAAAGCTTTCCAAACTTAGGGTTTAATGAAATTTTAATTAAAGTCAGTGGAAAAGTCATGTTCAGGAAAATAAATAAATAAATAAAGGTACTCAAAAGTGTCCTTTTCATTCTATCTTGACTAATCCAAAGATACTGTCTCTTTTTCCGTTTTTTTTTTTTTTTAGTGTTTTGTGCACAGAAAGACACAGACCAACAAAACCTGTTGCATTATAGACCATCTCATCACCCAAAGACAAGGAATGTCTACGTTCTCATTAAAATGGCAAAGCACATGACCGTGCTGTATCCAGTAACGTGTTTCAGAGAGTGGCAGTGTGCTTCCCACGTGGCTCCGTGGTAAAGAGCTCATCTGCCAATACAGGAGGGCAGGGTCAATCCCTGAGTCAGGAAGATCCCCTGGAGGAGGAAATGGCAACCTACTCCAGGATTCTTACCTGGGAAATCCCATGACAGAGGAGCCTGGCAGGCTATAGTCCAAGACGTGGCAAAAGAGTTGGAGACGACTTAGTGACAGAGCACGCAGTCATGTTCTTTGTGAACAGTCTACTTCACAAAAACTAAGCATCAAATCTGCAGGACAGTTTGCTGGGCTCCATTTTAGTGATAAAAATATAATATAATATTTCTCAGCCTGTTAGGGTATCTGTGAATGGGTCCAGTTTGAAGAAAATAAAATGAAATGTCAATCACACATATTTCTCTGTGGTGGAAATAAAATCCCTCCAAGTGGGTCCAAGCTGGAGTGAACAGAGAATCTCTTATACTTGAAAATATGTTAATAAGCCTGCAAAATATTATGTCTTCAGATTGGCTAAGGGCAAATTGCTGTCGTCTGCACCATCCATCTCTTGGGTGAGCCGCACCCATCTGCTTAAACAGACACAAGGCTACCAATGTCGTGTACATGTTTCAAAGTACAAAAGAGAGTCTGTGGCATTTTCTGTTTTATCTATTTCACAAAGGGAGACATGGGAAATTAGTATTCCATACATTTTCCAAGGGAATATAGGTTGTGTTTAAGAGGTCAACCTTTTTTCTTTTCTTTTTTCGCTTATAATAAAGATGCTACAAATAGGACCTTAAATTCTTTGCCTTTACAAACAAGCATTTCACAGGAAGGAAACAGTAAAAGTGATCAGATTATGACGATTAATGGCAATATACAGCGCTTCCTCTGCGTGTGTGTGTGTGTGTGTGATCTACCTACGGCCAAGGCATTGAACATTCCTTGTCTATAACCTGAACCAAACCTTGTCGTCACCTGTTGATAATAGAGAAGAAAGGAAGCCAAGCATCAGGATCAGGGCACAATAATGTCTGTTGACGATAAATTATCAAAACAATAATCATGTTTAGCCAATCCCTTTGTGTAAAACTGTTATTATGTTCCAGTGCCAGCTGTCTGAAACTTTAATTTAAGTGCTTGCTTGAGGCAAGACATTTGGAATGCTAGTTTAGAATGTTTTATAGCTCAAGCAATATGTTTTACTAACCTCAAATACTGTGATGATGGTTTAAATGGTGACTATAATTTGTACGTGGGGGCTCCAGGGTGAGTTTTGCTTTTCCAGAGAAGTGTCTGCTGCATCAAAAATTCAGACATTTCTGGGTTGTCTTGGGCTCCCTATCCTTGAGGGCCCTGGATACTGTATCTCCTTGCCCACAGGTAAGCACTGCAGATGGTTAACTGTGGGGACGTTGCTTCAAGTTGCTGCAGTTGGAATGTTCCTCAGAAACAGCCATGTTCAGTGGGAAGCACAGTGCTAGAAAAGCTATGGTTTAGTGTTAGGTGGGTAAGTAACTTTCATTCTGTTCCTCACCAACCATTCTCTTGACTCTAGACCTTTTGAAAAGAAGGCAAAAACCAGATCCTGTCACCGTCTCCACCACATATTCATCATTCCTTAGTAACGGATCAGCAAGATGTTGGTATGTTGATAATAAAGGATAAGATTCTCCTTTAAATATAGGAGGCCCCAGGATATAATCCATCTATAAGAATTTTTGCAGTTGTCTTTATCATGCATAAATTATAAGAATGGAAAGATGAAGGCTATTTAAGATTAGTTGCAATGTATCTCTTTATATTAGACTATTATTAAGATAGCATAATATTAAAAACATTATTATGTCATTTTAGAATAAATTCTAAAGCATATTATATCCACTATCTCAATATCATAGCAGCATCTTTTCATGCTAAAGTCTCATTTTGCAATGGAAATTTCAGGAATTTTAAGAAGTTATATTGTTACTGAAAGGTAGGGGTCTGGCTGCTGTCCACTCAAAAGCCATTAGAGAGGCCAGGATGAAGGAAAGGAAACTTTGCTTTATTTCAAATGCTGGCAACTGGGGGGGTGGGCAGGGCAGACATCTGTCCAAAGGCTGACTTTCAGCACTGACCATCGTGGACAACAGCTTTTATAGACGCGGTGGGGAGGGGAGGCTACAGGCAGAAACAGCACAGTCAGCTGACAGTCATGTTCAAGTTGATCACTGGTGGTTCTGACCAGAGCTATCTTGGTTATTTTAGGTGCAGTCAACCTTATTGGTTTGTATCCATTTCTTTGAGGCCAACTCCCAGAACGGTGACAGCTCATGTCAGGGTGCAGTCTGGTAATCATGTGGTTAACTTCTCCTCCTGGGGTTTCAGCATCTATAAGACAGCTCACAGGACGTGGTTCAGAATATCCTCTATAGCTGTGGAGAAGAAACTAAAGGTTCTTGACTGTGCTTCATGACTACATTATTATTATTTGTTCTCCTTTGAATGTTTTCCTTTGTTTCTGAATGTTCCCATTTCTCTGATTAAACTTATTCTTTGACTACAGTTTTCCACAGACAACAGGCAGGCAGAGGACAAGGGGGAGGTGGGGCAAGGGTGATAAGGTCCTGCTCTGTTTCACTGTGACCAAGTGGGTCGCGGATCTCCAAAGACCAAGGCCCAAAGCTAGGTGACCCGCGTCAACCAGGAACATGTGCAGTTTTCAACTTTTCACAATTGTTTCTGGATTCTCTGAATCATCAAAGAAATACTTTCAAGTAATCTTTGATAGAATTTGTCTTCTCTTTACAAACACTACAACCACTAGTGAGTGTAAGTTACAAATTTAATGTCTAAGTTTCTGGGGGAAATTTTTTCCTACTGGAGGTTCCTAATATCTAATGGCTGTTTTGAGTGTTAGGCATTAAATAAAATTGGGGACTAACTTGATACCTAAAGTATAACTCAGGTTGTATCTTTTCCCACTATAGAAAAAGCCTAATTTAACTTAAGAAATGTCTTCTGAAATTTTACAAGATGAAAATCTGCTGGTGGAGACAGGTGGGAAAACATACTGAAGCTATGGCAAATATATACTCTTCTCTGATGACAGTCTTTGTCCAGCTGATTGACTCATACAATAGCAATTGTCTCAAATTATCCTGAAGAAGAACCACACATATGTGCATTGGTCATATGTATAGCCAGATGCATTTCTGGAAAAAAAAAAAAGCTATATAAAAATCATTCCCAAACACAATTCCTGACCCAGAGGAGTGGTATAATAAATATAAAAGCAAATATGTACCAACATCAATACATTTCTTTTTACTGGAACTGGGCAAGCTTATCTTTTGAAAGAATTCCAGAGGAAATGTGATATAAAGCAATAACATGTGCTCTCCTTTCCATGTGTTGGTTTTATAATTCCAGATGATTACATATGAATCTGTAGTGGGCTGTCTTTGAAATAACTATGCTGAGAAATAAATGCTCTTTTTAACTGGCATCTGCAACATGACTTGTCAATCAATGTATATTTTTTACAAAGTCACCATTTATAGAATATAGGTGATGCTTGCAACATTAATGAACATGCAAAAAATGTTGGTGTTTCTCAAGAAACAAGGCAGAAAGGGTATATAAAAGGTCACATAAGTAATGATGTAGAATGAATGAGTTGAGACAGTAGTTAATCAATAGAGTCAAATTAGAGGATGTTTCACTGGAATGCCTCATTGTGTTGGGAGTACCCAATTTTTAAATCCTCAAAGTTTAGCACATAACTGATGCATGTGATGATGGAACTGGACTCAGCCCGAGTCAACTCAATTATTTACTGGGTTTTTACTGGATTATTGACATCAGTGTCCACACAACCAAATGGATCAACTATTTGGCAGTTCAAAGTGGATAACATAGTGTAATATTTTGGGGCCTCAGTTTTGAGGTGAAATTGGCATGACTATTTTCTTGCTTTGTCTATTTTTAAAAATTGATTTTCATGCAACAATCAATGTTGATAATATTTTTAAAAATGTTTATTCTGTTAACTGTTAGATGATAAGATAGTGATTTTGTTTTTAATAAAATACTTATGTATTTTCCATTAAGAAGATTAGATTTTTTTCATCATAATAATATTCATTTTCACATCTCTACATGCAGTGACCAAGTTTTCTCTTTAAATGATTCAAGCACCCACTCCTTTTATTTCATTTCTATAACATTTATGCTGGCCTACATTTTTATGCCAGTATTTTGGCTCCTGGTAAGGCCTAGTGAAAAGTTTGCACTCTATTGCTTTTCTTATGATCCTTAAACACCATTTTATCCTTCTTGTCAGTCACTTTCCTGCTCAATCTTCTGTAGACTACTTTTTCCACCAGCTGTCTAAGTAGATTTCACACATTCATTTGTTTGTTTATTCACCCACTTATTCAATAAATAGGTTACCACCAACTGCAATGTCAAGAGAGTAGGCATTGTGTGAACTGCAAACAAGTAACAGTTTCTACCCTCATGGGGTTTAAAATCTAGTTTTGGAAATAAAATCCATAAAAATAGTTTTAGTATAGAAAGCTATTGTCTAGGATGGAAGACAGGTTCCTCAATTCATCAGCTGTATCTTTGGGCAATTTACTTAACCCAGCTATGTCTCAGTTCCCATATCTGTAAACTGAGTTGAATGATACTACTTATGTCAAGGGATTATTGTAAGCATTAAATCAGACAATACATGTAAAGCCTTAGAACATTCTGGTTTAACAAAAGCACTCAAAACAAACAAAAGTTCTATGGAATGGTTCAGGGGAAGAGAATAAATAAGTATAATTCAAGGAAATTTGAAACAAACCGAAAGAAGGAAGAAAAGTGTTAGTCACTCAGTCATGTCCAACTCTTTGCTACTCCATGGACTGTAGCCTACTAGGTTCCTCTGTCCTTGGAATTCTCCAGGCAAGAAGACTGTAGTGAGTAGCCATTCCTTTCTCCAGGGGATCTTCCTGACCTAGGGATCAGACCTTGGTCTCCTGCATTGCAAATTCGTTACCACCTGAACCATGAGAGAAGCCCGAATAAAGCCTTGGAGAATTCTGGTTTAACAGAAACACTCAAAACCAGTTCAATGGAATGGTTAAGGGGAGAAGAATAAGCTCGTGTAGTTTAAGAACATTTGAAACAAACCAAAAGAGGGAAGGAAAGGAGGGGGTGAAGCCTTTCAAAGAGAAGAGAAAACCATTCCACACAAGAGTGCTTACAGGAGACCCCATGATCAAAGTGATGTTGAAGATGTGGCTGGAGAGATTGATCAGGATATGACTGACAAGTGAAGAATGAGGGGTACAAAGCCTGGACTGAACCAGCTCAGTTTCCTGAGGAGCATTCATAGCTCATCACGCCAGTTCACCCGAAAGAATTGTCCTTACACTACCCCCTGTGCTTGTAAGTCCACGGTGTTCTTTCTCCTGGCTCACTGCTGAGCTTTCTGGGCAAGGCTTTGATGAGCAAAGAACATTCAGACCTTGTTGGGAGGCACTGCACCCTACCCACTCTTCCTTTACTGACCTCCTTGTGCTATTATGTTACATTAAAAAATATACCTGCACACATGAGAAGATGCTCAATATTGCTAATTGCTAGAGAAATGCAAACTAAAACTATAATCAGGTACCACCTCACACTGGTTAGAATAGCCATCATTAAAAAGTCTACAAATAACAAATGCTGGAAAGCATGTGAAGAAAAGGAAATCCCCCTACACTGTTGGTGAGAATCTCAAGTGGAGAATAATATGGAGGTTTTCCCAAAAAACTAAAAAAAAAAGGCTGCCGTATGATCCAACAACTCCACTCCTGGGCATATATTCAGAGAGAACTCTAATTAAAAAAGATATTCCCGCTCACTCCCCTTCCAACCAAGTGCTCATTGTACCACTATTTACAATAGCCAAGACATGCAAACAACCTAAATGTCCATCAATAGTTGGACGGATAAAGAAGAGGTAGTATATTTATACCATGGAACATTAGTCAGCCATATAAAAAGAATGAAATAATGCCATTTGCAGAAACATGGATGGACCTAGATAGTATCATACTAAAATCAAGTGAGAAAGAGAAAGACAAATACCATATTATATCACTTATACATAGAATCTAAACTATGACAGAAACGAGGTTATCTACAGAACAGAAACAGACTCACAGATACAGAGAACAGACTTGATGTAGCAAGGGGAAGGGATGGGGAGGGATGAATGGGAGTTTGAGATGAACAGATGGAAACTATTACATACAGAATGGACAAACAGCAAGGTCCTACTACACAGCCTGGGCAACTGTAGTCAACGTCCTTAATGAGAAAGAATATGAAAGAGAATATAAATATGTGTATAACTGAATCACTTCACTGTATAGTGTAGAAATTAACCCAACATTGTAAATCAACTATATTTCAATCAAATAAACTTGAAAAGTAATATGCCCATGAGTTTCTCCCTAAACTGTTAAGCCACTTGAGATCAAATCCTTTGTCTTTGTAGATGCACTGCCTGCCACACAGAGACACTCAAGAAAGCCATGTTGATCTCAAGAATATCACAAATAATCTGGTTTTTGCAAGCAAGTGGTAGACTTTAAATCCCTATTGCCTGGTTCATTGTGAGTTTTCCAATAGTTCTGTGCCTTTACTGGGTCAAGTTCACTCACTTTAGAGTGAGAGTGGCTCTCTGAATCCCACTGTCAACTCCTTTGAAATGTCAAGAGCAAAGTCATCAGTGGACAGGATGTCCTTGCCTTTTCACTTTGGAGTGTCATCAAATTTTAATGTCAGAAAATTTCTCCTACTGAAGGAACATCCCAAGTTTTACCAAACTGCATTGACCTTGAATTGGATTCATAAACGCTAAACATGAGAGCAGAGGGTGGTTTTTGGCACTCGAGGCGAAGAAAAGAGTAAAAGACATATGTGGCAGGGTGCGGGAGTTACAAGGGACCCCTTCTTCTCCTGCCTCTTCATCTCTACTAGAACATTGTAGAAATAAACTGGCTTTTAAAACAATTCTTTCTCAGAGATACCCACACATCCATCTTAAAGGGGTAGAAGAATATTAAAAAAAAAACTTTTCTGTCTCTATCATATTTTAGAACCAAATGGAGTTCAAGTGCATTTTTCATACTTACTTTACTTTCAGATAATGCATTAAATAAGTCACTAATGTCTTTAAGACAGAGTCAGAAATTGCATTCCTGTAAGGAGGTCAAATCTCATTGAAGAGTTAGGATTCTTGGATTGATTTATATCATTTCTTTATTCACTTCTTTTTCATTTATTTCTTTTCTTCCTTGACCCGGAGAAGAGGCCACCAACTAACAAAAGCCCCAGTGCCATTGAAACTCCGGATGAATAATACTGACCCACATTAGCAAGCTGAGAATCCCATCTCTTTCTAGAGTATAGAGTAAAAAAAAAATTATAGAATAAAAAATAAAGAGGTTATCAGTCTTATAGTTTGTCTTCCCTTGTGATGCAGATTAAATGGTTATAACTTCACTAGACTTCAATCTACTTGACATCTGTCAAAAGGTTGGGGTCATCTTTCTTCCATTAGTAAGGGTCTCCATTTCAGCAATCCCCTCCATACCCATATTCATGTCAGATATAATTGTCTGCTTCTTGTCAATCTTCCCTGTTAATGGAATCAACAAGTGCTGAAACTAGGCAAAGAGAAAATGCTGGCTCTTTTCAGGGACACAAGAGCAAAGAGTAAAAGGGAAACACGGTGCCTGGACCCCTTGTCATCTAGTGTCCTCTAATTTCGTTTCCATCTCAGAAACTTCCTATTATGCCAACTTCTAAGCTACAGAATTGCTTTGCAACTAAAATGCTTCAAATGCTCCAAGTCCAGATTTCCATTTGTGGGCCTGATCTGTCTCATGCTGTCATTTTGGTAGATGCTAAAACTTTTGAATGGGCAAATGAGGCTAGACATTGCATAAACATAACCTGTCTTTGGAAATGATGGGTAGATTTTGCATCTAGTTTCAGTGCTAAAAAGTGTCCAGCTATGATACACTTGACCCTATTACCCAAGCCTCAGTTATTATATTACTCAGCTACTGTGCTGATATATAGACTCTATGACATCTTTGTGGTAAATCCACAAATTATGTGTGTTTGTGTGCTTAGTCGCTCAGTTGTGTCTGACTATTTGCCACCCTATGGGCTGTAGCCTGTCAGGCTCCTCTGTCCATGAAATTTTCCAGGCAAGAAGACTAAGTGGGTTGTCATTTTACTGCACCACCTGAGAAGCCCAGAAGCTATGCGTCTTCTGTTTAATTCAAAATGTTGGAGAGAAGAGTATGGAAATACACTTTCTCAATCCATACTTCTGATTGCTTTACATTCTTATTGATGTGTGATTAATCTTGGATTCTTTTAGCAGGAACAGAAGTCACTACCTCAACCAATTGTCCCGTCCCCTTGACTGTGGGATTGGACTCATGAGTTTATTTCAGCTCATCTGTTCTTCCTAAAATGCATGAGTCTCAGAATCTTGTTGGAGAGGTACAAAATCAATAGCATATGATAAAGGGTGTGGTTAGCACAGGAAAACCACATGTTCAAGATGCACTTTGAAACGAAAGGCCAACCTTTAACCACGAGAGCCCCCTGGGTACGTCTTACCCAGAAAATCTCTCACTAAATCATGTTCCAGCTATTTATGAAAGCACTGACGCTGTTTTTTTTTTTTTTTTAAACATAAAAGCAAACTTAAAGTGGCTAAAAAAATCCTTATCTAAGCAGTTTCAGGGAGTAACTCTATAGTTTAAGCATCATGTAAGCTTTTCTTCATTTGATTTCTAAGTTCATCTAATGTGTTTTTAGTTGCATTTGTATCTTCAATTCATGAGTCAGTGGCAAGAAATGAATATAACAGCTTGGTAGAGGAAAATACAACATGGCTAACAAATATAAGGCTCTTTGCCCCACTAGCATAGGAAAGAATATCTTGACATTGACATGACATATATATCATTAAATATTATATATATTTATCATTATATATTATTAAATGCCATGTATTTTGATTTATTCAATGTACATGAACTTGGGCAAACTCTGGGAGATGGTGAGGGACAAGGAAGCGTGGCATGCTGTATTCCATGAGGTCATGAAGAGTGGAACACAACTCAGTGACTCAACAACAACAACTTATTATATACATATATTATTAAATGCATATTACATATAATAAGCATATGCTGTGTATACATATACGGTATCATATATATACTAGTATACATAACTATATATGGGCTTGTGTTATATATGTCATTTAATTAAATATATGCTATGTAGTGTGTTTGATAAGAGATTTTATATGTTTAACAAAATATGAATATATAAGCTATAAAATACATATCTAATAAAATAAACACCTTTGGTTAAACATGTTCCAGATATATAATGGCCTCCTGGCCTTGGGCAAAGGTTTCTCTTGGACATGGATTGAACTTGCCATGACTGATGCATTTCCACAAGCCAAGATTCCCACACCACCATCCCCCTCAGTCTAAACACATACGCTCCATTTTAATATTATTCTGCCACTTTTGTTCGATTGAGTTTGTTAACTGCCAAATCACTGAGTCATGCCACCCTTTTACTCCTCCGAAGTCTGTGCCAAGTTCTGTCTCTGAGGCAAAGCAAAAATAAACACCTTTCACTAGCACTTCAGTCTCGTGGTAAAATACGAGGGCATCCTCTCACTCTCCGCAGAGCAGACCCGGAAAACATCCCTTTCTGAATTTTCTGCCTTTCTCATTCTATCTTCTCCCAGAGTCTGTTTGCAAAACATTTTATGGAATTGGCAAGTTATTTGCACTGCTTTTGCATTGCAGTCTGCCTAATTCAATTGCAATTATTTGTAAACTGCCGCCATAACTCTTTCTTGGCTAATGTCTGCAAACTGTTTACTAAACAATAAACTTAATCATGCATTCATTGTTGCAAATGTCTCCAAATGGTTTCAGAGGAGAGCTGACTTGACATTTTTGCCTATTTGCAAAGCCATGAAGGATGTTTTCTGATGTACGCTAAGTTTTATAACATTTAGCCACTCCATTTCCTGCACTTCCTCTGATCTGTGATGAACTGGGATGGCCTCTCTTTTAGGTCAGCCAAAGTGCTGTGCCAATACTGGTGGATTCAAAGCAAACTGAGCAGGAGATGATGCAATGGTTGCAGGGAAAGACGAGAAAGTATGACAGCATGCTACAGGCAACCAGCAGCTTACATAAATATTAGATGGTGAGTCACAGGCACAATAACCAAGTATCTATTGTATTTAAAGGCCCTGTGTAAGACTCTTTGAGAGGTGTAGGGTATGAAGACAATGGCTCTGCCTGTTGGGGAGCTTATGGGATGTGAAGATGAGAGGAAGAGGAAAGATCAAAATAATTTCCAATTTACAACCTAGATATCTGAAGAACTCATAATGCTACTAATAATAGACAAAATCAGGATGAGAAAATGATTTGGAATATGTGAGAAATATGGCTCAAAATGTCTTGGTTTGAGCCAGCAACAGCATGATTTGCCAGAGTAGTTCATCAAAAATGCTTACCAAGTAGTTTGGAATGTAAGAATGCAGGAAAGGTCTGTCTGGGGATACTGGCTTGGGAGCATTGGTATAGGGTGTAGCTGACTTTGGGAATGAATAAGATTTCTCCTTGAAAGAGGTTGGAGAGGACAGGCAAACTCTTGGAGTAGAGTGGAGGAAGATGAAAACTTAGTGAAGGATATAGAAAAGGGTGGCGAAAAGACACTCCAGTTGTTACATGGTCATAAAAAAAAAAAATGGGAGCATTTTAAGAAGTCCATGGTGTGAAATGATTTGGTGTAGGTATGTTGAGAGGTATGCAGAGATACATTGAGAAGAATGGAAAAGCTTGCAGAGTTCATGATGAAGAAGCGACAGGAGATCCGGCTGCAAACACTGGGATCTAGGAGGAGGGATGCTGATGGAGCCAGTGTGAGTACCAGGGGCTGCCCCCTGGAGAATTTTAGCTGTGGAAAGGAGGGAGTAATGGCCAGTGCACTTTCTACAATTTTCCCATTTTCCTCTTCTTCACAATCTTGGTTCAGGTCATTTTACCTAAATTGTTAACACCTCCTCCACCATCCTCAGTCTCTGCTTATGAACTTATTCAATCAATGAGAAAAAAATAGGGCAATCAGAAAACACCCATATATTTTACTGTGTGTCTGTATCCATTGTAGTCTAACAACTTTTCCCCTTGTTACTATGAATGATTAATCTAAACTCCTTCATCAAGCCACCATCCCATCCCTTCCTGCCTACTCAAGAACACTGTTCTGGTGATTTTCTCCTGTCTCCTACACCCCCATTTCACCTCATCTGTACTTGAATGCTCTAATTTCTTTCCCTCCTGTGACTCCACTCTTTCTCCAGGTCCTGCTCCATCTCTCTGCCTGTACTTGCTTCCGTCAGTTCATCTCATCCTACCCTGACTTGGTTTCAGTGAAAGCAGCTTCAAACACTTTATCTGTTCACTGAAACAACCCTTATCAGGGTCAATATGCCTTCCACATAGGATGACACTGCTTTCTCTTGAATCTCTCTCCCCACTTCACTGGACACTATTTCCATCTTGCTGCTGATACCTTCTCAATCTTCTGCCTTTGAAACAGCGAAGCATGCCAGGAACTGTTTTTTCTACTTCTCATCTCTATCTATGGAGAAGGAAATGGCAACCCAGTCCAGTATTCCTGCCTGAAAAATCCTATGGTTAGAGGAGCCTGGTGGCCTATAGTTCAAAGGGTCGTGAAGAGCTGGACATGACTGAGCTACCAAGCATGTGTGCAAGCATCTCTATCTAATTTTGACTTCTTAAGGGATTTCATCCTTTACTTTGGTTTTCAAACATCACCTAAATACTGGTCATTCCAAAATCATATCTCCAGCCTGGGTTTCTTCCCTTAACTCCAAATATTATGTAGCATCAGTGACACAGTAGGATATTGACTGGGGGACTTTTCCTGGATAGGATAGATCATGGGGATGGACTTCCTCAGGACCAGTTGATGACTGGGATTCCCCATCAGGGGATATAAAGAAGCTACAGTCAGCAAATCGAACAGAGTGGGAGGATAAAAAATGAGTCACCAGAAGCAAAGACTCAGAATCAGACCAAGGAAGAACCACAGCTGGCACCAGATTCCAGGCAAGATGACATTTAAGTCAAACATGGAGCAGATACGATGGTGGATCACTTCCAAAAAACTCAATCAGCAATACATGGGAGATTTCCTACGTGACAGAGAGTAGGTTCTAGGCCTGGCTCTAGGTTCGGCATTTAGGTTTTGAGAAATACAGAGCAGGACTACATGGTGTACCCCAGCTTGAAATCTTATTCATCCATTGCAGACTCAAAGCTTTGCCTAGTATAACCAATTCTGACCTGCTATAAGTGTCTGACTGCAAGAGAGACGTTTAACATCAGTTAAAAAAAAAACAAAAACAACTAAAAACAAAAACAAATCCACTCTGCAATGCCAGGGTCCTGATTGGCTAATTCTGCAAAGGCCTCATCTGGGAAACCCACCATCAGGTTTCCCAAACCATTCCACTGGAATCAGATATTTTCCTCTTGTAAAACCGGCCGCAAAATACAACTTATAAAATACTCCAACCACTTTGCCAAACCAACCAGAGAGTACCACGCCTCTTGACTTTCTAAGAATGTCTGCTCTATAATGAAAAACATAAGGACCCCACCCCCACCCCAGCTTCTCCATATGTGCTTCAGTTCGATGAAAAAGAGCACTTCATTCTGCTGGAGCATTCTTTCCCCACCACAAGGACCAGCACATCCTCACAGCTGCAAAACCACAACTTAGAAACCACCCTTCCGTGTTCACTGGTCCCCAACTCAGGGTGCAAACTTCTGCTCCAAAACTATTAAAGTGAATAATCAAAGGTCAGTTAAAAATGTGACACTTACTTGAATCAATGTCTTCTTGAAGGCTTTTGAAGGGTGCAGCAGGCATAAAATTTAATATTGATTGTTGGGGTACGTTCCAGTCCCCCGTTCAGAGTCATTTCAGAACGACAAATAATTGGTTTTGACCTGTACTGGGCTCGTCTACTGGACACACACGCATCCCAGGTTCTCTTAGTTGTAGCTGAGCTTTCTTTTTTCTGTCCACTTCTCTCAGTTTTTTTCTCCCCTCCTTAAATTTCTAGGTTCCTGCCGTCCCCTTCTGCCTGCCCCTCTCAGCTCCTGTTCTAATTTCAGCTGTCATTTCCCTGGCTCTCCCGAGTGCTCTGAGCTCCTGTTCTAATTTTTCATGTCTTCTCCAGGGCCGCCCTCCTTTCTGTCTCTCTGACCCTCTCCCGCTCGCCTTCCCTTTCTCTCCGACTCTTCCTTTTCCACGTCCCATCGGAGGCTTTGCCTCAGGTTTTGCTGCTGCTCCTGTCTTCTGCAGACTGTTTAATGCAGCCAATAATAGGGTGGCCGTTCCGCTCTGCAGAAATCTCAGATTCACAGAAATAAAATAGATTTTTTTTCATGTTCTTCTAAACCCAAATTTGAATCTCATTCCCCTAAATATTTCCTTCCTCCACTTCCAGATTCTACTTGCGGTTGGAATGAATCTAAGAAGATTTTTTTTATTATTCCTCGGTTGACAAGAGCAAAATATTGGGAGTTGATCTGAGAAGTCTTATTCCAATACAGTTTGGTCCAATTTTATTTTCTAAAGATGTTTAGAGGAATTTCCAGTGAGTATCCACGGAAGCGTGAGCAAACAATCTTCTACCATGAGTCCATCATTCATTCCAACAATACTTAAATACATGACTTAGTTAAGGTCATGTTTTGTAAAGTGATGTTTCTCCAGGGTACATCTCCCCTCTCAGTTGCCTAAAGAAACAATCACACTCTCGTTAATTACACGTGAATGTTTTGCATTATTCACAAACTGCTTCACTAAGGCTGTTTATTGCCAAACTATCTTGGTGCAATTTTGAACATGCTGGTCTGTCCTGGAAGAAAAGAAATTCTCAATGAATGCAGTGTTGGGATATGAAAAGGAATTAATTCATAGTCGCCTTGAATTTAATATCTGAGGACAGAGGTGGTAGTAAGTTCTACCTATTTGTTTTTAAGGACAACATGCCTCCTCATATAAAATTCTTCTAGCTTTGGAGATCTAAACAGTTCCATATCAAAAAATGCATTCACTCCCTTATTAAAGATTACAGAGACTTCATCCGGAGACATTTTGATTTCTAGGTTATGACCTGAGGGTGAGGGCATCTTCTAGACTTACATGGAATGTTCTCAGCACTTGTTGGCAAATTAAAACAACATAGCTCCTGTTGTTTCCAGGAGTCTGTTTTCATTTTATATCATTTACTGGTTGTTTTGGCGTAATGCCTTCTTGTCTGAAACGTAACATTTTACATTTGTTGGGAATATATACATATGTAAAAGAGGAGAAAGTTTGTATTGGAAAGGTCAGAGTTTACCACTGTACATCTTGCCTCTTATTCCTTCAAGGAGCCATTGACAATCTTTCTGGAACTAATTTTGAAGGGCTTTAAGAAATTACAAATGACACAATTTCTTGGCTCTGTACTATCGTTATTATCTTTACAGATGGCGAGTGAAAATTTTAGGTTATAACATCCAACTTACATTGACTCAGTCACCTTACTGAGTCCACTTTGTACCTAGCTCTGTGACGAAGGGTGCAGGAGCGGAAAGATGAATAAGCCTAAGATCCCCTGGAGGTACTTGAGCTAAAGGTCATGTCAGAGGTCAACCAAAAAGTTTTAGCCTCATCTGAAAAATCTTAATCCAAATAGCCTTCTCCACAAAATAACCTGAGTTAAACCTCTCTGGGGTATCTGATTTCTAAAAAAAAAAAAAAAAAAGAATATAAAATATATGAATCAAAAGCTATACGCATTTGACTTTTTCACTCATTGCTTAGAAAATTGGACAGAATATATGCAAATTTCTCAAGTACACGGCAGAGAGGAAGGACCATGAAGTACAGATTTCATTCCATGTATGTTTCTGATTATTCCCTGCTTCTAATTAAGTCTTTTTCCCACCCACCCCCCAAACACATCCGGGTGTTTTTTTATTTTATTTCCATGAGAATGATCAGAAAAACAAAGACACGGGGAGGAGGAAGCCCCACAGCTCTGCTGGAAAATAGGAAGTGATACGAAACTTTGTTTGCCCTTTCTGCTGTGAAGGAGTTTGCCAAAGAGCTGTAGCCCTGTGCCTGGCTATGTACATCACCTCCAGAAATGGCAGAGGCCAGCGTGGGAAAAGAAGGTGTGCCCTGGGCCCAGAGCGACAGTGGTCAGTGCTTCCAGGCCAAGATGAAAGTAAAACCACCGAGACCGTGGAGCGGTTCCGAGTTGCTCGCTTTCTTCCTATCTCCCTCCCCTCCTTTCTTTCTTTGTTAAATGCCAAGTCGCTATGGGCCTATTAAATATGTTGATCTTTTCAAACATCATCTAGTGACCTCCTCAGTTGAGCCAAAACTAAAACAATCTTCTGTTTGGCTGGTGCTGAGTGCTTCAGTTCCTGTTTTCTCTCCGCAGTTGTCTGTAGCTATGAGAATTAAGAAGGAAATACTCTCTAGGACAGGGGTGTCAACTGCCTTTTCCATAATTATGGGGTTTCACAGAGATGCCTATTAGGGTTTTTGAAGTCCATGGGGGAGGGCTCCATCAGAATCTCTTGTTTATTGTATAAACTGGAGTCAAACTTATTGTATATTTTGAACCATTGAAGACATAAACAGATTTCCATCTTGTGACTGAATACATACAATGAAATGAAAAAAGGAGCAATACCAAGAAATTGAAAGAAAATAAAAAGTAATAATGACAACAAGCAAAAATCTTCAATTATATGGATATTTCAGGATGTAGCAGCAAAGTTCCCTGGGTCAATTATTTTCAAATTTTGTTTTAGCTATATCCTGAAATATCCAGATGCAATGTGATAGAAAATTCTGATTTTAGGCCCCAATGATGATATGGCCTTTCTCAAATTTCTGTTTCTATTGGTCAGTTGAAGCCTTGGTCATACTTTGTCAAAAAAGAAGGTTCTTATGAGGATATATTTGTGCTTTCAGGCAGCCCAGATACCAGTTATCAGGCCAACATTTCATTTTCTACTCCTGGAGACTCACTTGGAAGAGTGGACTTCATATCTGAGTATGTGGCAGCATCTCTGGGAGGGCCAGTTAAACACAGCCGATGTGCTTCAGCTCCACCTCCAGGAAGTTCTCATTCAGCAAATTGAATGAAGCCTGAGAATATACACTTTTTCACCCTTTACCAGGTGATGACGGAGACAGGGCCAGGGGTAGGAAGGAGAGGAATTTGTTATTTGATCTTCCTTGTTCACGATCTTCCCTTCCAGAGGAGCATCCATACCTAGCCTGCAGTAGCAGAGATACATTTGAAAAGCTCTTTAAACTCAGTACAGCATGCTGCTCTGCTCCACCTCCCTTGTTTCATTCCTCAGAAGTGGGGGGCTGTGGATTCTGAAGGAAAAAGTGGAAGGTGGTCAAAATTATGTGTCTTCTGAGTGATAGAGACAGAAATCATGTCTGTCTCAGCTCTGGAGGCTAGGAGTTCACGATCAGGATTCCAGTTGGTTTTGGTGAGCGCTCCCTTTCTGGTGTGCAGATGACCGTCTTCTTGATCCGTCCTTATAAGGCACTTGTTGAAAGTTTCCTGATTCCTGCACTGCAAGGGGTACTTCACATATGCTGTTTCACGGATGTGTAGGAAGAGCAGCAGTGATTTCAGCACCTCTGTCTTACCAACAACAACACAGTTGTGTTCATGTCTGTGAATCAAGTAGCTTCGCTTGACCTTGGTTTCATTTTCTGTAGCAATGCCCCCTGCACTGCCTCTTTCATGGGGTTGTTGTGACAATACTGTCTCATAACACTGCCAGGGAAAGAGAATTTTAGCCTAAGAGAGTGGTTCTCTGAGTGTGGTTCCTGGTAGAGAAGCATCAACCTCATCTCCTTATTATCAGCTGGCCAGGGAACCTCACTTTGAGAATCACTGACTCAAAACAACATTTCTCAAGCTTCTCCTGATGAACTTATTAAACACACCTGTTATCAGGGCTTTCTCCAGGAAATTGTGATTTAGCAGATCTGGGATAAAACCTTGGAATCGATATTTTTATTTCATCTAATTTTTTTAAATGAATGCTCCAAGTGAAACAATTTCTAGGAAATTTATTTTTCTGCAATATCAATTTAATAAGTATTTGCAGGTTGCTTGCTGAGTTAGATAACCAGTAGCTGAAATTCCTAGAAGCCTAAATATCTGATTTCCAGGTGAAAAAGAAAGAAAATTTGCCTGAATCAATCAGCTATTGGAGGTTAGGTTGGCTGTGAAGGACCAGGAATAGTCCTCTAGGTGTGGTAGGTGGATAAGGATAACTCGCAAACAGAGACGGAGAAGGCAATGGCATCCCACTCCAGTACTCTCGCCTGGAAAATCCCATGGATGGAGGAGCCTGGTAGGCTGCAGTCCATGGGGTCGCTAAGAGTCAGACACGACTGAGCGACTTCCCTCTCACTTTTCACTTTCATGCATTGGAGAAGGAAATGGCAGCCCACTCCAGTGTTCTTGCCTGGAGAATCCCAGGGACAGGGGAGCCTGGTGGGCTGCCATCCACGGGGTCACACAAAGTTGAACACGACTGAAGTGACGCAGCAGCAGCAGCAGCAGCAAACAGAGAAGTGAAGTGTGTAATCAAAAAAAAAAAAAGAAAGAAAGAAACCAACCCAGAATATCACAAGCTTGAGAAATAGCTGTTGGTTTGACAAGGCTCTGACTTGTCCATCTTCATCCTTACTACATAGGGCCATGACTACTTGCTCGAGACTTTCTCCACAAGACTTTGAACTTCTTGAGGGCAGGGTCTGAGTCTTTGCCTCTAACTCCATAGGTGATGCTCTCTTGCAGGTCCATAAATGAATGAACAGAGGACAAGTGGGTCAGAGGACAGGCTGGAAAGATTTAGTTTGGTGCCAGATTATAGGAAATTATAGAAGAATCTATAGGCCAGGATAAATAGTGTGTACCTCAGAGCATGTGTACCTAAACACCATAAAATTAGTTTAATGAAGGGAATGCACTAATCCATGAAATTTTACTTTGGTGACGATTAGCAGGCAAATAGAGAACAGAGGTCAAAGGCAGAGGATTCCGTCTGAGGCTAATACAGTGGACTAGAAAAGAGATACTCTAGACTGGAGTGGGGGCTTCCCAAAGACAACTGGGAAGGGTGTGAAGAGTGGAGAGATGGCTGAAGTAGGCTTACCAAGACTCAGTCCCTAATCAGAGGTAGGGGTGGAGGGGGTCTTTGATGGTGACCTGAGCTTCAAGTTCAGGTTCCTTGGGGAGAGGAGGCATATGGTTAATTAAACACTAGAATACAAAAGTGTGTCATAAAATGATGAATTTTGTTTTCTATTGAAGAACCCATGAAACATCCAGGTCCACTGGAAACAGGTTACCTCTCAGGGGAGAAATACTGAGAGTATCAGCATTTATATGGTAATGCTTTAGGAGTGGATGAACCAGTGGTTCATCTGGTTTTTCGGTTGCTTTTTGCTTGCTTGCATTTATCCACCCTCCTACTGTGTGTATGCTAAGTTACTTCAGTTGGGTCCGACTCTTTGCGACCCTATGGACTGTAGCCCACCAGGCTCTTCTGTCCCTGGGATTCTCCAGGCAAGCATACTGGAGTTGACTGCCATGCACCTGTATCAATGCTGTTAGTTTAATAGATGGGATAGATAAAAGCTGATAAAGGGAACAAAGAAAATATTGGAAGCAAACAATTGTAATGTTTTCTTTGGATAAATTTTCTGTTCTTGTATTCAATTTCATTGCCTTCCTATGAACTGACTTTCTACTGGATTCTATATAAATAGAATTTGCCTTTACTGTGGTGTCATAAACTCAGAAAACTCTGAAAAGAAGGACTTCACAAAATGACATCTAGATTGACACCTCTCTGGGCAATTTTAGTTGCTCTCTCCTTCCACCAGCAAGCATGCGCTAGACGTTTTGGGTATGACATGCCAGACACTGATTTTGACTCTGGGTCCTGTGATGAACAAGACAGGCCCTGATCTTGTAAAGTTTATATTCCGGTGGGAGAAGATATGGTCAACACACTACACATGTCTAGGATTTCTTTGTGATATAATATATTTTCCACTGCCATTCAGAACTCCATTTAATACAAAGAGGAATGTGATGTGTGATGGAGAGTATTTTATTAGATGTAATCACTTTTTTCCCTCTGATAGTGATGGAGGTATTTCTCTTCTTTCCACTTCAGTCAAGATGAATCTCATCCATCTATCATAGGATTCAAGGAAAGACTGAACAATTTGTATGCAGCTTCAGAAGGAGATATCCATCTTTCCTTTGGTCTCCTAAAGTAACAGTGTTAATGACTTATTGGGCCAGGACTGGAAATAGAAGCAGTCATGCTGTTTTACAAATCTCATGTTTAACTCTGAGCAAATGCATTTTTATCCTTCTAGTGATCATATTACCCATCAGTGGAAAGGCATATATTTCAGATTCCAAAAGTCTGATGAATCAACTAGAACATAATTAAACTTAACGAGACCTCTTTTTTTCTCTTTTGGGGTGCTTAGCATCTTGCATAAGAAGGCCATGGCTGGGAAAGTACATTTTTGAAAAGCTGTGAGTGTAGACTGAATCCATCTGAATTTGAAAGTACTCTTGACCAATGTGGATTTAACTCACGGCTCCACCACCTACTAAGTGTGTGCCTTTGGAGGCAACTTCTCTGGGTTTAGTGCCCTTCTCTATAGGATGGCTATAAAAAGATCAGTCTCGGAGAGTTCTTGCAAAGGTTAAATAAAATTACATAGATACAGATATAGCTTTGTATACATACACATACAAGAAATATTTGGGGTGTCTCCCTATTTTCCAGCTCACAATCTTTCCTGAGAAGTGTGGCCAAATTGCATGGGTAAAGCTGGAGTCACCATGTATATATATTTTTTAATTGAAGTATAGTTGACTTACAATGTTGTGTTCACTTCTGCTATACAATAAAGTGATACATTTATACATATATAACATTCTTTTTTATATTGTCTTTCATTATGGCTTCTGGAGAAGGAAATGGTAACCCACTTCCGTATTCTCGCCTGGAGAATCCCCATGGACAGAGGAGCCTGGCGGGCTACAGTCCACAGGGTCACAAGAGTGGGACACGACTTAGCAACTAAACAACCACCACATTAAAGCTTATCTCGAGATATTGAAGATAGTTCTGCGTGCTTTATAGCAGGACCTGGCTATTCATCCATCCTCTGTGTAGTAGTCTGCATCTATTAAGTCCAAGCCATCAGCCCGTCTCTCCCCAACTCTCTCCTTGGTACCCGCACATCTGTTCTCTGTTCTGAGAGTCTGGTTCTATTTCCTGAGCAGGTTCTGTGAGCTCGTCTCTCTTTTGTAAACAGGTTCATTTGTGTCGTGTTTTAGATCTCACATACTAATGATATCGTACGGTATTTGTCTTTCTCTTTCTGACTTACTTCACTTAGCATGATGATCTCTAATTGCATCCATGTTGCTGCAGATGGCCTTATTTCATTCTTTTTTACAGCTGAGTAGTATTCCACTGTGTGTATGTGTGCACCACATTTTTGTCCATCCATCTGCTGATGGACATTCAGGTTGTTTCCGTGTCTTGGCTACTGTGAATAGTGCTGCAGTGAACACAGGGGTGCATGTATCTTTTTAATTACAGTTTTGTCTGGCTATATGCCCAGGATTCAGATTGCTGGATCATACCTTGATTTATGTTCAGTGTTTTGAGGAACCTCCATACTGTTCTCCATAGTGGCTGCACCAACTTATATTGCCATCAACAGTGTAGGAGGGTTCCCTTTTCTCCACTTTCTCTCCAGAATGTATAATTTGTAGACTTTTTAATCATAGTATTCTGACTGATGTGAATAGAGTGGCCGTATTTGTGATATAATGTCTCCTTATACCTTGTTGACTAGAAAAGAACAGGAATGGGTCCCTGCTCTAAACTGGATCAATCAGGCCTTCTCTCCCAATGTTTGACACTTGCAACCAAGAGACACAGAGACTAGGAGCTGCTGAACAGAGTTATACCGATGCCAGAGCTTAGAAGTTCAATGAATTCCTGCTGCCAGAATCTTTGGGCTGCCCTGGCATTCCCGTTTCCTAGAGATCACTTCTCCTTTAAATTCTGTGATAGATCTCAATTCTCTTTCAGTAGATGTCTCTTTAGTTGGAGCTGGGTTCTGATTACTCACATTCAAAATAGACTCTTAAAATATCTAAAATCGAACACTTGACATACTCTCAAATCTGCTGCTTCTAGTATTTCCTGTCTCAACAGTTGCACGTCTACCCACTACTTGGTCGGTTGGAGCTCTTGGGATCTTCGGAGACTGTCTCCTTCTTCAGCATCATATCTAGACTCTTCTGAAGTTGCTTGAGCGTCTTCTACTTTTCTAAGTATCTTTTCTCCAAACCCTGAGTTTAGTTACTGTTCTCTCTCACCTGGACCCATCTCTCTCAGAATGGTTTTCTCAACTTCTCCTCCAGCTTTCCTTCGATTTAGTCTCCATACAAAAGACAGAGGAAGAGGAAGTCTTCCCAAAGTGGATCGTGTAACTTCCCTTCTGAAACCCTTTCAGTGGCCTCCCACCATCCTTGGAATAAACGCTCCCTTCTCTATCATCACTTCCAGAGTCCCCTTGCTTTAGCCCTGTTGACCATTCCAGCTCCACTGCCCATTTCCCTTGCCTGTGTCTTCTGCTCCTCAGAGCAGATTTTACCTTGGTTTCTCAACGGTTACTGATCCTTCCTGCCCTGGGGTCTTTTCCTGTGTGATTTTCTCTCTTATAAGTTTCCTTCAGATGACTTTTATTCAATCCCTCATTGGTCAATTTCTGCATGCTGTTCTCTGTCCCTCATATCCAAAGTTGATCCTCTGATAATGCATATGAAAAAGGCATCTATATTTATAGATGTATTTCGCATGGTTATTTATTTAATCCTCTTCTCTCTTACAAGATTTGATGCTCCTGAAAGAGGAGACTCTAGTCCATGAATACGAGGCCGTATGCTCCACGAAGACAGAGCGCATAGGTTTCACTTACCCTATCGTTAGTGCACGCTGCTGCTGCTAAGTCGCTTCAGTTGTGTCCGACTCTGTGCGACTCCAGAGACGGCAGCCCACCAGGCTCCCCCGTCCCTGGGATTCTCCAGGCAAGAACACTGGAGTGGGTTGTCATTTTCTTCTCCAATGCATGAAAGTGAAAAGTGAAAGTGAAGTCACTCAGTCGTGTCCTATTCTTAGCAACCTCATGGACTGCAGCTTACCAGGCTCCTCCATCCATGGGGTTTTCCAGGCAAGAGTACTGGAGTGGGGTGCCATTTCTTTCTCCAGGTGATGGTTTATTCTCAGTGTATTTCTTCTCCGGGCAGCAAGACAGAGGCTCAAGTTCTGATACAACATGGATACCAACCGCTGACCCCACTGATGACTTCCTCATACCATTTTGTCTTGAATGGGCATAGGCAACCGTTCCTGGCCCCTCTCTTTGGCAGCTAGCAAGTGACGGGCACCCAAGGCCCCTCTTTGTCCCAGGATAGCAAGAAATAGCCAGAATGAACAGTGCCCATTCCTAATGCTTTGGGGTCCGTATGCTTCAGGGGGAAATGTGAAGTAGGAAGGTAGGCATGGGCAAGGAGGGGTGGCCTAGCTGAAAAAGATGCACCTGATCTCTAAACCCCATCCCAGACACACCCCAATGAGTCCCAGGATAACTCACAGATAGCTACAAAATAACCAGAGACGTTTCCAAATCCTGAGCATGGGTCCTAGGCACACAGTGGATATCAACCAACCACAGAGGCTTTTCCAACTCCGGC
This sequence comes from Aepyceros melampus, assembly GCA_006408695.1. Taxonomy (NCBI): domain Eukaryota; kingdom Metazoa; phylum Chordata; class Mammalia; order Artiodactyla; family Bovidae; genus Aepyceros; species Aepyceros melampus. Next base: position 179,638 of record SJXQ01009932.1, read on the forward strand.
ACATGCACCCTAAATGCACAGCTGTGTCCTCAAGTGACCTGAGGCAGCCAGGGACCTAGTAAGTGTTCATAAATATTCTATACATATATGCATCTGAACAGTCTGAATTGTGGAAAAGGCATGAGCAATAGAGCCTGTTGTTATATAACTTGCATAAATTATCTAGGTGTGGAGAAGGAATTGGGTTTTCCAGGTGGCTCAGAAATAAAGAATCTGCCTGCCACTGTAGGAGATACAGGAGACATGAGTTCAATCCCTGGGTTGGAAAGACCCACTGGAGTAGGAAATAGCAAGCCACTCCAGTATTCTTGCCAAGATAATTCCATGGACAGAGCAGCCTGGAAGGCTACAGTCCAGGGGGTCACAGAGAGTCAGACACAACTGAATCAGCTGAGCCTGCATGCACACATAGGGTGATGGATACAGGATATCTAGGTGTTGCCATGGCATCATGAAGGTGAACAAAGGGATGATATATGTTACCTAAACCAAGGCAAGGTGAGTTGGCATCATTCAGCCCATCAACTGACCTGGAATCAAATAATCAAGCCATAAAGCACCTTGGCACTTTCAGATGAAAATGCTGGGTGAATATTTTCTTCCACTTCTCTCTGTAAGTGCAGAGTTGTCCTAGGCAAGCGGTGCAAAAGCACAGAAATAAACCAAGGTCGATGAAATCACTATTACATTCAGAGGGGATATTTTCCATTCGTTTTAAAATTAAAGTCTCATGCAAGTAGCAGAAAAACACACCACAGGTTCTTTAGCTTGATTGTTTCAACTTTTAATAGTAAAGTCAATATGCGCCTCCAACTAACTGCCGGGGATTGTTCTGTGATTGCCAGGTTGTTTTCTGTATGTGAGGCAACAAAACAATATAAGGTGACAAACAAAAGATGGAAAAATATATAAAAGGGGGAAAAAAAAAGTTGGCTGTGTGCTACCTCAGGCTTTAAAACTCTTCTTATACACTTCACCACAAAGTCTATTAAAGCAAAATATAGTGGAAATACAATATACTGCAATGAATGTCTTCAAACCAGCAATTTAGCGCAAAAGCTGAGGGCAGTTCTTATGCACCGACTTTTAATACCAAGACGATTTGTGGTCTCACAAAGTTCCTGCCTTAGGCAAAAGTTGTGTTGAGTTCTAATAGGTCTAGTTTGTCGGCTGTCAGGATAATGGAGAATTCCATAGCGGAGGGGCTGGGTGCTGTAAACAGCGGAGATAATTAGAAGGTTTGCTGGGAGGAGAGTGAAGCTGGTTTATATTCAGTTGCAGGGGAAAGTGTTCAGGAAACTCCTGGTTGACACAGAGCAGCCTGGTTTCCAGAATGTTGATTTGAGGAAATCTTGTGGGTCACTGAACAGGCAAGTTTTCTTTTTGATTGTAATGCTACTACTATTATTAACAATATTAAGTGGGAATTCATTGAACACCTACTATGTGCTTGACCCTGCTCACCTAGTTCTTCTGTATACCTATTCTACAAAGAAGGACTTCAAAGCTTAGAGGGGTTATTGATGTCAGGCACACCCATGCAGTAGAGTTTACAATCATTTAGAAAGTATTTCTTCACACTATATCATGCTGTCATCCTGTGGGGCAAGGATGATATTGCCAATCTGAGTGTTTAAATGGGGATCCTAAGCACTAATGTCTGGTTTAAATTTGCAATAATCATAGAGAAAGTTGGCTTCAGAGATAAAGTCAGGATCCAAAGTGAGGTCTCTCATGACTAATTATTAATGGCAGTTCAGAGATGAGGTTTTCTAATGATATACTTTCATTTTATGTAGATTGGTATAGAATCTAGACTGCTCTTTATAATAAGGCTATTTTTTACTCTTTGGGGCAGATTTTGTTTTCTTGCCTGGGGGGACCAGGTGGCCATGTCGCCTCAGTCTTTCGTTGTGATTTTTCATGCTGCCTCCAGGCTGCCTTTCCAGGTGAGTTGTGGCCAAGAAGAATAAGAAAATCCAAAGGTGATTTCTCATGAAGTGTGGGAACATGGGATGGTTCTGTGGTCACTACCATTTCGACTTTGGCTCTATTTGGAAACTTAAGCACACAAGGCAAGTCACCTAACTTGATGAGGGGGAAAGTCCCATGGGCAAGTGCTGTCTTGGGAGGCTTCTATACAAATTTGGACTAATCCTGTTTTTCTTAAATAATAAATAGTTACTAGCATTTCTAAGCACATTGAGGGTGTCTGCATCCTAGCCACCATCCACCCTCCCCCTCCGGCCCATGAAAGCTGTTAACAAAACTGGGGAATTGGCAGAGAATGAGAAACTGATTGTATCATAGGCAGAGACCAAAGAGCCTGGGATTACTCAGGCTGGAAAGGGGGGAAGCTGAGTGAAAGCATTATTCTCAGTATTGACAATACTGAAAGTTGTGATCAAGGGCTCCTTTACCAAACATCTGCTCATTGGAACAAGATGGCTTCCTCAAGAGTCTCCTCCATTGCTCACCTCCCAGCAAAAATCAGCCTTTGTCGTCCTTATTCCATATTCATACTCATAAGGGTTTTGTCCTCTGTTGCACTGGACTTTTGTTCAGTGATTTAGAGGAAGTGGCTGGTGTAGAGAAAAAATACCATTTTTTTTGCTGAGGATGAGATGTAGATTCTATTCCTGCTTCTGTTGTTTCCATGGCAACTCTGAGGCTCAGTTTGCTCATCTATAAAATGGGGATGTTAAGTTTTGCTAAGGAATTGTGTAAAAACCTATGAAGGTCAAATGGGAGAGGGTATATACAAGTGCTTCACAGTCCATAAAGGGTTTTTATAGGACACTGTGTGTCTCTCATCACATGATTTAGACTCATTTTTTATTTGAGCTGTTGATGGAGCAGAGAGGTTGACAGCTTGACAAGCTTTTGGTGATAGCCTGACATCCCTTCCCTTAGCATTTCTGAATCTATTCTAAGGGTTCCTTGGAGGGTCCTAGATGAATTAAGCCACAGCAGTGATCAAGTTAAGCAAGTCCCCTTGCATAGTTTTCTCATTTAGCTTCTGTTTGTGGTGTCCATAAGCCCTGTCTCAGATTCTACTTTGGTGGGGATCCCAAGATAAGAAAGGACTGTACCACAATGTGTTGCCATGCCTCTCTAGCCCTCTATGTTTTAGGCTCTGAGATGATCACAATGATATTCCCATCCAGACAAATTATCAAACAGTGTGGCTCATCTTTGGACAATAAAGTTCAAGGAGACTCAGGATCAGACTGGCTCTGGGTGTTCCTCTCAAGCAGCAGGAAAAAAAGCAAGCTGAACGTTCTTACCAATCTTAGACCCACACTCATGCTGATGGAGACACTGCTGCTGCTAAGTCACTTCAGTTGTGTCTGACTCTGTGTGACCCCGTAGACGGCAGCCCACCAGGCTCCCCTGTCCCTGGGATTCTCCAGACAAGAACACTGGAGTGAGTTGCCACTTTCTTCTCCAATGCATGAAAGTGAAAAGTGAAAGGGAAGTTGCTCAGTCACGTCTGACTCTTTGCGACCCCATGGACTGCAGCCCACTAGGCTCCTCTGTCCATGGGATTTTCCAGGCAAGAGTACTGGAGTGGGGTGCCATTGCCTTCTCCAGATGGAGACACTAACAGTATAGAATCTTTTGCTTCAATATGCTTCCCTGTAACCAAGTTCCCAAAACCCTCTGCCACTCTACTGGTCAAGCCTCTATTACTCCTCACTTGGATGACAGGTATAGTATCCTAATGTTATCAGCATTTAGCTTCTACCTTTCTGACTACAATAGCAACCTAAGCAATCTTTAAAATTTCCAAACAAATCACATTACTCTCTTATACAGTATCTGTCCAAGTTGTCCATTGCTTTCAGGATGCATGCCCACCGTCTCATCACAAGCCTTAATGCCTTTTGAATCAGGTACCTGCTTCCCTCTTTAACCTGGCCTCTTCCACCATCCCTTTCCTCCCTCATCACTCAAGCTACCCACATCTCCTTTCAGCTCCTGGGCCTCTCAGCTGCTTAGGATCTTTTGCTCCTATAATTTCCGCTGACAGGAAGGCTCTTTCTCCATTGATTTCTGTGACTAGTTCTTTCTCTTTCTGGCCTCTGGTTAAATGTCATATCTGCAGAGAAATATTCCCTGACTCCTCAATTTATGCAGGATTTCCCCTCTCTCCTCATCTGTCATCAGCTATTATTCTCTGTCACAGGGTCAGCAAACTTTTTCACTAAAGGACCTGAGAGTGAACATTTCAGGTTTCGTGGGCCATCTGGTCTCTGTTGCCACTCTTCAGCTCTGCAGTTTTGTGGTTAAGGAAACCATAGACAGACCGTAAGTGATGGGAAGTTGCCCGGTTACAATAAAACTTTATTTATAGAAACAGGCAGCAAGTGGGCTAGGTTTGACTTTGGAGGGGGGCATAGGTTTGCCAGCCCCTGCACTATTGCCTTATGGTGTTTAGAGTCTTCGATGGCATTGCTTTGCAATCTAAAATAACCTGTGCTCAGTTATGTATTTGTTGTCTGTCCGTGTTTGCTGTCTGTCCTCCCCAGTTGACTGTACATCCTATGAGGCAGGAATCATGCCCCCTTTTTTTTAAACCACCGAAATCTCAGTGCCTAGAAAAGTTGCTGGCTCAGAGTAGACACTTGATATACTTTGTAGAATAAACAAACAGCAAAATATCCTTCTTGTTATTTCTCAACTCGGCATCTTCTGTCCTTACAATTTGCTTCATAGTACTGATCTCAGTTTTTGCAGACCTTATCCATCTGTTTTTTGCAAGCTCTATGGGCATGGACATGATGTCTATCTGATTTAACTGATAACTCTTAGTAGCTAGCACAGTACTTGGCATATCAACAATCAGAGAATTGGGGTGAGTAAATGAATGAATGAATTTAGATGATTTCCATGAGTAAAAGGAAGCATTGATCTCCAATTATGATAGATATTTGTTTAAAAGTATGTCAGTATGAAAGTGAACGAATGAATAGAATATGCCTGCTAGATCCGCATAGCCATGATGAAAAATTTCTAAAAATTCTCCAAATTATTAAGTCTTGAGCCACTTTATAGATTTAGTAATCAGATTCTCAGACTTTTTTCATGCAGTTTTGTAATACAGGCAAATTCTCCTGAAGAGTTGACCCAGAGGCCGTGTGATGCCAGATGCACCTGGAGACATTTCCCCTTTGCCTTGTGGTCTATTGGTACCGACTGCTGAGAAATGGTTTTGTGGACGTGTGGCCATGCCCATATCTCTGTCTCCATGAAAAAGCTTAAAACCGAAGTTAAGGAATGCCAAACTGGAAAAAGACCTAATGCATCATAATAGAGGTGAAAAAATAAACCATGGACAGTGTGATGATGGTATGTCCCAGTGTGCATGGGGCAATCTCTGCTTTTGTCTTTATTTTTCCTGCAGTCATTATTAATAGTTTCCCTTTTCCTTCTCAAAAGTGCCTGATTTGGGCAATAAATTATCTTGTCATGGGAAACCTAAGGAATGAGTTACTTTTCTTTCCTAAGGACAAGCTGGACATGCTTTGGATGCCTAGTGAGTCATTGGAGTTGGGCTTAGGGATGACAGGCTGTCTTCTGTGGCTTGTTGTGGACAATATTTCTGTCCATGGCCATTTATGGAAGCCTTGGCAGGAATGACAGGGGCAGTACCAGCAAGCAAATTTAAATATTTGATTTATCTTAAAGTGAACTCTCTGTGCCTCATATACATGGTAAAGCCAGTCTCTCCAGGTTCGAAATGCCTACCTGACCCAGATATCTGGAAGTTGCTGGTGCCACTGACTAGCATATATCTTCACAGAGGTACTCAAAATCCTCCAAATAAATGTGCTAGACTAGGTGGGGGGACACCCTTCCTCCCCACTGACTGCTCAAACCCTGCTTTTCTAGCAGCCATTAGGAGACTCAGGCATGAATTTCCCATCAATCAGTGAATTACTGAGATTAATGCCAAGGGCAGTGCTTACAACATTGTCTCTGGAAGCAGGCTGCTGGGCTTTACATCCTGGCTCAGATATTTGTGACCTATATTGTCCTGAGCCTTCCTATACTTTATCTCCTTACTAAAATGGGAGTATAGTCTCAATTTCTTAGGGTTGTTGTGATGACTAGAGAGTTCATCTTTGTAAGACACCTAGAAAAGTATCAGTTTGGGATTAGCAGATATGGACTATTGAATGGATAAACAACAAGATCCTATTATATAGTACAGGCAACTGTTGCAAAGCCTGTGATAAATCATAAGGGAAAAGAATATGTAAAAGAATATATATATACACATATATGTATAAATCAATATTGAATATGGAACTAAATTAGCAATAATAGCTGCTGTTTCTGCTTAGTCACTTCAGTCGTGTCCAGCTCTGAGCAACCCTTTGGACTGTAGCCCACCAGGCTCCTCTGTCCATGGGGATTCTCCAGGCAAGAGTACTGGAGTGGGTTGCCATGCCTTCCTCCAGGAGATCTCCCCAACCCAGGGATCAAACCTGGGTCTCCTGCATTGCAGGAAGATTCTTTACCACTGAGCCAGTAGGGAAGCTCTAGCAATAATTGCTACTCTGATATAAAAGAATGTATATACATATAACTGTGCCACTTTGCTGTATAGCAGAAATCAACACAACATTGTAAATCAACTATACTTCAGCCAAAAAAGAAAAAAGACTATGGGACTACTGTGCTGTTGTTCAGCCACTAAGTCATGTCTGACTTTTTGCAATACTATATGTAACTATAAAATTAAAATTCACTGCTTTAATAAAAGAAAAGTGTCCGGCACATAGTGCTGATTATAAGTTATTTTACTATGTGCTTATACTTAATGCTCTTGAAAGGATTTTCAGTGTTTAGGTAAAAATTATTTTTTTTTCAAAGGATTTGAGAACTGTTCACTAGCATGTGGAATTCTGTATAACAGCTCTTTCATAAATCTTCTTATTGACATGTTTGCTTTGAAGTTCATGAAAGGATCTCAATTTCCTTAACATTTGCCTCACTGCAGAATGTCCCCAAATATTTTGCCATTTACGTACCTCTGTGAACCTAGGACACAATAAATTAAATTAATTAGCACAGAAAATTAGCGTCCACATTATGTATCATCCACATAATGTATCAATTCAACATTGCTTCTTTGTTCCGAAACATCCAATTTGACTAACACATAAGAGTAAAGTAATATAAGGTTCATTTCTATTTACTAGCATCTTGTTGTATTCTCTTGATAAGTCAGATAATTAAATAATTCCTCAGTAATTTTTAGTATTAATTTCATATATCCTTTCTGGTTACCAGAATTATTATTCCTTAAAAGTAGCAATTATTGCTAATTTGGTTCCATATTCGATATTGATTCCTGCTAAATGATTCTGAATCTTAAAACTATTGTGTGATTTTTAGGTCTTAAAAACATGTACTCATGTAACTTTTCCATTTCTTAGCTCATTTAATTTGTGATTTAGTTAGGCAGTTTTGCAAAGTTAATTTGGTCATATCTGAAATCTAGACATGGTTGTTATTTGCTCTGTAATACACAATTCATGAGCAACAGCTATTTTTTTCACTGTTCCAGAATCATTGGTTTGTTAGTTCAGCGAGGGTTGTCAGAAATCTTAGAGTATATTTTGTAGTCTTTTCATTTTCCAAACAGGAGGCGTGAAGAGGTTCCATGAAAGACCCAGGTTCAAAACCAAGCCACGTTCATGGCTGTCTTCTGCGTCTTCATCCTGTTCATCATCGCTTCCTTTCCCTTAAAAAATGCTTCTCTGTTTTTCCAGCTCTCATTGTCTCAAGCCAAGCAAACGTGGCTGGTCCTCAGTTGTAGGAGGGCAAGTGGCAGGTTCTTGAAGGTAGGGCCAAACATGCTGATAGTATGATGGGGAGAGGGAATTTGAGCTGGGGCAGCTCCTGAGGGTTTTGAGTAGGGGAATGAGAAAGGAGGGAGAGGAAATAGCCTGGAAGAGACCACAGAGTCACAGGGGGAGAGCCATGGTGAACAGGCTACTTAGTCATCTTCCGTATCAGACCCCATTGCATTGTCCACATGCTCTGTCCACCTCCACTGAGTGGGGTTTCTCAAAGCTGCCTCTTCCCCTCCAGTCTCACTGTTACATCCCATCCAGCCCTTCACCTTCACCATTCTAGCTAATGTGATTCTTTTACCTAGATTCCCTGTCTTGACTTTTCCCCACCCAGGTCCACCCTGCATGCCCCTCTTTGAACAAATCTGGCCTCATCAGGTACTTCGTTTCAACCTCAGCAAACTCCTTATTGTCTTGCAGGGGAAAGTCCTAATAAGCATCATCACATCTGTCTTTCTGGCTCATCTCCAACTCTCTTCATTTTTTTTTTTTTAATTGAAGGATAATTGCTTTACAGAATTTTGTTGTTTTCTGTCAAACCTCAACATGAATCAGCCATAGGTATATATATATATATCCCCTCCCCTTTGAAACTCCCTCCCATCTCCCTCCCCATCCCACCCCTCGAGGTTGATACAGAGCCCCTGTTTGAGTTTCCTGAGCCATACAGCAAATTCCTGTTGGCTATCTATTTTACATATGGTAATGTAAGTTTCCATGTTACTCTTTCCATATATCTCACCTGCTCTTCCCCTCTCCCCAGGTCCATAAATCTATTCTCTGTGTCTGTTTCTCCATTGCTGCCCTGTAGATAACTTCTTCAGTACCATTCTTATAGATTCCATATGTGTTAGAATTGATATTTATCTTTCTTTTTCTGACTCACTTCACTCTGTATAATAGGTTCTAGGTTCATCCACTTAATCAGAACTGACTCAAATGCATTCCCTTTCATGGCTGAGTCATATTTCATTGTGTATATATGTAACACAAATTCTTTATCCATTCATCTGTTGATGAACATCTAGGAGGCTTTCTTATTCTAGCTATTGTAAACAGTGCTGCAATGAACAGTGGGACACATGTGTCTTTTTCACATGTGGCTTCCTCAGGGTATATGCCTAGGAGTGGGATTGCTGGGCCATGTGGTGGTTTTACTCCTAGTTTTTAAAGGAATCTCCATATCACCTTCCGTAGTGGTTGTATCAATTTACATCCCCACCAACAGTTCAAGAGTGTTCCCTTTTCTCCACACCCTCTCCAGCATTTATTATTTGTAGACTTTTCTATGATGGCCATTCTGACCAGTGTGAAGTGATATCTCACTGTAGTTTTGATTTGTATTTCTCTAATAATGAGCAATTTTGAGCATCTTTTCATGTGTTTGTTAGCCATCTGTATGTCTTCTTTGGAGAAATGTCTGTTTAGGTCTTTTCCCCACTTTTTGATTGAATTGTTTGTTTTTCAGGCATTGAGCTGTATGAGCTACTTGTATATTTTGGAAATTAATCCTTTGTCGGTTGTTTCATTTGCTATTATTTTCTCCCATTCTGAGGGTTGTCTTTTCACCTCGCTTATAGTTTCCTTTGCTGTGCAAAAGCTTTTAAGTTTAATCAGGTCCCACTTTTTTACTTTTGTTTTTATTTCTGTTACTGTAGGAGGTGAGTTATAGAGGATCTTTGTTTTATGTCATCAAGTGTTCTGCCTTTGTTTTCCTCTAAGAGTTTTATAGTTTCTGGTCTTACATTTAGATCTTTAATACATCTTGAGTTTATCTTTGTGTATGGTGTTAGGAAGTGTTCTAATTTCATTCTTTTACATGTCACTGTACAGTTTTCCTGGCACCAATTATTAAAGAAGCTCTCTTTGCCCCATTGTAATTCTTGCCTCCTTTGTCAAAAATAAGGTACCCATAGGTGCATCAGCTTATTTCTGGGCTTTCTATATTGTTCCATTGGTCTATATTTCTATTTTTATGCCAGTGCCACACTGTCTTGATGACTGTAGCTTTGTAGTATAATCTAAAGTCAGGAAGGTTGATTCCTCCAGCTCCATTCTTCTTTCTCAAGACGGCTTTGGCTATTTTCATATGAACTGTGAAATTTTTGTTCTAGTTCTGTGAAAAATGCCATTGGTAATTTGATAGGGATTATATTGAATCTGTAGATTGCGTTTGGTAGTATAGTCACTTTCATAATATTGATTCTTCCTACCCAGGAACATGGAATATCTCTCCCTATGTTTATGTCATCTTTGATTTCTTTCATTAGTGTCTTATAGTTTTCTGTGTACAGTTCTTTTGTCTCCTTAGGTAAGTTTATTCCTAGATATTTAATTCTTTTTGTTGAAATGATGAGTGGGATTGAGTCCTTAATTTCTCTTTCTGATTTTTTATTGTCAGCATATAGAAATGCAAGTGATTTCTGTATATTGATTTTGTATCCTGCAACTTTGCTAACTTCACTGATTAGTTCTAGTAATTTTCTGACACTATCTCTAGGATTTTCTATTTCATCTGAAAACAGTGAGAGCTTTACTTCTTTTTCAATCTGGATTTCTTTTATTTCTTTTTCTTCTCTGATTGCTATAGCTAGGATTTCCAAAACTATGTTGAATAATAGTGGCAAAAGTGGACACCCTTGTCTTGTTCCTGATCTTAGGGGGAATGCTTTCAGCTTTTCACCATTGAGAATGTTTGCTGTAGGCTTATCATATATGGCCTTTACTGCATTGAGGTAGGTTCCCTCTATGTCCATTTTTTGAAGAGTTTTAATCATAAATGGGTGCTGAATTTTGTCAAAGGTTTTTCTGCATCTATTGAGATTATCATAAGATTTTTATCTTTCAATTTGTTAATATGGTGTGCCACATTGATTGATTTGCTTATATTGAAGAATCCTTCATTCTTGGAATAAACCTAACTTGATCATGGTGTATGAGCTTTTTGAAGTGTTGATGAATTCTGTTTACTAAAATTTTGTTCAGGATTTCTGTATCTATGTTCATCAATGATATTGGTAGTTTTCTTTTTTTGTGTTGTCTTTTTTTGGTTTTGGTATCAAGGTGATTGTGGCCTTGTAGAATGAGTTTGAAAGTGTTCCTTCCTCTGCAATTTTCTCAAAGTATTTTAGAAAAAATATAATAGGTTTAAAAAAATTAAAATTATAAAAAGAGAAAAAGGAAGAAAAAAATGGAAGAAATAAAGAAAAAAAAAAAAAAAGGAAAACTCCACAGAACTGCAAAAGCCCAACATAGAAGCAGAGGTTTATAACAACAATAAAAAGTGTGACTGAATATACTGAATATAAACTATACATATACATCATAAGCAAAATCAAAACAGTCCAACAAAAATAAAGTACAATAGATTGACCCAGTGAACAAAGGATACCTAAAATTATATATACCAGAACAAAACTAACTAGAGCACAAACTGGGAAACAAAGCTAAAGCAAGATGCCAATTGGTGAAAAAAGCAATGAGAAGAAAACTAACAAATATGATAAGAGGAAAGGAAAGAAAGAATAGATATGCAAAGTTAAATAGAGATAGATACAGAAGACTTATATACATTAAAGATTAGCTGCAAGGGGGAAAGAACAGTAGGGAAAGCAAACAAAGGAATAAATATAGAAAAAAATAATTATAGGTTTAAAAAATTAAAATTAAAAAGAGAGAGAGAGAAAAAAGAAAACTCCATAGAACTACAAAAGACCAATGTAGAGGCAGAGGTTTATAACAATTGTGAAAAATGTAACTGAGAAAAATAAAACACAAAACCTCAAAAGCTTAGTTAGATGTTATAGTGTCAATAAAATTGACAACTACAACAGAGGGGATAAAAATGGCAAAAAAGAAAAAATCCAAAAGAATCTACAGAACAACTCAAAACATAAGAATAATAAGTGTTTCTCTTGAGTCACGCTGTCAGAGTCCTTTCCTGCGCTGGGAGTCACAGTCCACCTCACCTCCCCAGGATGCCCTCCAACATCTCTGGACCTGCTGTTGGGGTCAGCTCTGGCCCTCCTCCTGAATGTTCTTGCCTCCAATGCCCACAGCTATCAGAACTAGCGTGTTTTCTTTTGTGGGAGCTCTCAATGACCTTTTATATATTCCATAGGCACAGAGTCTGCCTAGTTGATCATGTGGATTTAATCTGCCTATTGTACAGCTGATGCTGGAGAAGGAAATGGCAACCCACTCCAGTGTTCTTGCCTGGAGAATCCCAGGGATGGGGGAGCCTGGTGGGCTGCCATCTGTGGAGCTGCACAGAATCGGACATGACTGAAGCAACTTAGTAGTAGTGGTAGTATTGTACAGCTGATGCGAAGGTTTTGGGTCTTCTTCCTTAGCCACACTGCCCCTGGGTTTCAACTGTGGTTTTATTTCCATCTCTGCATGTGGCTCATCCACTGGGCTTTGTTCCTGAGGCTGCCCTGGAAGACGTGGGTTTGCCCCTGTGAAGGACAGGTGTGGAAGTTGTGCAGCACATTGAATTGCAGGGGTTCTGGTAGCACCAGGTACTTGGAGGGGGGGGTGGTTGGCGGCTAGGCCAGCAGGAAATATAGTGCTCTAGAAGGGTATGATAACCAGTATTGGGCCATGCGCTCCAGTATTCTCGCCTGGAGAAGCCCCTCCCTGACAGAGAAGCCTGGCAGGCCACAGTCTACAGGGTCACAAAAAGCTGCACACTACAGAAGCAACACTGTGCATGTAGACACGAGATATTTTTTCTGTGGCAGCTCTGCCCCAGTGAGGGTTGAATGTGAAGGTGGTGCAGCTGCTTGGCTGGCGGGGACCCTGGTGGTACCAAGTGTGCAGGAACATGGACTGCCTCCTCTAAAGGAGTTACACCCCTATCAGTCTTTGTTTGAGCCTCTTGTAGCTGGCGTCAGAAGGCCTCTTTGGCCTGTCTTTCTCCATAGCTTTGCCTGTTCGGGCACTTGAGGGCTCTATTGCCTGGAGTCCTTCTCTATCATTCCTCACATCAGGCACTTAGAGAGCCCCCCGCTGGCTGGGGTCCTACTCCATAGATCAGTGCATCAGGCACTTAAAGGGGCACCCTGGGTGGGGTCCTACTCTGTAGTTCAGTGCCTCCGGCATTTGATGGGCCAGCCTCTCTATTGTTCAGCTGCCACTGCTAGTGTGTGGGGAGAGAGAGAGGCTGTGGTCATGGTTCCACTTGCTATGCGTGACCCCCTATTACCTTGCTTCCATGGCTGCCTGGCTTTCCTCCACAGGCATGTCCCACCACGATCTCCCTCACATCCCCTAGATCCGTCTCTCTGAAGTCAACAACAGCCCTTGCCCTGGGACTGCTCCACAATCCCTAAACTCCAGCTCCCAGCTGCTGCACCTTCCAGGGGACCTGCGTCCCTGTCTGGGATGGCTGCAGCAAGGACTGTCTGATTCTCACGCCATTTAGGCGGCCACAGATCAGCTGTTTCACTCTCAGCCTTAAATGTTTCTCCTCTGACTCAGACAATTGCCCTGATGTGGGCATCAGACTCCTGGTTCAGTTCCCCCACCAGCCAAGGGCAGGTTCAGTCCTACCAACACTCCTGTTTTTCCCTCTAGTTCCTTCATCCTACCAAGTTTTGCGTGGTTCTATATATTCTTTTCCTCTGCTCAGGTCCTCCTATGTGCTCTCAGCCAGTGTTCTGCAAGCACTTCTGTGTCTGAAGGTGAACTGCTGATGCTTCCATGAGAGAGATGTACCCCACATCCACCTACTCCTTCACCATCTTGTTCTCCCCCACCTCCGATTCTTGCAGCCACTCACCGTGCTGGCTGGCTATGCTTGCCCTCTCTGTTCACACCATGGGAAGTCCTCCCCCTTGTTTCCTTCCCAGCTTCTCCACCGAGAGAAGTGCATGGATCTTTCCAAGTTATGTTTTTTTCTTGGATCTATGCCCAGAAGTAAGATTGTTGGAACATATGGCAGTTCTATTTAGTTTTTAAAGGAACATTCTTCATAGTGGTTGTACCAACTTAAGATTTCTGCTAACAGTGTAGAATTCCTTTTTCTTCACACCCTCTCCACCATTTACTGTTCATAGATTTTTAACTTAATCTTTCTTGCACCCATATCACTGACCTCATTCCATGACCCTTCCAGTCATCACAGCCCTATGACCTCATGTTTTGCACTAAGAAATATCAGTCTATGTGCAAGCTTACCAATCATCTGAAATCAAGCGATCTTCTGTCTTCTCTTTTTCTTTTTTTCATTTAAAAGTTACCATGAACTTTCCTACTCAAACTGTTAGGCTTTATTTTCTGTCTATATGAAGAAAAGTTCCTGTACATTAATTTTGTCTTATTTCTTTGTTTAATTAAACAATCTCTCTTTGGCATAGCCCAGGCTTGTCTTAAATTTCTTTTTTTCATTGTCTATTGTCTTTCTTATGACATTTTCCAGGAACTGTACTAATTTAGGGGATCTTTTATCTTGATCATACTCATCAAGCAAAGAGGTAGTTTCTTTCTGAAAGTGTTTGTGAAAATTCTTTTGTATAGCTACTTCCTCTTATGGATTGTTCTTTTATACTTCTTACTTCATGTCATTGCTTTTTATTTTAAAAAGGTGCTCTGAACATCAATGCTGGTTGAAGAGACACAGTACCTATTCCTTTGAAACAGCTGATTTTCTTTTTAATTTTACTTTTTTTTAATTGGAAGAATAATTACAATGTTCTGTTGGTTTCTGCCCTACAACTTATGATTGATTCTATAAGTATATATATACTTATGGAATATATATATATATTCCATATAAACATATATATACACATATACACATACATACAAATATATATAAATCATATATATATATATACACACACACACACAGCCATATATATACACAAATTTGCACAATAAAAATAATTTAGTAATGCTTAGTTTTGAACACCTGTTGTTCACCAAACGCTTTGTACACACTATCCACAAATCTCTCCAAAGCCCTGTAAACCAGGCAGGAATGATCAGGGTTATTGTGTTCAGCAGATCACTGAGCTTTGAGGGACACTAAAACAGGCTCAGCTGACCTCATGGGATGTCATGTAGAGGGCAGCCCTGAGGGTCCTTAACTCATCCCTCAGCGGTCTTCATCTCTTATGTCACATTCCCCACCTCTCTAGGATATTAGACTGTTCTGTGTTCCCTTCCCATCAAAAAATATGCTTCCTGGAATTTCTATCCTTGGCAAAGTCCTGAGCAACCTTATTTACTCTTAAGCCTTCCAAATCTGGACCTACAAACTGAGGTCTCCCCCAAGATCATGACTGGAATACCCAAAGACCTCTAAATCCACTTGCCTATTGGTGGAGACTTAACATAGTTTGTGCCATTCTTCTCTATATGCTTCTTTTCTCTGGTACTCAGGGTAGAAACCAGGAGTCACCACCTGCAATTCATTGCTCCCTGCAAGTATCACACCAAGCTGATCAATGTGTCTTATAAGACTGATGGGGGCCAGACTTATGGGCTCCAGAGTTCCCAGTGTTCAGGCCCCAGGTGCCTTGTGTTGGAACAAGTGTTTGAACTCCATTCATTGACCTCGCTGCCCTGGGTCTCACAGGCTCAGAGTCTGCCTCAGTATGGCAACCAGAGGGCTATTTCTAAGATGGAGAACTAACCATTCCACTCTCAGGAGAGAAAATTAAGACAACTCCTGGAGAGCACACCCAGTTCAGTCATACAGCACCAGGGACCAGTATTCTCTTGATGACTTTTCCTTTCAAACTTAGCTCCCAGCTCCACTCTCCAGGATGTATACAAGGATCCTATGTGCTGAAACTCCAGGACCATGAGTCAAGCTCTCAGAGCCTGCAGTCCCCCCATCAGGATAATGCCACCCTGCCTTCACCCCCATAGGGGCCAGAGACACGCACCCACATCCACAACTGCTCCAGTGTACATCTCTGGGCTACCTGGTACATAATGCTCCCTGCATTTTTCACCCATGATCATAATGATTCATTCATCTGTCCCTTCTTTTTCTCTCTTTAGAAAATAAGCTCCTTGAGGACAAACATTATGTCCTTCTCTCCAGTGTCTCCAGCCCTTTCCCAGCATCTTTTTTGTGCTGGACTGTTGGTTCGTAAAACCCGAGGGGTCTCGGCAGCACATGTGTCTCTTTGCGGGAACTTCGGGCTGCCAGAGCCCAGTGTCATGCCAAGTGACTGCTTCCTGAGACGGTGGAGAGACAGAGGTGGCCCCGGCTCCCCTCCCTCCTGCTTCACAGAACAATGGTGGCTCTCCAAGACCCACTCCACTGGCGTGAAAACATTCCTCCTTAATCACACGCCCTCAGACAGGCATTTCTCAGCACCTGAATGGCTCTGGCTATCACCAGTCAATTGTCATTCTGGAAACACTGGAGGATTTTTGCAGACACACTCAGAACTTGGGAGCGGGGGAAGGCAGACCTTGTGTGATTGCACTGGGACTCAAGGGCAAACCTCAGCTCCCTGGCTGTGGCCATGTGCCAGGCCTCTGTGCTTGCAAAGACAGAACAGCCTTTTGAAGTGCTGCAGATTTAAAACAGGGAATCAGTTAACATCTCCCTAAGCAGTCAGTAGTGGGAACAAGGAGGGTGTTTGATCATGGGGAGAATGGCCTGGCCCACGCCTCCCGGGTGATAAAGCTTGCTGCAAAGCAGAAATTAAAATGAGAGGAACTGGGGAGTGGCAAAAGCACTCTCATTAAAGAAGTGGCAGGCATGGGGGTGTTTTGTATCAGGAAATCAGGTGTGAGGTTGGAGGGCTTTAGAAGGCTTGTTCTGGCATTTCCTGGTTGGTACTTGTGATGGAAATCAGATTGCTATCAGAGCCCTAATGCCAAGTGCCTCTCTCTGTTCCTCCTGATGGAAGGTAGCTGAACAGGAGAGCAGGTGGCTTTGGCCCTGGGATGCGTTTCTCTTTGCTTGGGCACTTCACTTCTTTCCACGCTTTCTACACACAGATGTCAGTACTATTCATGATGCAGGCAGCAGTGGAAAGTGACAAGAGTAAAGGTTTCAAATTTAAATCAAACCCGAGTTCTGTCTCTTATTGGAGTCCATAAATGAATCACTTAGCCTCTTTGACTCTTCAATTCCTGATATGTTCAGTGGGAAAAAGTCAGTGCTGAATTTACAGCATCATGGGGAGGCAGGGAAAATTCTACCATCAATGCACTCACCTCTGGTCAAGTCTATTCATTGTGAATATGAGTTCCTCATATGATATCTGTATTCAGTGCTTGAGGATTCTTAACTATCTTTCTAGCCTTCTTTTAAAAAATCTAACTAATTTTACAGTAGGGCCTTGTTGGTTATCTCTTTTGGCTGCGCTGGGTCTTCACTGCTTGCAGGCTTCCTCTCTAGTTGTGGCATGTGGGTTTCTGGTTGTGGCGAACAGTCTTCTCTAGTCGCAGAGCACGGGCCTTAGAGCTTGTGACTCAGGAGTTGCAGTCCGTGGGCTTAGTTGCCTCGCTTGCATGTGGGATCTTAGTTCCAGGACTAAGGATTCAACCTGTGTCCCCTGCACTGGAAGGTGGATTCTTAACCACTGGACCACCAGGCAGGTCTCCTAGCCTCTTTTTATCTGAAATATAGATCCATTAAAAAATAAAAAACAAAAAAACAAACAAACAAAAAAACCTGCTGCCACATGCCCATAATACAAAACCACAAAATCACCATTAAGCATTTTCCCATAAGATCAAGAAATAAAATCTGACGCTACCACACTGAAAAAAGTAATAGACTTGTAGTGTGGCCTCATAAGCTATTAGAGTAATGGGAACGCTCCTTGGATCTATTCCTTGTTGACTATTAGAATTATTAATGAACAGATTAATGCATGAGTGTATAATTAGAAACCACTTTCTGCACTTTGGAGGGAGAATTTCACAAAACCTACAAGGAGGTGTTCCATTATCATTTTTAAAAATTGGAGTATAGATGATAGACAATGTTGTGTTAATTTCAGGTGTATGGCAAAGTGATTCATATAAATACACATCAATATTATATATGTATATATATCATATGTATGTGCACATATTCTTTTCAGGTCCTTTTCTATCTACTACCATTACATCTATTACTGGCCCAGCTGAAATGCCACAGCCTATATCAGCTGATTAAATGAAAGCTGAGCTGGAAATAACCAGTTTTCTATGAATAACAAAATAATCCACCAATGAATCCAGGTATCATTGCCCAGCCTGAAATTAAAGATCAAGGGACTAATTGCAGTGGGTATTGGAAGGCCAGCCTCAAAGCCTAGAAATGTCATGCTACCATGGCTCACAGGACCTTAAGGCAAAGCCCCAAGACTGTCACCAAAGAGACTCAGCCTCCTACAGAGGAGGGGAAATACCATTTTCCAGACTAATTAATTTCCCGTTTCCATAATACAGTTGTACTTAGGGTACTGCGTGCTCTTTGTAATCTAATTTCAGTTGAATTACTTTTTTACAATCTGCTCAAAATGTGTTTACGACAGAGAATCATTATAGAAAAAATTTCTTTTCCATTTCAGCTTGCTTCCCCCTCCTCCCCTTCTTTCTGTGTCTCTACTTTGACATGTGTTTCCCTCTGTTAAACAGTGCAATCCAAGTTTCTTCCTTCTTCATTTTATTGTCTCCTCAATCTCCTTCCTTTGTCCATTCCTTTATCAAGAAAAACAACTTGTTTTCTTCAACAGTTTTCCAAGTGGCTGATACACATAAGTTAAAATCTTATGGGCTCCTTTTAAATTACTTGGTATGTAAATATTTCCTGAACATTTTCTATAAAGAAATATAATTTGTGAGAGTTATTACTCCCAAGGAAATCAAATACACAGGATTAAAAATTAAAAAGAAGTCTACATTTCAGTATGCATTGATTCAATACTTGCTCAACTATTAATGTTTGGTGATGTTGCTGTTGTTTAGTCACTAATCCATGTCTGACTCTTTTGTGACTTGATGGACTATAGCCCACCAGGCTCCTATGTCCGTGGGATTTCTGAAACAAGAACCCTGGAGTGGGCTGCCATTTCCTTCTCCAGAGGATCTTCCTGACCTAGGGATTGAACTAGTGCTCCTGCATTGGCAGGTGGATTCTTTACCATTGAGCCATGAGGGAAGATTTTTCTTAATGTTTAAATAACATGAAAGTAGTTAAAGACATAAGAAATCACAAAATAACACAGAAAGTACTCATGTACTAGTTTCCCCCAATAAAACATCATACATAGTCATGCTGCTGCTGCTGCTGCTGAGTCGTTTCAGTCGTGTCCGACTCTGTGTGACCCCATAGAAGGCAGCCCATCAGGCTCCACCTTCCCTGGGATTCTCCAGGCAAGAACACTGGAGTGGACTGCCATTTCCTTCTCCAGTGCATGAAAGTGAAAAGTGAAAGTAAAGTCACTCAGTCGTGTCTGACTGTTTGTGATCCTATGGACTGCAGCCCACCAGGCTCTTCTGTCCATGGGATTTTAGGTTTTAAAAACCAGGAAATCAACAACGGTGCATATTGTTTCCTCCAAAATAGATCCTATTTGTTTGACTATTTTAAAATGTCTTGAGCCTCAAAAGTGTGTTGCAAAGACAAAGTTCTCAACTAGGGATGATTTTGCTTCCCAGGGGATATTTAGCAATGTGTAGAGACATTTTTGGTCCTTACAACTGGGAAATGAGACAGTGTTGCTAGCATCTACTGGGTAAAGGCCAAGGATGCTTCTAAATGTACTAGAGTACAAAGAGCATCCCAACAAGAATGAGGTTTTTTAGTTCAAAATATCAAGAATGCCAGGGTGAGGAAAGCCCACTGTAGAATAATAATAGGTTTCACAGTGAAATCACTTCTCTCTCACATCAACACCATTTAAACCTGGGGGTTCAAACACAGATTACTGTGGGCAGCCAAGTAATAACCAAGAGGAGGGCAGGCTGGACAAGAGAGGGGAAAACTAGGGCTTCCCTGGTGACTCACTGGTAAAGAATCAGCCTGCCAATGCAGGAGACTCTGGTTCGATTCCCGGGTCAGGAAGATCCCCTGGAGAAGGAAATGGCAACCCAGCCCATTATTCTTGCCTGGGAAATCTCATGGACAGAGGAGTCGGCAGGCTACAGTTCATGCTGTCACAAAGGGTCAGATATGACTTAATGACTAAGCAACAATAACAACAAGGAACCACACATCCTGTCCAAAGGAAACAGCTACTGGTGAGCTCTAGGGAGAAACTGCCATGTGGAAGCAGCGACCTACTTTCCTGGGTCACCAGATATTCCCTTAGAGTCCAAACATTTGGATTTTGAAATATGGGCTCGTAAGTTGAATTTTCGAAAAGTAAATCCAGAGAACCATTATATTTGGGAAGACACTGAGGCTAACCAAATATGCCAGGGTGCACACATGGCTTGCTGGATTAAACCTTGATTGAGGTCACTGGTTAACTGTGCAGTTTTGCAAAGTAGCCCATCCTTCAGCCTCAGTTTCTCCAGGAGTAAAATAGAAATAATATGGACCTCCCAAGATGGTTTTGAGAATTAAATAAAATAAAGACAAGCTTAGTGCCCTGCTTTGTGCCAGATAAGTACTTACTCTTGTGCCATAATAGGAAAAAACATAGATTATAAAGATGTCAGGCTTTTATTTTTTAGCATC
This sequence comes from Aepyceros melampus, assembly GCA_006408695.1. Taxonomy (NCBI): domain Eukaryota; kingdom Metazoa; phylum Chordata; class Mammalia; order Artiodactyla; family Bovidae; genus Aepyceros; species Aepyceros melampus. The sequence continues at coordinate 200,152 of SJXQ01009932.1, forward strand.
TTCTTCCCTGCTCATTGCTAATGAGCCAGCATCATCTTGCAACAGGCTGAGACTTTCTCAGATAGAAGAACCCGATAGCTTCTAACTGCAGTAGGAACAGCCACTCGTGTAGGATTTTTCACTGTACCATGAGTTTTGTCGCCTACCTTTGGGAAAGAATCTCCTGATTCTTGTTCAGACCAACATCCACACTTCTCAGTTTGTTGAGGGCACATTTGACTCAGTGTAAGCATCACTAATTTGACCATTTGATTGAATTGTAAGTGACTAGCCTGTGTCAAAACTCCACTGAATTCATAGGTGCATTTGCTCAAAATGGACAGGCAGGTCTATTTCACTAGTGGGTCTCGCGGGACCCTTGTTACATGTCTAAGTATTGCATCTATTTTTGCTTTACTCCAGGGGTGAGCCGTCTGTGCTGCCACGAGTACTCCCACTAAACTCGATATTCCCTGGGCTTATCTTTTGTTGACTCAGTGTGACATAGCTGCTATCATTAGCCACATCCACTCTGCTCTATTTTCCACAGGTAAGACTTAGAAACATAGGATTATTGCCTATCACCCAGACCCATAGGGAATCTCTGACCCACATTGTCTTGGAATAACCAGGCTCAGGGAATTGGGGGCAGTTTTAGAGCCAACATTATAATCTGTGCCAAATGCTGTCAGTGATTTTGGGCAATGCATGTATACTTTTCATTTTTTAATTTCTTCCAGTGTCAGATTGGACTTTTTTGATAAGTAACTAGACTCCTATAAGAAAGTAAGTTGACTGCAAGTGCTTGGATGGGGAGACTGAGGATTCATGCTCAATTGTTCACAAATCATAGACATGTGTTATTCATAATGGGTACACTGTTTAAGGCTCTTGGATGAAAAAAGTAGCTCCCCACATTTCTTTGTTTTTAATTAATTTTTGGAATATAATTGATTTACAGTGTTGCGTTAGTTTCTGCTATAAAGCAAATCGAGTCAACTATGTACATCCATCCTTTTTGGATTTCCTCCCCTTTTAGGTCATCAGAGAGCCCTGAGTCATGTGTGCTATAGACTCAGTTCTCACTAGTCATCTATTTTATGCAGAACATCAGTAGTGGGTATATGTCAGTCCCAATCTCCTAATTCATCCCACCGTCCCTTTTTGCCCCTTGGTATCCATATGTTTGTCCTCTATGTCTGTGTCTCAATTTCTGCTTTGTAAATAAAACCATATATACCATTCTTCTGAATTCCACCTGTATGTGTTAATATGCAGTATTTGTTTTTCTCTTTCTGACTTGATTGACTCTATGTGGCAATCTCTAGGTCCATCCACATCTCTACAAATTGCATAATTTTGTTCCTTGCTATGGCTGAGTAATATTCCATTGTGCCACTTCTTTATCCATTTCTCTGTTGATGCATATTTAGGCTACTTCCACGTCCCGAGTATTGTAAATAGGGCTGCAATGAACCCTGGGGTACATGTGTCTTTTTTTTTTTAATTTTTTAAATTAATTTTTATTTTTTTAGTTTGTTTTGCTTTATAATACTGTATTCTTTTTGCTATACAGTGACATGAATCAGCCACGAGTATACATGAACTCCCAATCCCGACCCCCATCTCCCCCCTCCCGCCCCACACCTTCTCTCTGGATTATCCCCGTGCATCAGTCCCAAGCATCCTGCATCCTGCATCAAACCTGGACTGGCGATTCGTTTCACTTATGATATCACACATGTTACACTGCCACTCTGCCAACTCATCCCACCCTCTCCCTCTCCTACAGAGTCCAAAAGGCCGTTCTATACATCTGTGTCTCTTGAATCATGGCTTTCTCTGGGTATTTGCCCACAAGGGGGATTGCTAGGTCATATGTAGGTTCTATTTTTAGTTTTTTAAGGAGCCTCCATACTGTTCTCTATAGTGGCTGTATCAACTTATATTCCCATCAACAGTGTAAGAGGGTCCTCTTTTCTCCACACTCTCTCCAATTTATTATTTGTAGATTTTTTGATAATGGTCATTCTGACCTGTGTGAGATGACACCTAATTGTAGTTTTGATTTGTCGTTCTCTAGTAATTAGTGATGTTGAGCTTCTTTTCATGTATTTGTTGGCCACCTGTATATTTTCTTTGGAAAAATATCTATTTAGGTCTTCTGCCCATTTTTGATTGAGTTTGTTTTTTCAATACTATAGCTCTCCATATTTCTTAATATCTCTTAATCGCATCCGAATCAATTTGGTGAACTTGGATGATAGACTGGTAAGATAGGTTAGGGTATGCTAGGATAACAAAGAATCCAATAATCTCAGTGACTTAACAATGAGGACTTATTTCTGTTTCATCCTTCATGTCCAAGGAATATTGGAAAGGAGGGGAGGTGTTTTCTTCTCATTTTCTCAGAAGCTCTGGTAAACTGATGCTCGGCCATTGACGACAACATTCCAATACCAGATTTCAGGGGAAGAAAACTTAGAGAGTCATAGCCTTTTAAAGGACTCAAAAGTAGCACACTTCAGCTTACCTTTTGTTGACCAATAGTGTCACATGTTACATCCTAGAAAAGGAGAACAGCTAGAAACTTCAATGAACTCTAGCACTGTCACTATAGAAATTTTCTTAGGAACTTCAGTAACACAAACTACCCTATGTATGACAAATGGAAGAGAAAATTAAAAGAAAAAATGTCAAAAGCTACATGTATATATGTGTGTGTTTGTGAATATTATATATACCTAGTACTCCTGCCTGGAAAATCCCATGGATGGAGGAGCCTGGTGGGCTGCAGTCTGTGGGGTCGCTGAGAGTCGGACACGACTGAGCGACTTCCCTTTCACTTTAAACTTTCACGCACTGGAGAAGGAAATGGCAACCCACTCCAGTGTTCTTGCCTGGAGAGTCCAAGGGACGGAGGAGCCTGGTGGGCTGCCGTCTATGGGGTCACAACAGAGTCGGACACGACTGAAGTGACTTAGCAGCAGCAGCAGGTATTGTTATGTTATAAATGTTATTTACATTTCATATAATTTGTATGTATAACACACTAATATATGATACATTTGATGTATTTATATATGTATAGCATTCCACGAGTGAGATAAGTATGGGAAATGGTCTATAGTCAATCCCTGTTTTAGATATTTACAGGGCTCATTGTTTATTTACTCTGCAAAGTAAAGCAGCAAACAAATTTAATCTCCCTAGTTTATTTTTTTAAGGCTGTTATATTCAGGTACATAGAATTTACCAATTTTAAGTGCAGTGATCATCACAACCTACATTTAGAGCATTTTTATCATCCCAAATGATTCCTAACTATTTGCAGTTAGTCAGTCTCTACTCCCACCCACAGATGGTGGTGGTTGAGTCACTAAGTTGTGTCTGACTCTTGCAACCCCATGGACAGAGGAGCCTGGTAGGCTACAGTCTATGGGATTCTCCAGGCAAGAATACTGGAGTGGGTTGCCATTTCCTTCTCCAGGGGATCTTCCCAACCCAGGAATCAAAGCCAGGTCTCTTGCATTGTAGGTAGACTCTTTACCAACTGAGCTACAAGGGAAGCCCCCCACCCACAGAGGCAGACAACAAATAATCTGCTTTCTGTTGCCATAGATTTGCTTTTTCTAGATTCTTAATATAAATGGAGGGAGAAGGCAATGGCACCCCACTCTAGTACTCTTGCCTGGAAATTCCCATGGACGGAGGAGCCTGGCAGGCTGCAGTCCATGAGGTTGCTAAGAGTTGACATGACTGAGTGACTTCACTTTCACTTTTCATTTTCATGCACTGGAGAAGGAAATGGCACCCCACTCTAGTGTTCTTGCCTGGAGAATCCGAGGGACGGGGGAGCCTGTTGGGCTGCCGTCTATAGGGTCGCACAGAGTTGGACACGACTGAAGTGACTTAGCAGCAGCAGCAGGTATTATTATGTTATAAATGTTATTTACATTTCATATAATTTGTATGTATAACACACTAATATATGATACATTTGATGTATTTATATATGTATAGCATTCCACGAGTGAGATAAGTATGGGAAATGGTCTATAGTCAATCCCTGTTTTAGATATTTACAGGGCTCATTGTTTATTTACTCTGCAAAGTAAAGCAGCAAACAAATTTAATCTCCCTAGTTTATTTTTTTAAGGCTGTTATATTCAGGTACATAGAATTTACCAATTTTAAGTGCAGTGATCATCACAACCTACATTTAGAGCATTTTTATCATCCCAAATGATTCCTAACTATTTGCAGTTAGTCAGTCTCTACTCCCACCCACAGATGGTGGTGGTTGAGTCACTAAGTTGTGTCTGACTCTTGCAACCCCATGGACAGAGGAGCCTGGTAGGCTACAGTCTATGGGATTCTCCAGGCAAGAATACTGGAGTGGGTTGCCATTTCCTTCTCCAGGGGATCTTCCCAACCCAGGAATCAAAGCCAGGTCTCTTGCATTGTAGGTAGACTCTTTACCAACTGAGCTACAAGGGAAGCCCCCCACCCACAGAGGCAGACAACAAATAATCTGCTTTCTGTTGCCATAGATTTGCTTTTTCTAGATTCTTAATATAAATGGAGGGAGAAGGCAATGGCACCCCACTCTAGTACTCTTGCCTGGAAATTCCCATGGACGGAGGAGCCTGGCAGGCTGCAGTCCATGAGGTTGCTAAGAGTTGGACATGACTGAGTGACTTCACTTTCACTTTTCATTTTCATGCACTGGAGAAGGAAATGGCACCCCACTCTAGTGTTCTTGCCTGGAGAACCGAGGGACGGGGGAGCCTGTTGGGCTGCCGTCTATAGGGTCGCACAGAGTTGGACACGACTGAAGTGACTTAGCAGCAGCAGCAATATAAATAGAATTGTACAATATGTAGTCTTTTTTGTTGTTTGGTGTCTTTCATTTAGCATAATGAAATTCATACATGTTTCATGTAGCAATTGTTCCTTCCTTGTGTTGCTGAATAGTATTCAGTTGTACAAATCATTGTCATTACCCATTCATCAATGAATGAGGCTTCCAGTTTCTCCAAATTCTTGCTAACAATTATTGCTGTCTTTTAATTATAGCCATCCTAATGTGTATGGTTGGTATTGCCCAAAGAAAGACAATGCCAAAGAATGTTCAAACTAGTGCACAGTTGCACTCATCTCACTCGCTAGTAAAGTAATGCTCAAAATTCTCCAAGCCAGGCTTCAGCAATACTTGAACTGTGAACTCCCAGATGTTCAAGCTGGTTTTAGAAAAAGCAGAGGAACCAGAGATCAAATTGCCAACATCCGCTGGATCATGGAAAAAGCAAGAGTTCCAGAAAAACATCTATTTCTGCTTTATTGATCATGCCAAAATCTTTGACTGTGTGGATCACAATAAACTGTGGAAAATTCTGAAAGAGATGAAAATACCAGACCACCTGACCTGCCTCTTGAGAAACCTGTATGCAGGTCAGGAAGCAACAGTTAGAACTGGACATGGAACAACAGACTTGTTCCAAATAGGAAAAAGAATACGTCAAAGCTGTATATTGTCACCTTGCTTATTTAACTTATATGCAGAGTACATCATGAGAAAGGCTGGGCTGGAAGAAACACAAGCTGGAATCCAAATTGCTGGGAGAAATATCAATAACCTCAGATATGCAGATGACACCACCCTTATGGCAAAGTGAAGAGGAACTCAAAAGCCTCTTGATGAAAGTGAAAGAGGAGAGTGAAAAAGTTGGCTTAAAGCTCAACATTCAGAAAACGAAGATCATGGCATCTGGTCCCATCACTTCATGGAAAATAATGGGGAAACAGTGTCAGACTTTATTTTTCTGGGCTGCAAAATCACTGCAGATGTTGATTGCAGCCATAAAATTAAAAGATGCTTGCTCCTTGGTAGGAAGGTTATGACCAACTTAGATAGCATATTGAAAAGCAAAGACATTACTTTGCCAACAAAGGTCCATCTAGTCAAGGCTATGGTTTTTCCAGTGGTCATGTATGGATGTGAGAGTTGGACTGTGAAGAAAGCTGAGCGCCGAAGAATTGATGCTTTTGAACTGTGGTGTTGGAGAAGACTCTTGAGAGTCCCTTGGACTGCAAGGAGATCCAACCAGTCCATCCTAAAGGAGATCAGTCCTGGGTGTTCTTTGGAAGGACTGATACTAAAGCTGAAACTCCAATACTTTGGCCACCTCATGGGAAGAGTTGACTCATTGGACAAGACCCTGATGCTGGGAAGGATTGCAGGCAGGAGGAGAAGGGGACGACAGAGGATGAGATGGCTGGATGGCATCACCAACTCGATGGACATCTGTTTGAGTGAACTCCAAGAGTTCGTGATGGACAGGGAGGCCTGGCATGCTGCAATTCATGGAGTTGCAGAGTCGGACATGACTGAGCGACTGAACTGAACTGAATCGTTATGAGGTATAGCATGGTACCTTACTGACTTTAGTTTTCATTTTCCAGACAACTAATGATATGGATCAACTTTTTGTCCCTACTACCAGTTGATATTTCTTTAGTGAAATGTTTTTTTCCTAAGAATTTATATTATTTTTTCAGATATTTGATAGAATTCACCAGTAAAGCCTTCTATATCAGATATTTTTGTGCAAAAAACTTAATTACTAGAATGATTTATTTATAGGCCTATTTAGAATTTCTTTCTTTTTTCTTTTTCTGGAAACTGTTTTGAGAAGTTGTGTTTGTCTAGGAATTTGCCTATTTCATTTATATTGTCTTTTTTTTAGCATAAAGTCTTAATAGTATACCCTTTCTTCTTTTAAACTTTCATAGAATTGATAGTGATATCTCCTTTGTATTTGATAGCTTGTGTTTGATATGTAAAACTTGTTCTTTCCCTTTTTTCCCCTGTTTAGTCAGGCTATAAATTTGTCAATTTTGTTGATCTTGTCAAAGAGCTAACTGTATTTTATTTTTCTCTTTGTGCTTTTGTTTTCTACTTATCTGCTTTTTGAAAAGTTTTTTTTTCTATTTAATTGAGTTCTAGCTAAATCTTTATTATTTCCTTCCTTCTGCTGATTTTGACTTTAGTATATAGTCTTTTCCTAGATTTTTATAATATAAGCTTAGGTACTGATATGCAATTTTTATTCTTTTATAATATAGTCATATATAATATGATATATCATGTTTTCATTTTAATTCATTCAAAGTATTTTCCAATTTTCTTTGTGATTTGTTCTTTGATCCATGAATTATTTAAAAATATGTGTTTAATTTCCAAATATTTGTGGACTCTTCAAATCTTTCTGTTGTTGACTTTTATTTAAACTACATTCTAGTCAGAAAATATATTTTGTGTGATTCCAATCCATTTATTGCGACTTATTTTATGCTCATGGTCTACCTTGTGACTTAATGCAGTTATTGATATGAATGGATTTACTTCCATCTTTTTCTATTTGTTTTTTTGTGTGTGTGTGTCATATGGGATAAGACATCTTTCTTTGGCTACTTTCAAGATTTTCTTTGACATTAAACCATTTGACTATGATATGAATGCATGTGGATCTTTGTGCTTATTTTACTGAGAGTTTGTTGAGCTTCTTGGATGTGTTTTCATTAAGGTTATTCATCAAATTTTGGATTTTTTTTTAAAGAGGCTTTATTTTCTAGAGTAGTTTTAGTTTCAGAAGAAAGCTGAACAGAGAGGACAGAGAGTTCCCACACACCTTTTTTCCTTCACACACTCAACATCCCACCTCATAATGGTACAATTTTACAGCTGATGAACCTACACTGATACATTATTATTATCCAAATTTCATAGTTTATGCTAGAGTTAACTCTTGTGGTTATACATTTTAAGGCCTTTGAGAATAGATAACAATAACATAGATTTACCATTATAGTTTATAGTACCATATAGAATAATTTCACTGACCCCTCTCCCCCCCCCCAAATTTTATGTGCTCTGTCTATTTAGCAAACTTGGAAAGTTTTTACCCAAAATTCCATTAATTATTTTTACCTGCTATTTCTCATTCTCACTCTTTTCTCATTTTGAGAATTTCATTAAATATATGTTGATATGCTTGATGGTATACCATAGGTCTCTGAGGTTTTATTCATTTTTAAAAAATTCTTTGTTCTTTGAATTAAATATCTTCTCTTGATCTATTTTTGACTTATTTTCCAGATAAATTTGCTCTTGAATTTCTCTAGTAAATTTCTTATTTCAGTTATTGCATGTTTTAAAAACCGAACGTTCTTTTTATTGAAGTAAAATTTCTTTACATTATTGTGTCAGTTTCTGCTGCACAACAAAGTGAATCTGGTATTTGCACGCATGTACCTTCTCCCTCTTTAGCCGCCTTCTCAGCTGCCCTTTTCCCACCCTTCCGGATCACCACAGAGCACCGAGCTGAGCTTCTTGTGCTTGATAGCAGGTTCCTGCTGCTGCTGCTGCTAAGTAGCTTCAGTCGTGTCCGACTCTGTGCAACCCCATAGACAGCAGCCCACCAGGCTCCATTTCTAGTAGCTATCCATTTTACACTTTTACACTATTGCACTTTTCAACTCCAGAATCTCCATTTGGTCTCTCTCATTTTTTATTTATATATGTATGTGTGTGTATATATATATAGCTTCACGATGTACATTAGAGACGTATTAAAATATGCATAATGTGCATAATATATGCATTTTAGTAGTGTATTTTTCTATTTATTAATATTTTCTCCTTGATAAGTTTTTGCTATCATACCTTAATTCTTCGAGCATTATTTCCTTTAATTAGTTGAGCGTATTTTAAGTCACTAATTTTAAGTCTTTGTGTGCTACGGTTAACATCTGGATCTCCTCAGAGACAGTTTATATTGACCATTCTTCACACAAATGATCGCAGTTTCATGTTTTATTGCATGTCCTATGTATTTTTGTAGAAAACTAGACTCACTGGATAATGTATTTTAGCAACTCTGGATTTCAAGCCTCCCCTCCCCAATCTCACACACACACACACACACACACACACACACGCTGTTGTTGCTTTAATGGGCAACTCAGCCAGTGATTGGTCCTAAGTTGTTCTCAAACACTTCAGCCAGTAAGGCTTTCACTCTTTGCTGATGGACCTGTGTCTGGGGTCAGGAAATTCACTCAAAGTTCAATTAATTTAAAAGTCTTCTTTGGCTTTTGTTTTCCATGTCATCTCTACGTATGCACAAGGCTTCACATTCAGCCGAAGATACAATGTTAGTTAGGGACCTCTCTGGTATTTTTTTTTTTTTTTTTTTGAGTGTGTGCAACCTTGAGATGGCAATGGCAACCCACTCACTCCAGTGTTCTTGCCTGGAGAATCCCAGGGACGGGGGAGCCTGGTGGGCTGCCGTCTCTGGGGTCGCAGAGAGTCAGACACGACTGAAGCGACTTGGCAGCAGCAACAGCAAACGAGCAGGTGTGTAGGCTTTCCAACTGCCAGGGTTATGTGGGATGTGGGTGCTTCTTAAGGTGCATGGTGCCTGTCTTATTTCCCAGACCTTACTAGTAAGTTTCTGATATCTTTCTGCTTGCCTTAACCAGAATGCAATCTCAGCTTGCTGTAGCACTCCTCTTCTTCCTTTGTTTGCCAGTGAAATCTCTACATATGGGGCTTTTCTGTATTCCAGTCCAAGTCAGTTCTCTTTGTCAGTGAAGCCATTGGTTTTCATGACCTTCTGGGTCACTGGACCTTCATAAAATTACGAAATCTACAGAACTAAGATGGGGGAGAGGGGGAATCTAAGCAACCTCAGGAGAAAATCTGCTCTTACTTGAGTTTTAATAGTTGTTCTTTAATTAACACTTTTTAGCTTGTTGGATGCCCTTGATTGATTTTCAGAATATTGAAATGAATGCTTTAGATAATTTTGCCCAGTTTTTCACTGATTTTTAGAAAAAGAGTATTGTGATCTTCTCATATTGTCGTTCAGAACTCCTATCTCCTTTCTACTATTTTAATCAACATTTCCAAGACTTACACGACAGTGGAATTTTTTCAAGAAATATCTGTTAGCAGTTGGTAGAGGCAGGACTTCTTGAAGACACTTTGGGAAACTAACACAGATAAAATGGGAAGATATTGTTTATTAATCTCATATGCTATTGTAAAGCAATAAATCTAAATTGCTTTACATGTGGTCTACCAATGGTAGACTATGCTCATTCCATGCTTGTCAACACTTTGAGTGATGGGAAGGAGCAGGAAGTAAACAGATCTGTATCAAACTGCAAACTAGAGATCAGATCTAGACTGCAGATGATGAATTATTTAAGCTATAGTAAATCTCTAATATTTAGCCGAAAGATTACACATCAACATCCAGATGTAGATTTTTCTTTCCAGAAAATATCATAATGCTATACTATTCCTATTTGGAACAAATAAGTTACCGCTGCTGCTGCTGCTGAGTCGTGTCAGTCGTGTCCGACTCTGTGCAACCCCAGAGACGGCAGCCCACCAGGCTCCCCTGTCCCTGGGATTCTCCAGGCAGGAACACTGGAGTGGGTTGCCATTGCCTTCTCCAACGTATGAAAGTGAAAAGTGAAGTCACTCAGTCATGTCCGACTCCTAGTGACCCCATGGACTGCAGCCCACCAGGCTCCTTTGTCCATGGGATTTGCTAGGCAAGAGTACTGGAGTGGGGTGCCATTGCCTTCTCTGAAGTAAGTTACTACTAAGCATTTAAAACTATACAGTTCTCCACTCACTCTACACACTTAATTTGTTAACTACCTACACTCAGAAGTCACTTGAGTTTAAGGCATCACCTCTCAATGACATGCTCAGGTTAATGAAGATTGTTTACTCATATTCTGATACCTCTGGTTATACCTTAGACTCAGAAGTGGCAGAATACTAGCTCATGGCTTCTTGTTTGGAATCAGAACTCTGATGGCCACCTCTCAAGTTTGAGTTTCATCAATACCAATGGCATGAGTTTACATAGTGACTGGTTACTGTTATGCTTTTGTCAGTGAAGCAAAGTAAAGCTTTCTGCCTCTTTCAGGGATAACCCTCCTTACCTGTTTTAGGTCTGGGCTTTGAATCCATGCCCTCCTCAGGGGATCTTCCTAACCTAGGGATCAAACCCAGGTCTCTCGCATTGCAGGCTGATTCTATACCATCTGAACCATGAGGGAAGCCCAAGAATACTGGAGGGGGTAGTCTTTCCCTTCTCCTAAGAATCAAACTGGGGTCTCCCACACTGCAGGTGGATTCTTTACCAGCTGAACTACCAGGGAATCTATAGATATGTGTATTTATTTTGCATATATGAGTGCAAATGAGTGAAATTAATTTACTAATATGAGTTCATTCATATGAGTGAATTTAAGTTACAATCAAGCAAGTTGACAAATGATGGCCAAGGGCTAGAGAAGTAGCCATGAGTTTATGTAGGAAGCAATACTCTGGTAAATATTGAAGTAGTCAGGAAGCCATTCTGAAGGATTGAGATTTCAGAAGTTATTTTTAGAACTTGGAGGGAAATCTTGGGGGTATAGAGTAGGTAGGGGTTAAAAGGCACATGGTACAGCTTCAGAGAAGGCAGGCAGGTGATGAAGAAGAGAACCAGAGAGTTATGGAGAAGATAATGATGACAAAAAAGTGAAAGGAATGAACAGTCAGGACAGTAAAGACATATTATGTGTGTGTGTGTGTGTGTGCACGCACACGTGGTCATGTCCAACCAACTCTTTGCAACCCCATGAACTGTAGCCCACCAGGCTCCTCTATCCATGGAATTTTCCAGGCAAAAATACTAGGGTGGGTTGCCATTTCCTTCTCCAGGGGATCTTCCTGACCCAGGGGTTGAACTGATGTCTCTTGCATCTCCAGCATTGGCAGGAGTGTTCTTTACCAGCTGAGCCACCAGGGAAGCCATTTATATATATGGCTTTGGGAAAGAACTGTAAAGTATACACACACACACACACACACACACACACACACACTAAGTATTCTTCAGTTTTCCCTAATTCTGCTGCCATTTCCTCTCCAGGGGATCTTCCTGACCCAGGGATTGAACTGATGTCTCTTGCATCTCCAGCATAGGCAGGAGTGTTCTTTACCAGCTGAGCCACCAGGGAAGCCATTTATATATATGGCTTTGGGAAAGAACTGTAAAGTGTGTGTATACACACACACACACACACACACACACACACACACACAAAGTATTCTTCTTCAGTTTTCCCTAATTCTTTGTGATGATGAGTGCTTGCAGCCTTCCAATCTGCATGCACTTTTAAAGGGACTCGTTCCCACTTTCCATTGCCATTCAACTTCACCTTACCTCGAGGTCTTCCACAGAGCCCCTACCCCTAATCCTGCCTTGAAGAACTCCAAAGCTTTGAAAGTGTTAGTAAAGACAGTTGGCTCTCAGTGGGTCTATTAACCTTTTTTTCCATGAGTTCCAAACTCACTCACCTTTATTTATTTAGCAGAAAATGAATTTATTTCTTTCCCAGCTTCTCTGCAGAGTGGACTGGAAAACTCTCATGCCTTGCAAAGTCACTGTTGCCATACTGAAATCAATATTAATCATATATAGCTTGATACTATAATTGAATAGTTTTTTACACAGATGATATTAACTGATAAAATATGGCATCCTCATGAGAAAACATTACCTTGAAATATTAGCGTTATGATATGTTAATTTCTTTGGAGGATATGACTACAGATATATGAGCAGAGGTAAATTTTCCAGCACTTCGGCTGACAAATTCCATGTCAACATAACTCTCAAGAATTTGTATTACTACTTGGCGATGACTTATATGATGATGTATAACAACTTAAGGGGTTTTAAAATGCAGTATTTTGACTAATGTGGTTTGGTAAATAGCATTTGTGATTAGTCCCTTTTCTTTTTCTCTCCCCAATTTCTGTAATACTGACAAAAGCCTGTAATAATAATAAAAATCACCACTCCAAATGGAAAATGCCCCACTCCATCACCAGCAGTTCCTGGGAAGGCTCCAAGTTCTGTGCAGAACAGAGGTCTGAAAGCCAGCGAAGTCAGAAACACATTGTATTCACTGTCCCTTTAGCACCTCCTGCTTCTACCCGGGCCTTTGGCCTCAGGTTCTTATTTCAAAGGACTTTTGTCCTGGTGATTTGTCCTACATGGACCATGTGATGCTGAGGCTCTGGGCCCTCTGTGCTGTTTCCGAAGAAGGACTGAGGAGTGAATCTATCTTTCTGATGCTCTTAAATATAGGAATTGTGAAGCTGTCCTGGAGAGCTTGGTTCAGGGATGGCCACCATGCTCTTAGGGTTCAGCATATTTTCATAGATGTGGTTATATTCTGTCACTTTGGGAGGCAACTAAAGACAAATGGTGATCATTTATAACCATTTCATTAGCTCCAAGGACAAAAGACCCGGAATTCCTTTCCCCTGGTCATTGAGAACAGGAGTGGCCTCTTGCGATGTTCTTGGATACCTGTTACCTGTTCTCAAGAAAGGCAGGTGGCCATTGCCTAATCATCTGCTGACCCATGTCATTTGGAAGGACTTAGAATTCTCTCTTCTGTTTATATACTTCAGCCTGGCTTCCTGATGGACTCATCAGAAAAGCAGAGTCTTCTCAAGAACACTGCAGCCCAGATAGAATGGGTAATCTTTTGTAGTCAGGACAAGGTTGTCTATAGACAATAAACACACGTTTACTTTCAAGAGGAAGAGTCTCCTGGCTTCTGTCTGACCTCCATGTTGAAAGCGATTGACACAAAGCACAACAGGGCTTGGCCATAAACTTTGCAGAGGAGATTTCCTACTGGTGTCCCTGGACACCCCCACATGTTTCATTCTAACACGGCCTTTCCTCCATCTCAAGTGGAACAATGAAATTGATACGAAGCTGTCTTAAGGAGAAGCATGTGGTGGGTAGCTAATAAAAGAATAATTTGATGGAAGACAAATGCTCTCAATCAAGCTCTGCTTACATAAGCCTTTTAGAGCTGCTCCTTGCTGCTTACTTTTGTCCCAGGTTCCCCAAACTTCCACCAGTGTGCTAGACATGATGAGCAGACTTCCTGAGCACTGAAGACTTGGATGCAGTACTTTTGACCACTAGTACTTAGTAAAACTCCAAACCTCACCAAATCTTCTCCTCTCCTCCCTATCTCCTCTCATCCTCTTGGACATTTCCTCTCCTTCACCTCACTTTTGGCTGTCTACTGGGCTTTGGCCAGATGTTTGGCCATTTGTTGTTGTCATTGCTGTTGTTCAGTCACCAAGTTGCATCCAACTCTTGGCGACCCCAGGGACTACAGCACACCAGGCTTCCCTGTCCCTCACCATCTCCCAGAGTTTGCCGAGTTCATGTCCATTGAGTCAGTGATGTCATCCAACCATCTCATGCTCTGTCGCCCCCTTCTCCTTCTGCCTTCTGTCTTTCCCAGCATCAGGATTTTTCCGATGAGTCAGCTATTGGCATCAGAGGCCGAAGTATTGGAGTTTCAGCTTCAACGTCAGTCCTTCCACATAGTATTCAGGGTTGATTTCTTTTAAGATTGACTGATCTGATCTCCTTGCAGTCCAAGGACCTCACAGGAGCCTTCTCCAACACCACAGTTTGAAAGCATCAATTCTTTCATGCTCTGCCTTTTTTATTGGCCCCATAATGTGAAGTTAAATGGCCAGCACACTGGATCTGGGCAGCCAGATGTTCCAGGAGCAGCTTCTGGAAAGATCTCCCTGTCACTAGACTTCTGACATAGACCAGTTGAAGAGGCCTGACAATGCCAGAGAGCATGACAGCCAATCTGCGTGTATCCCGACTTGGGCCAAAGGAGAGCTCTGCAGGCTTATAAACCACTCCCTGTCCAGCGATGAGGTCATGAGATAAGTGTATATTAGGCAATAGGAGAGTTCCTCATCACCAGAGTTGTCTCCTTTCACTTTTAAATAATTACTTCACTTTTATTTTTAGTTATAGACTGGCAACTGAAATGAGGGAATAAAAACCTGAATTTTTATTTTTTATTTTTTTAAATTAATTTTTATTTTTTAGTTTGTTTTGCTTTACAATACTGTATTCGTTTTGCTATACATTGACATGAATCAGCACGAGTGTACATGAACTCCCAATCCCGACCCCCACCTCCCCCCTCCCGCCCCACACCTTCTCTTGAAGTTAAATAAGCAGGGTGACAGTATAAAGCCTTGACATACTCCTTTTCCTATTTGGAACCAGTCTGTTGCATTAGTATACGATTTTTTTTTTCTGACTTACTTCACCCTGTATAATAGACTCTAAGTTCATTCACCTCATTAGAACTGACTCAAATGCATTCCTTTTTATGACTGAGTAATATTACATTGTACATGTGTACCACAGCTTCTTTATCCATTCATCTGTTGATGGACATCTAGGATGCCTCCATTCCTGGCTGTTGTAAATAGTGCTGAAATGAATATTGGGGTGATGTGTCTGTTTAGGTCTTCTGCCCACTTTTTGATTGGGTTGTTTGTTTCTGTGGTATTGAGTTGCATGAGCTGCTTGCATATTTTGGAAATTAATCTTTTGTCAGTTATTTCATTTTCTATTATTTTCTCCCATTCTGAGGGTTGTTTTTTTCACTTTGTTTATAGTTTCCTTTGCTGTGCAAAAGGTTTTAAGTTTAATTAGGACCCAGTTGTTTATTTTATTTTTTATTTCCATTACTCTAGGAGGTGGGTCATAGAGGATCTTGCTGTGATTTATGTCGTAGAGTGTTCAGCCTGGTTTCTGGTCTTACATGTAGGTCTTTAATCTGTTTTGAGTTCCTCTTTGTGTGTGGTGTTAGGCATATTCTAATTTCATGCTTTTACACATAGCTCTCCAGTTTTCCCAGGGAGGGGAGCATGTATCTTTTTGAATTAGAGTTTTCTCCAGATATATGCCCAGGAGTGGGATTGCTGGGTCATGTGGCACCTCTATTTTTAGTTTTTTGAGGAACCTCCATACTGTTTAACACAGTGGCTACTGCAACTTATGTTCCCACCAAGAGTGTAGGAGGGTTCCCTTTTCTCCACATCTCTCCAGTATCTATTGTTTGCAGATTTTTTTAGTGATAGCCATTCTGAGCAGTGTGCCACACCTCATGTTTCTGAACTACGTCTGCCTCTGCTCCATCTCCACAAACCCATTCTGTGAGCACACCCTGGCCCAGCCCATAGCTGTTCCTCTGCCAACATCTTAAACTGCATCATTTGAAATCTGAAAGTTTTTCCTCTACTGCAAACAACTTAATCTCCATCAAACTGTTCATGAGGAGTATTGATTGGCATTCCCAAGTTTGACCCAGGCCTTTTGATGACATGCTCCTACCCCAGCTCCTGGACCCTGATGGGCAGTCTCTGAACACAGATTCATACAGACTCCTAGGGAGGGTCTAATGGGGAATGACAGCGTTTCCAACTCATCTGATGTTGGGAAGCACTATTCTCCCAGAGAGGCCGTCTTCAGATGGAGGTTTCAACTATCCTGAGAAGCTCTTTCAACTCCTACAGTCTGCCTGAGCACAACTTTCCTTGATAATTCTTATTCTAAGTGAATGCATATTTCATTGTATGCACTATTTTACATGTACAGTATACAGTAATTCATTAGTCTTCATGATAATCCTCTGAACTCAATACTATTATCCCATTTTACAAATGAGAAAATTGAACCACAAAAAGGTAAACAACCTTCACACAGGTAGTAAGTGGCAGAACCAAGATTCACACTCAGCATCCATGCCCCAAAGCTCATGCACTTGGCCCCAAAGCTCAATGCACTGCGGCTCTTGTCAAGCCAATGGCAACTGGGACCACCAGGGCCCGCAAGATGAGGTCAGTTCAAACTTCCATCCCTATCTTGAGGAAACTGCAGTGTTCTCTCCACATCCTGAAATTTTTCAATAGGTCAAGGGTCTCATGGTCACCTCTGGCACTAATTGGGTGGCTCCACTAAACTTGCCATAATCCCTGTTCTTGGGATGCCACATTTCATGGATATTCATTTATCTCCACTCTGGCATTGACCCAGTGGGGAAACTCAACCCCTTTCATTGATGGGTGTTTTTCAAACTGCAGGCCCCACCTATTGGCAGGTCTTAAAATCAATGGTCACTACCAGCATTTTTTAAAAATTAACTGAAAAATATCAGAGTTCATGGGAGGAATCCTAGCAATGCAAATTGTACCACAAATGCTGTGCTCAGTTTCTCTCTTCCAAGCAAGAGGCCCAGTGGCAGGCATCTGATGAACACACATAGTGACCGGGAACGGGTCGATTGTTCTTTTGCTCATGGAAGCCTCATTCTATTTTTCTACTTATGATGGTCAATTTGACCATTGCCATAATGTGAGGGTTAATTTGGTGTCCTTTATATGAAAATTTGCATTTTCCCTGTAGGCAAAATTGTAGAATCATTCAACTGAGTTTTGGTGTGTTGAGAGCTTAAACTATATACCATAGTATTGCTGCCTCAGCATATATTCTGTGTGGCCAAGTAGACTGTTGGACACACACCAGCTCTTCCCCTGAGCGTATTCCTGGATAACAGGTCACAGAGTCACAAACAATGTCAGTTCCTGATACTACTCCCCTAGCAACCCATGACCAAGTCTTTCCTGCCTCCCAGGACCTTCTCCTGTGCCCCTTAAATAAGACCCCCTTGGAGCTTGCAAAAACCCTGCTGTGAGGGGTATGAAAGGACTGATCCAGGCTTAGCCCAGGAACTCCAAAGCACTCCATCCAAGGACCCAAATAAAGGCATGTGTCCCAGGTCCCGCCACTCTCTGTGTCTGCACCCCTCCTGGACCTCCTCCCCATGTGGCCTCTGGAGGTGGGCTGTGTACCTCCCCTGAGATCTCTCCATTTTCATTTCTATCATGGTCCATTATTGAACTGGGGGTCACCAATCTGTGACAACCCCTAGGCTCTGTGTAACAAGTACTGGTTTAACAAAGTCACAACAGCTTGCAAATTTGCAAAATCTTTTTCAAAAGGTACACTATCAAACAGGTCATTTTTTAGACTTCTCAACAATTGTTACCTTTCAGTACAAACAATATAAATTGACCATAAAAATATATTTTATTGCTAGAAGACAGAAGAATGGTGAGCTGAAACATCCTGAGGCACTTGGCGGTTCCGCTGCTGGATTTGAAGTTAAAACTACCCATATCAAGTAAAATGGCAACTTTATCAGTACACTTGAACTTAACTTGAACAGCATTCTAGAAAAGCAAAAACTGAATGCAAGATTTTATAATGAAAAGTACATAGAATAAGGGTTTTATCTAATCCCTTGAAAATGAGAGAATCCAATATATTTTTTGTGACCGTATATTTTCTACAAATCCCACAGAGTCTTTTCAAATAAAGGGAAAAAAGACAAATTAGTGACACAATTCCTAATCTGAGAGGTAGTTCAAATCAATCTCTGGAGTTAGCTTCCAGGGTTTAAATTCCAGATCCCCCTATTAGAGGCTGTGATCACTTGGATGAGCTTCTTTACCTCTCTGTGCCTCATTTCCTTATCTGTAAAGTGAAAAATAATAACAGTAGTTAATTCATGGTATCACTGTAAAGATAAAGCTTGCCCTGGGACTTCTCTGATGGTCCAGCAGTTAAGATTGCTAATACAGGGGACACAGGTTTGATCCCTGGTCCGGAAAGATCCTACCTAAGTAATTAATTTTAAAAACAAATGAAAAAAGGTAAAGCTTGACCCTAGAGAGTCCTACATATAGCCATTTGTTTATGGTATTCTTAGTCATTCTACAGCAGTTAATAAGAAAGTGGTAACCTCATATATAATGACATACTGTGCAACAAAAGAGAGAATGGAATACACAGCTTGAAAAATATTATTTCTTTGGAAGGCATAAATATGGTGAATGCTATTTTTAGTGATAAATCATCAGTTTTGATAAAATCAAAACTCTTCCTCTTAGTGAAAACCCAGTATATTGTGCAGAACACACAGACTAGTATAGATTTTGAGATCCAATTTGAAGGCACCAATACTATCATTGAAACAGTCCCTGGGGCTTTCCTCCTGGCCCAGTGGTAAAGAATCTGCCTGCTGGTGCAGGGGACACAGGTTCATCTCTGGTCCAGGAAGATCCCACATGCCACGGAACAACTAGGCCCTTGTGCCACACCTACTGAGCCCGTGCTGTGAGCCGCAGCCATGGAGGCCGTGCACCACAATCACTAAAGCCCATGTGCCTGGATCTCATGCTCTGCAACGAGAGGAGCCATTGTGCTGAGAAGCTCATGTACCCAGCTAGAGAGTAGCCCCCGTTCACCACAACTAGAGAAAGCCCACATGCAATAACAAAGACCCAAGGCAGCCATAAATAAAGAAACCTTAAAAGAGAGAGAGAAACAATCCCTTTCATTTATGTCAGATATGTGTGGTAAGATAATACATGGAGAAATTGTTGAATAATTTAAACTGGGTCTCACACAACTGAATTGAATACTTATAAAATTA
The DNA here is from genome assembly GCA_006408695.1 of Aepyceros melampus. Taxonomy (NCBI): domain Eukaryota; kingdom Metazoa; phylum Chordata; class Mammalia; order Artiodactyla; family Bovidae; genus Aepyceros; species Aepyceros melampus. The sequence continues at coordinate 219,619 of SJXQ01009932.1, forward strand.
GAAATGGGCTTCCCAGATGGTGCTAGTGGTAAAGAACCCGCCTGCCAATGCAGGAGATGTAAGAGACATGGATTCGATCCCTTGGTTGGGAAGATAACCTGGAGGAGGGCATGGCAACTCACTGTAGTATTCTTGCCTGGAAAATCCCATGAACAGAGGAGCCTGGTGGGCTCTGGTGCATAGGGTCGCACAGAGGCAGACATGAATGAAGTGACTTAGCACACACACACACGCACAAAATTAAAAACACATGTTATTGATCAATATGAATTAAACTGGGACACTATAATGAGATTAAAAGACACAGGACAGTAAATACACCTAGAAAAAAAATGGTGGAGTTATTAGAAAATGGATAGACATTACTGTTTGGAATGTGGCTTAAATATCTTGAGGCTTGGGCATTGAAAGATATTTTACGAATCTCATGGACAAATTGAAAAATACAGGCTAAGTTGTTAAATTTATTAAAAGAACCTCTCCAAAACTGACTTTGGAAATAATTTATTCAGAGATTAGAGCTAATCATATCCATTGAAAGTGGTAAGCAGGGTATATGAATTCTAGAATGAAATTCACATTTTTCTAATTGAGAGGTAGTACTCATTGATAATTTTTTCAAAGATGATATTGTTAATAAAATGGCATATGTTGCTGATTTTTCACTATTCTTAATGAACTAAACTTGAAACCATAGAATAAAATCAAAAAGATAACACATCCAAGGGTTTCAAAGGATTTTAGCCAAGTAAGCTCAAACTACACACAATAGCACTCATCCCACACGCTATTGGAAGGCTGCAGTCCATGGGGTCGCTGAGGGTCAGACACGACTGAAGGACTTCACTTTCACTTTTCACTTTCATGCATTGGAGAAGGAAATAGCAACCCATTCCATTGTTCTTGCGTGGAGAATCCCAGGGATGGGGGAGCCTGGTGGGCTGCCGTCTATGGGGTCACACAGAGTCAGACACCACTGAAGTAACAGTAGCAGCAGCTTAGCAGCACACGCTAGTAAAGTAATGCTCAAAATTCTTCAAGCCAGGCTTCAGCAGTACGTGAACCGAGAACTTCCAGATGTTCAAGCTGGTTTTAGAAAAGGCAGAGGAACCAGAGATCAAATTGCCAACATCTGCTGGGTCATGAGAGAGGCAAGAGAGTTCCAGGAAAACCTCTATTTCTGCTTTATTGACTATGCCAAAGCCTTTGACTGTGTGGATCACAATAAACTGTGGAAAATTCTGGAAGAGATAGGAATACCAGACCACCTGACCTGGCTCTTGACAAACCTATATGCAGGTCAGGAAGCAACAGTTAGAACTGGACATGGAACAGACTGGTTCCAAATAAGAAAAAGAGTGTGTCAAGGCTGTATATTGTCACTCTGCTTATTTAACATATGCAGAGTACATCATGAGAAATGCTGGACTGGAAGAAGCACAAGCTGGAATCAAGATTGCTGAGAGAAATATCAGTAACCTCAGATAAGCAGATGACACCACCCTTATGGCAGAAAGTGAAGAGGAACTAAAAAGCCTCTTGATGAAAGTGAAAGAGGAGAGAAAAAGTTGGCTTAAAGCTCAACATTCAGAAAGCAAAGATCATGGCATCCAGTCCCATCACTTCATGGGAAATAGATGGGGAAACAGTGGAACAGTGTCAGACTTTATCTTTTGGGGCTCCAAAATCACTGCAGATGGTGATTGCAGCCATGAAATTAAAAGACGCTTACTCCTTGGAAGGAAAGTTATGACCAACCTAGATAGCATATTGAAAAGCAGAGACATTACTTTGCCAACAAAGGTCCATCTAGTCAAGGCCATGGTTTTTCCTGTAGTCATGTATAGATGTGAGAATTGGACTGTGAAGAAAGCTGAGCACCAAAGAATTGAGGCTTTTGAACTATGGTGTTGGAGAAGACTCTTGAGAGTCCCTTGGACTGCAAGGAGATCCAACCAGTCCATTCTAAAGGAAATCAGTCCTGGGTGTTCATTGGAAGGACTGATGCTAAAGCTGAAACTCCAATACTTTGGGCACCTCATGGGAAGAATTGACTCATTGGAAAAGACTGATGCTGGGAGGCATTGGGGACAGGAGGAGAAGGGGATGACAGAGGATGAGATGGCTGGATGGCATCACCGACTCAATGGACATGAGTTTGAGTGAACTCCGGAAGTTGGTAATGGACAGGGAGGCCTGGTGTGCTGCGATTCACGGGGTCACAAAGAATCGGACATGACTAAGCAAATGAACTGAACTGAACTGAACTGAAGTAAGAAACAATGGCTTTCACTACTAAATCATCCCAATGTTGTTACAACATATCAAAGAGAACATTACTAGTTAACACAACCCAAGTGAAATAGAATTAGAGATATTTCACAAATCTCTTCTGCCACAAATTTTTAATTTTTAGCTTTCTAAAAGAGAAATTGAAATATTAAAGAAAAACACTTGGATTACAAATCCATATTCTTTTCCAAATCCTGATTCAATAACTGAGTTTAACTTGATGCTGTCCAAAAAAGAGAATAAATTACTGCAGCTTCATCATTTGCCTTGAAGAAAGATTACAAGATTTGCTTATGTTCATTACTTTGAATTGAGACTAAGAAGTTTTTAAGTAGAAAAATATGTTGCTAACATTATCATTCATGGTAATCCATTTGGGTGAATAAATTTTTAACCTTGACCACATGAAAAGGAAAGAAAAATTGTGATCAATCACTGACCAGATATACCAGAAGTAGATGTGTCTTAGGACAAATTTATGAACAGGCAAGAACTATCTCACTATATATTTATTTGTTTGAAATTATAGTAATTTTATTTATTTGAAACTGTTTCCATTTGCACTTAAGAATTAATACCATAGTTAATATTGAAGCTTATGTTTGTACTTTATCACACAAAGTACAGCTAAATATTGTATCATGGAATAATATATGTCTTTGTACATGTGTGGGGTGGGAGGCGTGCAGTCCTGGACTGAACGAAAACTCCTTCCAAAAGGATGACTTTAGTCAGTCCCCTCAACCCTACTCTAAACCATCCAGGAAAACATCAAGCCCCAGGCAAGGGGCTGCATAGCACAGGGAGGGGTTATATGGCCACAACATGGAGCTATCAGCTTAGAGTTGCAATTTAATTGTCTTGCTCTTAGTTTCAGCCACTGGGGTCACTTTTGGACCCTGCTAACCTGCTGTTTGCTGGCTCTTCTCCCCCCTTTTCCATTCCTTCCCCTCACCATCCTCCCAGCTCACTTCCCCAGAGCCCCAAGAAGCTCCAGACTCATTTCACTCTACTGAGCTCAGTCTTCCCACTCCCCTCTGCAACCCCACGTCCACCTTGGCATACTCAAAGCCTCTCAAGGTCTCAGCTAAATAAACACAGGCCCACTTCCCTCTGGAAGATCTCTCTTTCACATTGTCAGGCCCCAAACCCATGGACCCAACTCACCTTCCTTCGTTCTTGGAATTCAGAAAGTCTATCTTCTCAATCGTAAGTCTCCTCAAGGCCACCTCTTCCACATCCTCAGACTCACTTGGCTCATTGTTCTTGCTCCAGCCCTGCTTCTCTCCCTCTTTTCTTACTGGACCCTGCTATTGTACGATGTCCTTTTGTAGCAGCCAATCTCTGGGGAATAAATATGCCCAGATCCAGGACCTCTCTAAGAAATCCTCCTTCCTGCGCTAAGTCTGAAACTCTCTCGCTCAGGAGCTGTTCCCTCCTTGTTGTCGTTGTTTAGCTTCTAAGTCATGCCCGACTCCACTCATGGGATTCTCCAGGCAAGACTACTGGAGTGGATTGCCATGTCCTTCTCCAGGGGATCTTCCCAACCCAGGCATTGAAGACACAACTCCTGTATTGGCAGGCGGATTCCTTACTTCTGAGCCATGAGAGAAGCCCATTCTCTCCTTGCCGTCTCCTTAAAATGGCTCCACAAGTAGTAACACTTACTGAGCCCTTAGCTTCTCCTGGATCCAAGTGCTTCACATAGATTACACTCACAGCCACCCAGTGAGGAAATTCCCTTGGTTCCTGCATTTCACTGGGGAGATGAATGAGGTTTATGGAGACAAAGTAACTTTGCTATTCCTGCAGCTGTAAGTGGGGCAGCTCAGTCAGTTCAGTGGTTCAGTCCTGTCTGACTCTTTGTGACCCCATGGACTGCAGCACGCCAGGCTTCCCTGCCCATCACTAACTCCCAGAGCTTTCTCAAACTCATGTCCATCAAGTCAGTGATGCCATCCAACCATCTCATCCTCTGTTATAAGCAGCTGAGATGTGAAAGTGCCATGGCCCTCCCCGGCAGCCAGGCTCATACTCAGTCTCTCTCCTAACACTCTACTCCATCCCTCTGCTGCTGTAAGATTGCACCTTTCTGGTATTGACTTGTATGAGCAGCTTGTATATTTTGGAAATTCATCCTTGGTCAGTTGTTTCATCTGCTATTATTTTCTCCCATTCTGAGGGTTGTCTTTTCACCTTGCTTATAGTTTCCTTTGCTGTGCAAAACCTTTTAAGTTTAACTAGGTCTCAGTTGTTTATTTTTGTTTTTATTTCCATTCCTCTAGGACGTGGGTCATAGAGGATCTTGCTGTGATTTATGTCATGGAGTGTTCCGCCTATGTTTTCCTGTAAGACCTTTATATTTTCTGATCTTACATTTAGGTCCTCAGTCCATTTTGAGTTTATCTTTGTGTATGGTGTTAGGAATGTTCTAATTTCATTCTTTTACACGTAGCTGTCCAGTTTACCCAGCACCACTTATTGAAGAGGCTGCCTTTGCCCCACTGTATATTCTTACCTCCTTACATTGAAAGTGAAAAGTGAAAGTGAAGTCGCTCAGTGGTGTCTGATTCTTTGCGGCCCCATAAACTGTAGCCTACGAGGCTTCTCATTCATGGGATTCTCCAGGCAAGAATACTGGAGTGGGTTACCATTTCCTTCTCCAGGGTATCTTCCTGACCCAGGGATCGATTCCAGGTCTCCCGCCTTGGAGGCAGACGCTTTAACCTCTGAGCCACCAGGGAAGGCCTCCTTACATTACCATATGTAAAATAGATAGCCAAGGGGAATTTGCTGTATGACTCACAGAACTCAAAGCAGGACTCTGTAAAATCCTAGAGGGGTGGGCTGGGGAGGGAAATGGGAGGGAGGTTCAAGAGAGAGGGGCCATATGTTATACCTATGGCTGATTCATGTTGATGTTTGGCAGAAACCAACAGAGTACTGTAAAGTAATTGTCCTTTGATTAAAAAATAAATAAATATAATTTTTTTAAAAAATGATTGCATCTTTCACCCAAACCATGCCCTAGTGAAGCTGGGGCAAGGAAGAAAAAAGAGAAGGAAATCTGATCTTTTGAGAATTTGTAAGCCCCAGGAAGACAAGGACTTTGCTTATTCACTGCTGTATCCCCAGGACCCTCACAACCTCATCTAAACCTAATTACCTCCCAAATACCACCAATACCACCTCCAAATACCATCACATTGGATGATAAGCCTTCAAAGTATGAATTTTGGGGAAACACAAGCATTCAGTCCATAATGCCTACTATATAGGGAATGCTCGGACATAAGCTAGTGCCATGAAGTTTAGCCATGCCACCCACTCATTCATTCATCCATTCAAGAAGTATTTATTCATTGAGCACCTGCTCCATGCCAGACACTCTTCTAGATGCTGAGAAGGCAACAGTGAACAAGACAAAGTCCTTGCCATCATGGAGTTTAAGACTAGTGAAAGAAGTAAAAAAAAAAAAAAAACCAGAAAGAAGGAAAATATATTTATAATACAATGCAAAGGAGAGGTGCTGACTATTAAAAATAGTCAAGCTGCAGAGAGTTGAGGTTTATCAAGGTTGGTAGTACTTGAACACAACCTGGAGTGACATACATGGGCAGGCGACCAAGCACATGCCTATAGAATGGGGCCACGGCAGAGGGGAAGCAGAGCACAGCACAGGGAGGTGTGTCCTTGGTTTGCCTAAAGAGCAGCCCCAACAGAGGATGGCAGGAGTGTAGCCTGATAGAGGGGAAAGTTGTTACAGCCTTGCCCCCTAGCCCACCAGATGACTTGGTACAAACTAGAAAACACTTCACTGTCAATTGCCAGAAAGTTATAATAATGAATACACAGATCCATGATTGCCACCAATACCAATGATACCCTCCCTGGAATTGTGAGAAGCATAACTTGCACAACTGTATGGCCCTGGGTGGGAAATAAGACCAGAGAGAGGTCCAGGCAAGTGATATCAACTGGGGAGTCATCAGCTGCTAGATGGTCTTGAAACTCATGGACCTGGAAGAGATGATCTGGGAAATGAATCTGGCTAAGGAAGAGACAAGTTCGAGACAGAACCCAGGCATGGTCTGACATGTAGAGGTCCAGAAGAGAAAGATCCAGGTGATGAAACTGGGGAGGAATGGGCCGGGAAGCTGGAAGGAAGCCAGGAGAGAGCAGTGATTTACAAGCCAAGGGAAGGCTGCCTCAGGAAGAAGTGACACGTCAGATGATGCTCTTAAGCTGAGATAAGGAGTGAGAACTTTCCACTGGATTGATCAGTGTAGACACAGAGTTTTGATGGAGTAATTAGGACCAAAACTTGATGAGACTGGATGAAAGAGAACAAAAGGGGAGGAAATGGAGATAGCAAAAAAGAGGCAGCTCTCTGAAGGAGTTCTGTTATAAAAAATGGAACACAGCGTGAGTCTGGAGGCTGAGCGGGATGCGGGATAAAGACAGGAGGTAGACAGCAGGTTTAAAGCACAATAAAATGAAGGGGTAGAGGACGAGATGGGTGATGCTGAAGAGACCAGACAGGTGGGAGCAGGCCCCCGAGCAGCTGGGACTCAGGGCACGGGTGGAGAGCCAGCCTTGAGTGAGAGCTTCTGTAAACTCGCCCTCAAGTTACCAGGGTACAGAGAACACATGGGAATGGTGGGGAAAGCAGGCAGCGGTGGATCTGGCTAGTGAAGCCTACCAGAGTTCTCGTCCATTGCTTTCATTTTCTCAGTGAAGTAAGAAGTAGGGCTGTGGGTGATAGGAGGAGAGCATTGGCAGTCTTAGGAAAGAGAAGAAAGTGAACCAGTTCTCTTAAGGATAGATAATGAATTGACAAGGGAAACAAGGTCACTCCTGCCAGGCCGGGCTGAGAGCCTACCTCAAGTCCATAGTCAAGAATTGAAAGGCTGGTCACACACAAGCCACACAGCTGCTGCTGGAAGCAGGTCTGGCTAGTGAGAGAGGTGGGTTTTACCAGAGTTGGAGTTTTGCCATCAAGTTGAAAGAAGGGAGAGACAAACAAAGGAATCGGGTGGCAGGAAAGAAAATATATAAAAGACCAGCTGTGAAATCTCAGCTAGGTAAAGAGGGGAGAGACGGCAATGGAAAGAAGGAAGATGAATGGAAGGTCTGAGATGGGCCAAACAATTCCCAGAGTTGGCCTATTGAAGGGAGTGGACTAGGACCGGAGGAGACGGTGGTCAGAAAGTGAAGTTGAGACTTTGAGGTGGTGAAGGAGCGGGTACTCCAGAGTCTGGAGGATGCTGGCCACAGAAATAAAAGGCTGCCGCGGTTGGAACATGAGATCCCTGCAACTGAGAGGCCCAGGGCTGGATGCATCACGCACGTGGATATTCAGAATACTAAAAGGAATGATAGCTTCCCAGGTGGCGCTAGTGGTAAAGAACCCGCCTGCCAATGCAGGAGACATGAGAGATGTGGATTCAATCCCTGGGTTGGGAAGATCCCCTAAAGGAGGGCACGGCAACCACTCCAGGATTCTTGCCTGGAGAATTCCAGGGACAGAGGAGCCTGGGGGGCTACAGTCCATAGAGCCGCAAAGAGTGGGACACCACTCAAGCGACTTAGCACACACCATGCAAAAGGAATAACAACAGTGGTGGTGGAAAGACTGAAATCCAGGGGTTAAACTTATCAATGAGGAGGAAGAAAGCAGGTGACGCAGAGGGAGGAGTGGGACGTGGCCGGGCCCTGTGGTCTGTGCGTTCGGGGCCCTGACGACGTCAAGGAGTAGGGAGAACAAAGCTCTGGAAGCAACAGTGAGAAGCCAGGAGGCCACCTTACCCCCCTCCCAGCCCAGGGTCTGAAGACAGTTGCTGCTGCTCCTGCTAAGTCGCGTCAGTCGTGTCCGACTCTGTGCGACCCCATAGACGGCAGTCCACCAGGCTCCGCCATCTCTGGGATTCTCCAGGCAAGAACACTGGAGTGGGTTGCCATTTCTTTCTCTTCTGAAGACAGTAGGAGAGAAAAAAAGCAACCAAGAAACACCACTTGAGGGAGGTGTGGGGGATTTCAGTCAAGCTGCAAGAGATGAAGAAAATGTTCTGAAAAGAATCTGAGGCCCTAGAAGACTCTGTTGATGGGAGGCCACGAGTCCTACCATGGAGGCATGGTAGGAAGCTTTCGAGGGCTGGGGAGTCAGAAAAGGGGGCATCAGCTTAAAGGCGGCCAGAGGGAGGGTGACAAGGAAGGGTCTAGAATGCTGGACTTCTCATGCTTCCTGAGGTAAACAGACCATGCTGCAGAAAGGAGTCCTAATGGGTGATCACTTCTCATTGCTGTCTCTTTACAGACTAGCCTCCGAGGGCTGAGGGAAAGGAAGTCGGCATCTCTCCAGAAGCCAGGCTGAAGCCAAAGTGTTTCACTTCTGATCTGAATTATTCAGGAGGTTTCCCTCTTCTCAGTGTCTCTCTGCTGAAAGAGTCCCGACTTCCTGGCCTGCTTAAGCCGGTGTGAGCCCCCGAGGCTTCTGCTCTGTGGACCGACTTTCAACCCATCTCATCGCTGCATCAGTGACAAGCATCTCTTTCAATCCACCTAGAAGACACAGACTGTGGAAAGAAGTATTTGGGGGACAATTCTGGTTGCTTTCTGCTTATGCTGGCCCAACACTAAGGGCTTTTCACAGTGTGAGTAAAATTACCTGAGTTTTATTTTCAGTGGAAGCACTTAGACACTTGTCTATAGCAGACAAACAAAATGGGAAAGAAACCAGGAAGTGGGGAAATACAACCTGAGCCACAGGCGGTGGTATTAAGTATCCTTGAAGGCTGTGGTCATCCCAGATCAGGTCTTTCCATACCTCTTTGCCTTTAAGCAAGGCTACTTTGTCCCCGAAATGTGCGTCTTTGTTCTCTCTGCCTGAAGAATTCCTACTCAGACTTGAAGGCTCAGTTCCAATGCCATCTCCCCTTCGAAGTCCCCCCTAGGTCAGCCCCGCTTCCTCTGGCCAAGGCAGCTCTTCCAGTCACGCAGACCCATGTTACTGGCAGTTGGTGTAACTGGCCCTCTCTGTGTCTTCAAGTCTTCCCTGCTCTGGCGCAAGCTCACCTAATCTCTTACTTTCTGGCTCACCTCTGCTTTTCCTTCAGGTTCCTGCTCGCAAATCCCTCCTTCAGAGGCTTCCCTGGCCCCTTATTGACAGGAGGTCATCCCTGTTAAATTCTCTCAGTCCCCAGTTTGCTTCCTTCAAGCTCTGATCACGGCTGACCACACTGCCTGCTCCCTCTTCCCGACAAGCAAACAGCCAAGCTGCAGCCTTCTCCCTTTGCCTGTCCCATCTTCCACAAATACTTCCATGTTACAAAAAAAAAAAAAAAACAGAGACAGACAGATACCCATCTAGAAATCAAAAGAGCTGTTGCCAATCTATCTTCCACCACCGAAACTGCACCCTTTAACCTGAAGCTGCATTTTAAATCTTTTCTCAGGATCAACAACTGAAAAGATCAGGTCATCACTATTCAAAGCCCTGTGTGTCTGAGTCTATCTATTTTAGTCCACTAAAAGGAGC